>CM045447.1:12500-30000 GCA_024666655.1 Dascyllus trimaculatus | reverse complement strand
GACACAACGCTGTAACAGAGAAGCGATTGTTGTGTCACTTGATGCAGAAAAAGCTTTTGACAAAGTCAACTGGTCCTTTCTCTTCACTGTTCTCCGCAAATTTGGCTTCGGAGAGTCATTTATCCATTGAATATCAGCTCTTTATAACTCACCCAAGGCCACAGTCACCACCAATGGGATCACTTCAAAAAGCTTCAGTTTGCAAAGGGGAACCAGACAGGGATGCCCACTCTCTCCCTTATTATTTGCGATATTTATTGAACCGTTGGCAACAGCAATACGTCAAAACACCAATATCAAAGGCATCTGCTCTTATGCATCTGAACACAAAATTAACCTATATGCGGACGACATTTTACTTTATCTGCAAGAACCCAAAACATCATTAAAGGAAATATGCAACCTCATCACAACTTTCTCACATCTTTCAGACTACTCAATCAACTGGTCGAAATCAATCATACTTCCATTAACAGAGAATTCATGGAATCCTGCAGTCCAAAACCTGGATTATTCCTTTCCCACTGGTAACATTAGATATTTGGGCATTAATATTTCCTCAAAACTCTCTGAACTAGTCCATCTGAACTTCACTCCACTTTTAGAGAAACTCTGTTGTGATCTGAGGCGCTGGAATAACCTTCCCATCTCCCTTTTGGGACGAATAGCTACTGTCAAAATGAAAATACTACCTCAAATCAACTATCTTTTTTCCATGATCCCATTTAAACCCACATCAAAATGGTTCCAATCATTAGATTCTGCTATTGGTAAATTCTATTCAAAGAACAAAAAAGCTAAAATCAGCCTGACTACTCTCCAAAAAAATAAATCTGAGGGTGGTCTAGAGGCCCCCAGCTTCATGCATTACTACTTAGCCAACCAACTACAATATCTTACCAAATGGATACATCCACACGAAGAATACAACTCCTGGCTGGAACTAGAACAGTTAGACTGTAACCACATCAAACTCTCTGACCTTCCCTTTATCACCTCTACCCTTAAACACCATCTTTGCTTCAAGAATCCTTTGATTGCCTCCACCCTATCCGCTTGGTGGAAATCCTTGGAAATCACTGGCTCCCAGCTTCAACCCAGTATACTATCCCCAATCTGGCACAACCCAGACTTTGTAAACAATAAAATACCTCTCAATCTCAGCTCATGGGCGGAAAAATGAATCACCCATCTCCATCACCTTCTCCAAGATAATATAATTATGACATGTACAAACTTATTCCAAACATTCCAAATAAGAAATGGAAACTTTCTCCAGTATCTACAAGTAGAGAGGACAATTACAAGGGAAATTCCAGCGCTTAGGACCACTTTACAGCCACCTGACTTACAGCCACCAGAATTTGTCCAGCACATCGCAAAACTGTCCCCAAAAAATAAGAAAAATCTCTCAAGAATTTGTAGTTTACTCTCAAAGACAGGCTCTATACATTTACCAATCTCAAAATGGGAAAAAGACTTATCTATATCCTTTGATTATTATTTCTGGACCCAAATTTGTAGTAACACATTCAAGATGACAAAAAATACCAAATTACAACTGATCCAATTTAAGGTCCTCCACAGAACACATATAACGCAATATAAAATGTACAAAATGGGCTTCTCGCACTCTGACATATGCACACAATGCACACAAAAGATCACTGACACTTATTTACATGCCCTTTGGCTATGCTCACCTGTCTATCAGTTTTGGGCAGCAGTCACACAGAAACTCTCCTCTATCTTGGACTGCAGGATCCCGCAATCTCCAAACCTTTGCTTAATTGGTGATCTTACGACAACAACCCTACCAGACACTCTATTCTAACCCACGCTTGCAGCTCTCGCAATTGCCAAGAAAACTATTTTAGTTAACTGGAAAAATAAGAAAGCCCTCAACATCATCCATTGGCTGAACCTCCTCTCAGAACACATTTCACTTGAGCAAATCTCTGCTACCCGGAAAAACCAATTGGTATTCTTTACAGAAAAATGGTCCCCATTTATTACATCTTTAAATATAAATCTCTAACTTTGTATTGCCTGTTAGCGTATGCCACACCTCTCATAGAATTTGTGATGCTCCACAAACAATGTATTCTGTCTGTGTCATTGGTCTGACCTTTATTTTTGTATGTCTCCTCTACTAAACTACAGTTTCTTAAAGCTTTCCTCCCCAAGGAATGTTGGTGCCATGGACTTCAAGGCCGTGCTGATGCACTAGGGGTGTCTTTTCCATCTTGTCCCCGGGGCTGCTGCACAGCTCTTAGGGGCCTGCTTGGTTCGGGCCCTCCCCCATGGTGGTGGTGTATCCGGTGTTTCGCCTTTGGAGCTCCTAGGTTGCTGGATCTGCGCGCTCCCCCGGGTTCCCTGGGGTGGTGGTGGCTGGTCTCTTCTGGGGCGCTCTGGCGGGTTCCTGGGGGCCTGGGGTGTGTTGCCCCCCCCTGCTGCTCCCCCGTCCCTTTTCCGCTCCCTTTCCCTCCTCCACATCTTTCCTTCTGGGGTGGGCTGCGACACCCGGCTGGCCTGTGCAGGTCTATGGCTGCTGCTTAGGCAGTGTTCTGGCGCTGCGGCCCGCATGGCTCGCAGTGTTGGTGGGGCCCGTTGGTGTGTTCGGGCCTTCCCTGCCCCTTGCCTTTTGGCACTGGGGGCCCTCTGTGCTGGACCCTATGGTGGTTTCGGTGTCCCATGCTGCTCTGTCCCCGTGGGCCGGACCCACACCAGACTGCCTCTTACTGTGCACCTCACACATCACACACTTCACTGTATATACTTTTTTAGGCACATATAGGGACACAACAGGTAGGGCCTCATGGACTGCAGAGATTGGGTACGGTGGGTTCGGTGATGGGGCGGATTGCAGTGTTGTGCGACATTGTGTCCGCTCCGTCTCCCTCCCGCTTGCCTCTCCTGCTTTCCAATTTTAACACAGCATACACACATCTTGGGTGAGGATCTGCGGCGGCTCAGGACTTTGGGTCAGGGTAGGCTGCAGAGTACCCAGCCTCTGCTGCCCTCTGGCCCTCCCCCTTCCGCCTCTCCCGCCCCTCAAGCTTTTAATGCACCACATTACACACAGGGCTGCACTCAAACACGGTTTAGGGTTGGTTTTCCTCGTCAGGGACCGAGGAAAACTAGTAATAGGGAGGTAACGGGTATTTCACACATCCATGGCATGTCTGGTGGGGGTCCGGCCCCCTCCGGGTCTGGGGCAGTAGGGATGTACCAACATCTGGGTCACCATGGCTTGGGTTCCCCCGGGGGCCGGGGGCGACGGTCAGGGGGGGATCTCCTCCATGTCTGGCGGGTCCTCTGGTGCTGTGGCTTTTGTTGGGTTGGGGATGGGCGTTGGGTGGCGGGTGGGCCCCCATGCCCTGTGCCCTCCGGTCTTGGCCTTGGCGCGCTGGGGTGTCAGTTGCTTCCTTCTCTCGGTCTCCGGGTCCGCGTGCTTGTCTACGGCCTGGGTGGTCTTCTGGGTGATGCCTCCTGGTGCTCCCTCTGCCCTGGGTGTGGGGGCACTTGGCCGGCCTGGCCCTGCTGACTTGTGGTAGTCGCTCTGGGCTTTGGTGTCCATCACACATGCATGTTTGTTCAGGGCTTACCAACTCCTGTCGAGTCCCGTTTCTGAGAGCTGATGGGACCCGCCTGATGGTGTGGAGTCACTTTCCAGACTTTGCACTAAACTCACGCCCTTTATACATTTCTCTCTCACTCCGGTCTTCTGGCATCCTAACTCTGTGTACTGTCAGGACTTCTGGTCTCCAATTTGTTTATGTGTTGATTATTTGTTCCCAATTTTCAGATGTGGGATTGGTAGTTGGGAATGACACTGCATTTTACAGCAATCTTATGGGATTCAAATAGGACTGCCTATCTGTACCCTCCCTGTTCGTCTTGTCTTGCCCTGTCCTTCATTTGTTTCTCCCTCAATTCACTGAGGTGCTCACTGCCCTCTCTGGCTCATGATAGGAAAATTTAATAAAGAATGACAGTTTAGCCTCCAGAGGTGGCTGGTGATGGTCACGCACACGCACTACATATTAATATATTTTGCTGCAAGACTAAAATACGCATTGATCTCATTAAAGTTGACCCCTTCTGTGGTGTTAAACATTGAGTATAAATGCAGACAAAAAAGAAATAAAAAAAATAAAAAAAGCTAAGAGCATCGAGGGGGCGCCGACAGGCAGGGGCTGGGACAGACGGTAGCTCGCCTCGCGGCGGACCGTCAGCTCGATCCCGAGATCCAACTACGAGCTTTTTAACTGCAGCAACTTTAAGATACGCTATTGGAGCTGGAATTACCGCGGCTGCTGGCACCAGACTTACCCTCCAATGGATCCTCGTTAAAGGATTTAAAGTGTACTCATTCCAATTACAGGGCCTCGAAAGAGTCCTGTATTGTTATTTTTCGTCACTCCCTCCCCGAGTCGGGAGTGGGTAATTTGAGCGCCTGCTGCCTTCCTTGCCTTGGTTTGGTCTTTCCGGAATCCTTACCAGCTTTACCACCAGCCATATTTAAAATTCACAAATAATTTCTGACGCCGGAGCCGAAAATCGACTAACTCGCTGCCGAAGAACGACTGTTGTTGAACTACCTTTACCTTTAACTCCAAACTTAAAAAAAAAAACATCTTAAGAACCATTTTGTTTTTTAAAAAACACTCGATTAGAAAACAACAACACAAGCAGAGGAGAAACACAGGGGTGAGGGAAAGGAGGGAAAGGAGGGAGGGAGGAAGGGAGGGAAGTGACCTTTTTTTTCTCCACCCTGTTGAGGGTGTGAGTGGTTTGGTTTTATGGTAGGAGGAGGGCGAGGAGGAGGAAGGGGCGGTAGAAGATTGGCAGTGAGTACATAGAAATAGAAGAGTCCACCAAAGATAAGATGGAATATATATACAGTACAGCACATAAAAAAACGATTTTAAAGTAAAGATACATTTTGTAAGTATTTACACCCAGGAGCAGCGACTCCCCGGGGCTTTAATGTCTGCACAGTGAGATTACCAAACACTACTGCCTCTTATTTGTAATCATAAGCACTCCAAGTACTGTATGCTACACCCGTGTGATCAGTGGTGATGCTAGATGCTAATAATCAAAATCAGAATCACAGACAGTTTATTAAGCTTATTAAGCTGTTTATTAAGCTGAAACAGTAAAAATATAACAGTAATTGTACAGTAGGTTATAATACAAGTATTTACAAAAAAATAGAAAAAATGTAAAAAAAAAAAAAAAGAGAGAATATTTACAATATTTACAATATTAATATTTACAAAACAAGGGGGGCAAGGGAAGGGAAGAGAAGAGAGCTTAATCCAGCCAGTCTAGGTCGAGTCCTTCTCCACCGAATTGCCTCTTGCTCACCCCATAATCAAACAAAATCTCTTCGCCTGCTGCAATGTTACGTGCCGCTATTAACATCAGCACTTCCCTGTCTCCACTCTCGAAATTCAGTGTAAATAATCTTGGCCGCACATTGGCTTTTTTCCGGGAGTGGTTCACCAGCCTTTCAACAGTCTGTCTGTCCGGATGACAGTGGCACCTCTCCAGGTGTGCATCAATGCACAACTTTGTACCGGCACTGTTCTTAAAGAAAAACATATATCCCTTCTCCTTGGGGTGGTGGTGGTGTGGATTTCAAGGCCTTGGTCGTATGTGACCACCTCCCCGTGGTAGTCACATACGACCTCACCCGCCGTGAAGTTGCGGGTGGTTTGTACCATTCGTCCTTTCGTGTCACTCTGCCCGACCACCAGCCCCTTCCATCGCTGGGAGCTCACGAGCTTCCAGATAGGGACAGACGTGGCAATGTCATGTAGCGTTCCTGTTGGCTTCCAGGCCTCCAAGATCTTTGCAGCTGACGGGATGTTGCGCACGCATCCCTGCTCTGCAAGCCATTTCGACACTGGGAATTGCGCTGTGGGGAGAATAAAAACATCCAAAGTTAGTTTTTGCCATTCAGAAATCTGCAAGGGCTGGGACAGAATACTTCTGTCCAGGTTAATATTCATAAAATATTTAGAAAATATACTGACCGGCAGCGTGCTCAATCCGGAGCTTCATCTGGGTTTTCAGCCAGCGCTCATAAAATTTCCTTTGGTTCTCTTTAGAGCAGGCACCGACCCGGTCTAGTAGGGAGGGCACCTTCCCATCCACTCCAATTGGATGGGCTTTAACAAAAGCATTCCACTCCACCTCCATGTCCATCTGGGGGTTCGGGGACTTTGGATGGGCCCGGGTGGATGGCCCTTCTTCACTGTCGTTCATGCTGAATAAAAGGAAAAATAAAATAGGTCAGCGTCTGATATGCAATGAAATCCACTGTGTGTGCACACTGTTTTAGTAACAAATAATCTGCTTACTTTCTCAATCGGTTGATGAGCTCCAGGGACTTCATCAGGTACCCACTTTGTTTCATTCTGTATGTTTCTCAGCCGTGGCAGTACTTTGGCTCAGGTAATCGGCGACCATCGTCTTCTCGGCATCGGTCATTGTCTTGGCGGCTGTCTCAAATACCCGCCTCGCCACTTGGCTCGTCACAGGTGTGATATTGTATCTAAAATGAGAGTGAAGAGTAAATTGTAAATGACAGCTCTCATCCCTCCTACTATTAGGTTACTTAACTTAGATGACAAGTAGCAGCTTATCCCATCATTTGGCCTGGCCAAATCATTCGAGCTGTTATAAATTGGGTGGCCAGATGTGGAGAGGAAGAAGCGCTCCTGGGGGTCTTCCTCCACTCTATCAGCCTCTGAGCTCGCCCGGGACCTTTTAGTGTTCTTTAGCTGGCCCCTTACATGCTCAGCATAGATGTGGAACCACTGTGTGGAGAAAAAAAGGTACAGATGTCAGATTCTAATTCTGGATTTTTACAGAGAGAGTAATCTTGAAAAATTAAGTCAACTTACGTCCTCCTCTTCTGGGTTGAGAATAAAGACTGCCAGTCCAAATATGATGGAATAGAATTTAAGATTAACAGGGAGAGTGCAAAACTAATAAGACAAAGATGTGTAACTCATTATATATATATATATATATATATATATATGTCATGATCCCCGCTCCAGCCCCTGCCTGTTTTCCCTGTTTTCCTTCTTTTCTTTCTCCCTCTCTCTCCCTCACAATCAGCCCAGCCCTGTAGACTCCCTGATTACCTGCTCTCATTATCTGCATTCAAGTCAGCTGTGAAGAACACCTCACCTGCCACTAATCACCTCCCTCCATAAAAGCCCGGTTCATTCAGTCACTCTCTGCCAGACCATAAACTACGCTTCCCCGGTTCACTGTCTGTCCCCAGTCCGTCTTCTGCCTGCTTCTCTGTTACCTGTCTGCTCTACTCCCCCCTGCCTTTGCGTCACTCTCCCTGTCTGGATCTTGCCTGTCACCGGTTAAGTTTTTGATTTGTTTTGGACTGTAGCCTTTAGTGTTGTTGATTATTCTGTTTGTATGTTTAGAGTCTTTTGTTAATTTGTCACATTTAATGTTTGGTTTAGTTTGTTTTCCACCTTGTCTGTTCGTTGAGTATTTTTGAGTTTTGTAAGGTGCTGTAGTTTTGTATGTTTTTGTATTGGGTTGTTTTGTTGTCATCAGGGTTAATCTTTGTTCTAGTTTTGTCTGGGTTGAGTATTAAGAGCAATCTTAAGTTAACATTCTTTCATCCGTAAGTCCTGTGTCTGCGTGTGGGTTCTCTGACCCCCGCCTCATAACAATATATTACATCCTATTTTTGGTGGACTGAATCATTTTTTCAAAACTGGAAAACTAACTAACCCTAACCACTTCAAAGATCTGTGCACCAACATTGGCAAAGCTGAAACTGAGATGTCCATTTCCCAGTTGAAAAATGTATTCAGTTTTGAAACTTTGACCAATATGTGCTGCTGATCAAAACATAATCTGAAGTACTGTATGTATATATATATATAAACGAACAAGGGCCATTATGAGTCCTTGCCGGACGTCACCCCCCTCTTGGTGTTGCTCCTTTATTTATTTGAAACATAAAAGTACTTGACAGAACATTTACCTGTTTTTAAAATGTCAAAGATGGACATTTTTCCTCTCAAAATCACCACCTAACTGCTACTTATACTATACAGGTGAAGTCAACTCTGAGCTGTTGACGAAGATCAAAGATGGTCTCCAGCTGCTGGACAAAGAAAGCAAAACCAGCCCAAGGGGTCGGTGAAACATTAGGTTCCTCTGCCCTCCAGCGGAAAGAGACTGCTGCAAAGAGGAGAGCGGAGCGACAGCGACTGAGAGCCTCGATTATACATTTAATCAAAGTACTGCACAGTGTTTTGTTCGTTTTGTTTATTTTTTAAATTGGCAGAGAAATAAAATTTGATTATGCACAGGAGACTTTGCTGTATTGCTACACTACAGCCCATATACATTCAGACACCCTGTCAGTTATGCTATGGTATTCTGTTCATTAAATTAACATGAAATTTGGTAGGTGAGGGGCTGGCTGGATCACCCCATATGCTAAGCGAAAATACATTGTAGCTTTCATTTGAGCCAAAACACTTGAATTTTGATGAGGTTTTAAGACAACTGGAGCAGGAAAGGTCATGACCTCTGGCCTCTGATCAAACGTGCATGAATGTTGCCCACACTAGGTTGGCCATTGTAAGCACATGGTTTGTGGCACAACTACAAGTTTACGGCCTTTTAAAGTCACCAGTAATTAACCCCAATTCTCCAAGCTCTTGTCACTTGCCACAGTGTTTGACATGAACAAGTGTGGGCTCTTTGGAAAGGTCACAATCTGAGCTTTACACTGATGTGTAACACTAAAGGATCGGCACAAGCTTGCTGGAAAAAACAGACAGTCCAATATTTCAAGATTTGGGCCCTCTGACCACAACTGCTACAAAATAGCCCACACTACACTGGCCATTGCAAACACATGGTTTGTGGCACAACTACAAGTTTCCTGTTGCTACAAAGGTCAGAATTTAAGCTTTCATTTGAGCCAAAACACTTGGATTTTGATGAGGTTTTAAGACAACTGGAGCAGGAAAGGTCATGACCTCTGGCCTCTGATCAAACGTGCACGAACGTTGCTCACACTAGGTTGGTCATTGTAAGCACATGGTTTGTGGTACAACTACAAGCCTCATGTTAATCAACCATTTGTCTTTGTAAATAGAGTCGTTTGCTTCAGCAGGCTGAATGTGGCAGGGGGGCAGAAGTGGGGGAGAAGCTGCTCTGAGGAGGTGTGAAGAGGGGGCAGAGGGCTGGAGAGGGTGCAGAATCAAATCTGTTGAAAAACCAGATTCAGTTCATCAGAGCTACAAGCTTCATGTTAATCAACCATTTGTCTGGTTTCTATCCCTCACAAGGAATAGAGTGGTTTCCTTCAGCAGTCTTTCACAATTTTTCAACTACCTTTTCAGAATTGGGGTTTCATTTACTTAAGCATTAAATGTGTGTTTTTGTTCATTAAATGGTTTGAAATAGCAGGAAAATGCTGAGATCAAATAAGGTAACACAGGTCATACTGTCATGTATATCCACCCCTGAAATGCTCCTTCTAAGCCAGAAAAAACCCGGTCGAGGCCTTAAGTTTGAGGATAGACACAGAGAGTCAACATAAAGACTGGAAGCTGGAGAAAAACAGCAACCTTTACCTGCTCTTGGGTTAAAAAATGTGCCTTGTCATGCTCACTGATTCGCCATAATTGATTATCAATGCGTTTTCTTTATTTTCGTGACTATTTACATTGTAGATTCTCACTGCATCAGGCATCAAAACTATGAATGAACATTACACGCATATTTACACCCAGGAGCAGCGACTCCCCGGTGCTTTAATGTCTGCACAGTGAGATTACCAAACACTACTGCCTCTTATTTGTAATCAGAAGCACTCCAAGTACTGTATGCTACACCTGTGTGATCAGTGGTGATGCTAGATGCTAATAATCAGAATCAGAATCACAGTCAGTCTATTAAGCTTATTAAGCTGTTTATTAAGCTTAAACAGTAAAAATATAACAGTAATTGTACAGTAGGTTATAATAAAAGTATGTACAAAAAATAGAAAAAATGTAAAAAAGAAAAAGAGAGACAACATTTACAATATTAATATTTACAAAACAAGGGGGCAAATAAAGGGAAGAGAAGAGAGCTCAATCCAGCCAGTCAAGGTTGAGACCTTCTCGTTCGTGCACGAACCAGCGCTCGTCTATGCTACACCTGTGTGATCAGTGGTGAACAGTTTTGATTCTGCCCCATCTCCAGCCCTCACCCGCCCTGCCCCCTCTTCACACCTCCTCAGAGCAGCTTCTCCCCCACCCCCTGCCAGACTCAGCCTGCTGAAGGAAACCACTCTATTCCTTGTGAGGTATAGAAACAAGACAAATGGTTGATTAACATGAAGCTTGTGGCTCTGATGAACTGAATACAATACTGAAATACACGAACCAGCTCTCGTGTATGCTACACCCGTGTGATCAGTGGTGATGCTAGATGCTAATAATCAGAATCACAGTCAGTTTATTAAGCTTATTAAGCTGTTTATTTAGCTTAAACAGTAAAAATATAACAGTACAAGTTGGTTATAATAAAAGTATTTACAAAAAATAGAAAAAATGTAAAAAAAAAAAAAAGACAATATTTACAATATTTACAATACTATTTACAAAACAAGGGGGCAAGGGAAGGGAAGAGAAGATCAATCGAGCCAGTCAAGGTCGAGACCTTCTCCCCCAAATTCCCTCTTGCTCACCCCATAATCAAATAGGATTTCTTGTCCTGCTGCAATGGTTTGTGTCGCTATTAATAGCAGCACATCTCTGTCTCCACTCTCGAACTGTAATTTAAACAGTCTTGGCCGCATGTTGGCCTTTTTTCTTGAGTGGTTGACCAGCCTCCCAAAGGTCTGTCTGTCAGGGTGACAGGGGCACCTCTCCAGATGTGCGTCAATGCATATTTTTTCCCCAGAACTGTTCTTTAAAAAGAACATGTATCCTGTCTCCTCGGGGATGGTGGAGGCGTGTATTTTAAGTCCTTCTTCGTGTGTGACTACCTCCCCATGGTAGTCACATACAACTTCCCCCGCCGTGAAGGTGCGGGTGGTTTGGATCATTCTCCCCTTTTTCTCGCTGTGGCCGATGACTAGCCCCTTCCACCGCTGGGAGTTTACCAGCTTGCGGATTGGCACCGAAGTGGCAATGTCCTGCAGGTCACCCGTTGGCTTCCAGGCTTCGAGGATTTTGGAAGCAGGCGGGATGTTTCGGTTCCATCCCTGCTTTGCAATCCACTTCTCCACTCGGCTTTCGGTGGGGAGTCGACGGGGGAATTGCGCTGTGGGGAGAATAAAAATATCCAAAGTTAGTCTTTGCCATTCAGAAATCTGCAAAGGCAGGGACAGAATACTTCTGTCCCGGTTAATATTCAGAATTCTGGTTTAGAAAATATACTGACCGGCAGCGTGCTCAATCCGGAGCTTCATTTGCGCTTTCAACCAGCGCTCATAAAACTTCCGCTGGTTTTCTTTGGAGCATGCACTGACCCGGTCTCCAAGGGAGGGCACCTTGCCATCCACTCCAATAGGATACACTTTAATAAAAGCGTTCCACTCCCCCTCTATGTCCATCTGGGAGTTCCGGGAGTTTGGATGGGCCCGGGTGGATGGCCCTTCTTCACTGTCCACGCTGAATAAAAAGAAAAATAAAATGGGTCAGCGTCTGATATGCAATGAAGTCCACTGTGTGTGCACACTGTTTTAGTAACAAATGATCTGCTTACTTTCTCAAGCGGTTGATCAGCTCCAGTGACTTCATGCGGTAGTGTTTTTCCGCGGTTGATGTACTATGACTGAGGTAGTCCGCAACCATTGCCTTCTCGGCATCCGTCATGTCCTTCTTGGAGGCTGTCTTAATCACCCGTCTCGCCATTTGGCTCGTCACAGGTGTGAGACTGTATCTAAAATGAGAGTGAAGAGTAAATTGTAAATGACAGCTCTCATCCCTCCTACTATTAGGTTACTTAACTTAGATGACAAGTAGCAGCTTATCCCATCATAAAGATGTACTTACTTTTTGTGCAACCTGGCCAAATCATTTGAACAATTATGTATTGGGCGGCCAGATGTGGAGATGAAAAAGCGTTCCTGGGGGTCTTCCTCCACTCTATCCGCCTCTGAGCATGCCCGGGACCTTTTGGTGTTTTTCAGCTGGTCCCTCACATGCTCAGCATAGATGTGGAACCACTGTGTGGAGAAAAAAAAGGTACAGATGTCAGATTCTAATTCTGGATTTTTACAGAGAGAGTAATCTTGAAAAATTAAGTCAACTTACGTCCTCCTCTTCTGGGCTCAGAATAAAGCTTGCCACCTGATGTGTGCCAGTCTTGTGTTCTTTCACCGAGATGACAACATGGTCCCTTTCTAACTTCCTCCTGTTCGTCCACTCCTGCATCTGCATAAAACACACACATGCCATCCCATTAATTGATGATCTCACTGTTGTGTTCACATGAAAAATTCATAAATAAAAAAAATTAAATCACCACACTCACCGTCATGTGCTCCACCACCCCGGGCCTCTGGAGGTGCTTGAGGACCATTATTGCCTCCAAGTAATACAAATAAATGAGGCACTCGGAGGTCTCAAGCTGGCAGTTGTTTCTGGAGTCGTATATTTTGCCAAGAACGACCAGAAAGTCTTTCTTGGCTGCATCCAGGACTGCTGTGCAGTCATTCGGGGTGGTCATGAGGTCTAAACGGATGATTCTTTCACTGTGAAAGTACAAAAAAAAATTACTCAAACTGCTCAAGCTTTTGCACGGTGCACGTGTTAGGAAAAGACTTTTAGAAAGACATTGCACGTACCGCTTTGCCACAATTTCTTTGCCGACGCCCTTCGCCAGTTGTGTTTGGAGCGAGCCAATGTACGCCGTGTATTTGATGGCTTGCTGCCACAGATTTGCGTCGATCCGGTCCAAGTCGGTGTTGGTGGTCCTGTGTTTCAGGAATCTGTTCCAAGTAAAAACACAGTGGACACATTTGTAAGCAAAACGAAAATACAAGTCAATCAGTTATCACACAAACAACAACTGAGCAACTGTTTCTGTGAGAGGCCCTGAATTTCAACAATTTTGTACAATTTCTACAATTTGCAATTCTGTTTTTTGAAATGAAAGGCTTGTAATTCACATGGAGAAAAATGAATGTTACAAACCTCTTCAAGCTCTTCAGGTAGTTGAGCTGTGTCTGTTTGGTGAGGTTGGCATCTGTGAGCTTCCTCAGATATCCCTGAGTCTTCTCTCGTTCATGCACAAACATGAGGGAGGGTTCAGCTGGGTCCATGTAATAGAGGAACCGTGCCACGTTCTCAACCTGAGGAGAAACAAAACACAAATGTTACACATTTACAGCAAATGTCTTTGCAGTCATGGCTATATTGAAACAAATACATGATTCAGCTTTTGATGGAATTGCTCACCTCCTGCTTGAAATTCTCGATGTCAAGGTCCCTTTGCAGGTGCGTGGCAAACTCTTTTAAAAGAGGATGATCCAGGGAGTGTTTTTTATAGAGGCCCATATCAGCCATCCGGGCCCTCTTACTGTCTTTCCACCCTGGGTTGCGGTCGCTGCAATTAGAAAAATTCACACTACAGTTACGATCATGCCAATGCCAATTCTCACACACATACACAAAGAAATGCGAACACCAGAAGTGTGTTGAGGTGAATGAGCTCTTACCACTGAAAAGTCTCCCCACTGCTCTCGCTTGCCACATCGCTGACTCCTGACTCCTCAGGGGAGTGAGGCCGGCCCGTGGCAGTGGCAGTGGAAGGCCCGGCTTGTGCATCGGGGAGCTGGGCGTCGGTGGATGGGGTTGGCACATTGATGACCACATTGTTTCTGCTTTGCAGCTCCTCAATCAGCCTTTAAAATTAAAAGACACAGTTAGCACTGTTCATCCACTGAAAGAAGAAATTACTGATTAAAACTAATTGTTTTTGCCACATACCTCTTGAGGGGGTCTTTGGTGGCCATTATGTCCTGGAGGAGTTGATAAGTATAAACGCGCCCAGTCCTCAGCAGCGCACTGGCCTCTTCTTTGGCCTTTTCGACGACTGTAGCCTTTACGTCTTTGGCTGTATTTTTCATGCATGTGCGTTCAAGATGCACCGAGAGGCATTCCTGGCTCTTGTTGCAGAACGGGCACAAGAGGTAGTGGCGGTTGGGCACGGGCTTGGGAACACTGCAAGGCAAAATATCATAATATTAATATTTGGTACACATAACATCAAAATTAAAGACAAAAAACAACACTTAAAAACAATTGCACAAAGAACCATTGTATTTAACTCAAAATAATAAGAAAAACTTTGTAATAAATATACCTGAAATAACTCAGCAAACTATGGCCCTTGGCATTTACTGTGGCTCAACTATGTTGTAACCCTTTTTCCCCAGAAAAAAAAAGAAAGGAGTTTGTTCTTACCGTTTTGGAGGCATGGTCAAAATCCCAATGTGATAACAGCAGAAAAACAGCAGCAGGAAAAATCCCAGAAGCTCTGGACGTGTTGCTCTCACTGTAGAAAACAAGTGAATGAGACTCTGAGCTGGGCTCAGCTTTATGAGCCCCTACCTGAGCCCAACCCATTATCATTAGCATTTGTATTGCTGGACTAGACGACTTTCAACAAAAGTGCAGAAACATCTCCCACATGGGGAATGGCTGTAAGACCCTCCCTGAGGATTATCATTAGCATTTGTATAGCTGGACTAGAGACACTGGAATGTGCTTCTGACCGTCTTAAAGTCAGACAGAGACTTGTAGTATTGAAGCATTTTAAAGTAAAGAAAGTTGATTTTAAAATTTTATATGTGTAAAGAATTGGTTTAAACAGCAATATAAGCAAACTGGATAACCAAATATAACTTGCCTAACCCTACCTGTCAAGTCCAAATATGTAAAAATAAATTCAGAGAATTTAAGAAAAACTAATAAGACAAAGCTGTTTAACTCATTATACTACGATATATATATATATATATATATATATATATATATATATATATATTTATATAGTACAGGCCAAAAAGGGTGGCTTTTTTGAAGAAACTAGAATATAAAACATGTTTTCAGCAGTTTCACCTTTTATGGCGAATCTGTGAGCATGACAAGGCACATTTTTGAACCCAAGAGCAGGTAAAGGTTGCTGTTTTTCTCCAGCTTCCAGTCTTTATGTTGACTCTCTGTGTCTATCCTCATACTTAAGGCCTCGACCGGGTTTTTTCTGGCTTAGAAGGAGCATTTCAGGGGTGGATATACATGACAGTATGACCTGTGTTACCTTATTTGATCTCAGCATTTTCCTGCTATTTCAAACCATTTAAAGAACAAAAACACACATTTAATGCTTAAGTAAATGAAACCCCAATTCTGAAAAGGTAGTTGAAAAATTGTGAAAGACTGCTGAAGGAAACCACTCTATTCCTTGTGAGGGATAGAAACAAGACAAATGGTTGATTAACATGAAGCTTGTGGCTCTGATGAACTGAATCTGGTTTTTCAACAGTTTTGATTCTGCCCCCTCTCCAGCCCTCACCCACCCTGCCCCCTCTTCACACCTCCTCAGAGCAGCTTCTCCCCCACCCCCTGCCAGACTCAGCCTGCTGAAGGAAACCACTCTATTCCTTGTGAGGTATAGAAACAAGACAAATGGGTTGTTTCAAATGACTAACCCACCTGCTCACATTTTTGTCACTGACTTGCCGAGGGACACATTACACCAAGCCTGTAGTGTTAAAGGATGATTGAGGAGCTGCAAAGCAGGAACAATGTGGTCATCAACGTGCCATCCATACCCCGATTCACCGCCGCCCAGCTCCCCGATGCACAAGCCGGGCCTTCCACTGCCACTGCCACGGGCCGGCCTCACTCCCCTGAGGAGTCAGGAGTCAGCGATGTGGCAAGCGAGAGCAGTGGGGAGACTTTTCAGTGGTAAGAGCTCATTCACCTCAACACACTTCTGGTGTTCGCATTTCTTTGTGTATGTGTGTGAGAATTGGCATTGGCATGATCGTAACTGTAGTGTGAATTTTTCTAATTGCAGCGACCGCAACCCGGGGTGGAAAGACAGTAAGAGGGCCCGGATGGCTGATATGGGCCTCTATAAAAAACACTCGCTGGATCATCCTCTTTTACAAGAGTTTGCCACGCACCTGCAAAGGGACCTGGACATCGAAAATTTCAAGCAGGAGGTGAGCAATTCCATCAAAAGCTGAATCATGTATTTGTTTCAATATAGCCATGACTGCAAAGACATTTGCTGTAAATGTGTAACATTTGTGTTTTGTTTCTCCTCAGGTTGACAACGTGGCAAGGTTCCTATACTATATGGACCCAGCTGAACCCTCCCTCATGTTTGTGCATGAACGGGGGAAGACGCAAGAGTATCTGAGGAAACTTACGGACGCCAAGCTGACCAAACAAACACAGTTCAACTATTTGAAGAGCTTGAAGAGGTTTGTAACATTCATTTTTCTCCATGTGAATCACAATCCTTTTATTATCATTATACATACATACAAGCTGTTGTCAGTGTTTAGGCTTCAACATGTTTAGGCTCTGAAGGATTTGCACAAGCTAGCTGGAAAAAAAACAGACTTGCAAATTGTAGAAATTGTAGAAATTGTTGAAATTCAGGGCCTCTCACAGAAACAGTTGCTCAGTTGTTGTTAAATGTGTGTGATAACTGATTGACTTGTATTTTCGTTTTGCTTACAAATGTGTCCACTGTGTTTTTACTTGGAACAGATTCTTGAAACACAGGACCAACAACACAGACTTGTACAGGACCGACGCAAGTCTGTGTCACGAAGCCAGGCAATACATGGAGTACGTCGGCACGCTCCAAAATCAACTAGCTAAGGGCGTCAGTAAAGAGATTGTGGCAAAGCGGTACGTGCAATGTTTTTCTAAAAGTCTTTTCCTAACACGTGCACCGTGCAAAAGCTTGAGCAGTTTGAGTAATTTTATTTTGTACTTTCACAGTGAAAGAATCATCCGAGCAGACTTGATGACCACCCCTAACGACTGCACAGCGGTGCTGGATGCAGCCAAGAACGACTTTTTGGCCATTGACATGAAGCTTGTGGCTCTGATGAACTGAAACTGGTTTTTCAACAGATTTGATTCTGCCCCCTCTCCAGCCCTTTTCACACCTCCTCAGAGCAGCTTCTCCCCCGCTTCTCCCCCCCTGCCACATTCAGCCTGCTGAAGCAAACGACTCTATTCACAAAGACAAATGGTTGATTAACATGAGGCTTGTAGTTGTACCACAAACCATGTGCTTACAATGGCCAACCTAGTGTGGGCAACATTCATGCACGTTTGATCAGAGGTCATGACCTTTCCTGCTCCAGTTGTCTTAAAACCTCATCAAAATCCAAGTGTTTTAGCTCAAATGAAAGCTACAATGTATTTTCACTTAGCATATGGGGTGATCCAGCCAGCCCCTC
>CM045447.1:0-5000 GCA_024666655.1 Dascyllus trimaculatus | reverse complement strand
GCCGTTAGAGAAGTCTCTGGTGGATACCGACCCGACCAAAAAGAATTCAGAAGCATACAATGAGTATTTGATGCTTTGCCAAGCCAAAAATATACCCCCGCGAACGTTTTGCGCGTATGAGACCAAACGCAGGCGCTTGCTGTTCCAGTGAATCACTTAAGCATCACACATACACGTTTTTAGGCCGAACTTTTAACACACTGTGGTCGACACATCAAGGGATGTGTCTTCACGACCACAAAAACAAATTTTCCTCCACATCGGATCCTGCCTTGCCGTGGCGTGGAGGCTTATATGTCACCGTGGTTCCCACTCTGGAACCACGGTGACATTAACTAAAGGGTCCCAAATCTGACATGATAGACAGGAAATTTGGTCCGATCGTGCTGGTTATTATGGAAGCAAATCAGACTCATCAGATTTTGAATTTTAAAAGCTGTTGAATTTCTAACTTTGATTTGTTTTGCATTGAAATTATATATCTGAATTTTTTTATATATCTGAATTTAGTTCATCAAAATTTCAGTAGCTCAAATTAAATTCAGAGTCAAAAATTCAGGTGTAAAAATTCGAAGCATTAAACATTCGAGGTGCCCAAATAAATTCAGTGTTCATAATTCGAGGTGCCCAAAATTCAGTGCTCAAAATTCGCCGTCAAAAAATTCGCTGTTCACATCAGGGGACTTAGACGTAAATAATCGATTCTTGCCTAAGTCGAACCAACGCTCAGCCAATGAAGTTACGCTCCTCTGGTCATGTGACGCCGACGCTTGGAAGCGTAAGAAGACAGTTAGACATGGCATCCAACGGTAACAGCGGCGCCTCGGTGAGTATATTACCCTTCACTTGCCTCCTGTGTCATTTGTTTTGGTGAGAGTCAGTCACCTGTAATGCACGACATGTTTCTAAATAACAGGATTTATTGGATAATATCCGCGAGGAGCTTTCTGTGACGAGCCGTTGGTTACAGTTTTGCTAGCATGGCTAAAGCTGTGCCAACGTTATACAAACTTTTATTGTACTAAACGAGCACGTAGGCATTAAATATGACTTATGTTAAGTAAGTCTGAAACTATTCCTCGAGTAATTCGATGAATAAAATGCCTCGAGGCTTCCTTTAATCCACTGTATACTACACTATATATGTATGGTACAGCGCGGATGCCCGCGGGCGTGGCACCAGCGCCGCCAAAAATGATTGAACTTTGGCCCTTCCGCACTACGACCCCTGCACGGAAGGCAAAGTGGAGGAAAAGCTGCTTTTGTGTTTGAACTCCCCGAATTATAGACGCAACTTTGTAGTTGCATTAAGACTCGCGGTGTTCATCGTCCGAGTCTGACAGCGCTAGCATGTTTATCTCCTACTGTGTCCTAAAGGTCACACTGACAGCACGTTCAGCAGCTTGGTAGATGAGCAACAAGCTGTTTTACTTCTCCCAAAACAATTTTTGAAGCCGATAAAGAGCATGTAGTGTAACTAACTAAATTTTTTATAGTAGTCTCATTTAAGTTTAGTGATCTTCAGTTGTTTAATATTTTATCTTTGTGCCACTGCTTTGTGATGTCCATATTTTTCTGTGCTGTGTTTGTGATGACAGGCCAGTCATGCTAATATTGTTCAGTCAGCCAGACACTTGCTGAACTTGCTAACATCCGCTAGTGATACTACTGAACAACATGCGGGGTAAAGCATTGTATTTTATTTCATATACAAATGGCTCATTGTTACTTTTCAATTATACATTTGTTTATGGTTAATAAATAAATGCTCTTGGATACAATCCTGCAGAGAGCAGAGGCAGGGAAGTCAGGCTAGCTCTTCAGCAGTTCAGCCTGAAAGGCCATCACTACAGATGGAAATGACGAGGTAAAGACATAAAGGACCAGGAGATATTTCAAGTGCAAACATATGTTTGCATGTTGTCATTTTATATGGGCAAATTCCACCTGTCACTTATAGTAAGTCATGGTATACAGAGTTTTGTGTTGCATGCTTCACTTCTTACCCGTATTGTCGATATAAAAATGTGCGAATTGAAGAAAGTAAATCCTGAGATGAGTCTTTTTATGATATGTAACCACTATGTAAAACCATTAAAAACGGTTTTACATTAGGCTAGTGTGAAATGTATTTAATGAAAAGAAAAAATATCAGTTGTGAATGCCAAAATTATTGTCTATTACACTTTATTGGAACCTGGTGAGACTATACAGAAGAGTGTGAAGTTTTTCTGTGTTCATCTGTTTCAATCTTCAAATATGTCTGTCATAACAAGTCATGTTTTAAAGTGATGAGAAAAAACAATAATGGGATGGTAGGGAAAGTTCAGGTTTTAGTTTTTTTGTTTTGTTTTGTACAGATCCTTTCCAGGTATTTTCACCAAGAGCAGAGGAAAGAGGCGCTTTCCTGCAGCAAGTCTTCTTCCAGCAAAGAGACCTAAACCGCTTGAGGTGGCTTTCTATTTGTTGCCAAAGATTTGTGAAAAGTCTCCTAATGAGCAGGAACAAATAGTCCATACTCATGCTGGGTTGGGCCGTAGGACTGCTCATCTAGATGAGAGCACAACACATGAAGAGGTAATAGCATGCAGCATGCAAACTGTTCAAAAAGCAAGAATCCACATATAATCAATTGTATTGTTATGAGATATTGAGGAGCAATCACATTAATTAATTGTGGGCACACATCACAAACAGGTTTGGTGTAGAACCAAAGATACAGTTATGTTTTCGTAAATAGGACAAAACTGTGGATTATGGTTCTGTGAGAAATAGAACTGATGCCATTTTGAGAATATCTCCATGCCCAAAGTACTTCACAGGAACATACGTTCGTCTCTGTTCCTTTAAATGCTGGTAACATTGTCTGCTAACATGGCACCACAATTTGTAGTAGCAGACTACTTTTTGTTTGGAACAGATTTTGATTCTAACATGTGGTTTAGCCTAGCTGCCTTGTTTGAGAGTTGTGAGTTCTAATACATTAAAAAAATCCAAGGATTTGCTAGTTTGTCATGCAGTGTGATAAAAGCAATTAACGATCTAAATGATGTGTGTTGTCTTGCTTTGTGTTTACAGTTGTGTGACACCCTCAAAACAGTGTTTCCAAAACTGGAAACAGTTAATGGTGGATGGCTGCTATACAAGTCGTCAGGTATGACATCACAAGTTTGTGTGTTAGTGTTGCTCATTCACAAAAAGTACATGTGCACCATCAATTTATTAGCTTTGACTTTTTTTTTTTTTTTTTAGATATAATGAATAACAAATAAAGTGTGAAATGTATGAAGTCAAAAATTTCTATTCCATTTTTTCTACAGGCGGGTGGGGTAGTCGTAAACTGTCGCAAGTTGCACCAGAAGAGACTGGCTACACACGCAGGATTTTGAAAGCTGCAAGTCATGGGGGTAAAAGTCTGTTCATAGCCCCAATACAGGAAGAGCTCTGCACAAATCCCCTACCACTAACAGATGAGGCATTCAGTAGCATGCCAAAAGCCAAATGCCAGATTGTCAACAAGAGGTTCCTCTGCAGCTCATGAGAGAACACATTAAGTCGTGTGCTGTTGCTGATGACTGCAGTGATGATAACGTGGCGGATTTGGGCAACAGCGAACCTGAAGAAAATAAATGTGACTAATCTTTGTTTAAGTTTTTGTTAGAATATCTCACAGTGTTAAACCACAAAATTAATTTTAAAATCTTTTGTTTGAAAACGACACTGTTCTTGGTTGTAACTTCAATTTCTCAACAGCAGCTATGCAGCAGTGTCCTGTCTGCACAGAAATGTGACATTATTGAGGTGCACGCTTCATCATGTGGGGAAAGGTATCTATTTACTTTTAATTGTTGATGTTTTTTTTCTTGTCAACAACTGTCTTACTCTTGTTTACACACGCCATGCAAATGTAACATGCAAAAAATGTTATGTGAGTAGTGCAGGTATTGAGATGATGCATGGAAGTGAGGATGAACAAGCAGCAATGCCTGGACCATCTGGAACTTGTGCAACAGTTACACATGGTAGGTACAGCTCAGGATTAGCAGTGATGTGGGAAAGTTAACCCTCCTGTTATGTTGCGGGTCAAACCGACCCATTTTAAAAAAATTTTTTTTAAAAAAAAGGTTAAAAGTATTTTTGATATGAATCTTCTTCTGCTTGTCTTAATAGGTGTAATCAACATATAACATGAAAATGGTTCTTTTCACATATTTGTCCCCCCTCCCCCGCCCCACGCATGTTTATATGACATGGATACTGTCATATACTGTTCAGGTCAATTTGATCCTGAACAGAAGAAGTGTCTTGTGTTTATTTATCAACATCACTTTGCAAATGTTCTCCCCAAAATTCCCCTGTCACTATTTTGCAGGGTGCAATACCATGACATCCGGGGATTAGCACTGCCCTAGATGATTGTGGCTGGTGTTAGACATACAAACACACCAGTGTGTTTTTTCCTTTATCAGAATGACAATGGGGTGCAACCAGACTATTCTACACAGTGAAATGTTACAGTAATTCTAACTATAATAAATTCAGGTCTCAGCACAGTCTTCACAGCTCATCATTTAGATTTTGTATTCTTACTTGAAAGTGAAACATAAATATTGAAACAACTTTGTTTTTTTTTTTTTGTTTTTTTTCATTTTTTAGCCTGGTCAACGATCAGTGACCCTACCAAGGCCATATCTCAGTGTGCTGATCACTTTCGGCAAATTCATGAAATGGAGAGTCCATTGCTTCTCAGCATGGACATAAGAAAAAGTCCTGCTGAACAGGACATGGCACTTATCTCCTTTTACAAACGACCAAATGTTGAATGGGCACGGCCTCTGAATTGCAGACTTGAAGGTAGGTCCAGTTACAATTTTTAGTTGTCAAAAGTGATTTAGAGTCCCGTCTTCATCATGTTAACCTTACGTTGTGTTGCAGGAGATGCTGCTGTTGGAGAGGGTGTCATTCGCTTTTTTCTGTCAGCATGCATTGAGAAGTTGAAG
>CM045446.1:37440353-37592194 GCA_024666655.1 Dascyllus trimaculatus | reverse complement strand
ACTGGTTTAGGACCTGGTTTTGGGCTGCTTTCTGACTGGTTTAGGACCTGGTTTTAGACTGGTTCTGGACCTGGCTTTAAACTGGTTTAGGACGGGTTTTGGGCCTGGTTTTATGACTGGTTCAGGACCTGGTTTTAGACTGGTTTAGGACGGGTTTTGAAACATGTTTTTCCTCAGCTGTGGACTTTGTATTGGACCTGGTTTAGGACTGGTTTTATATTTGGCCTTGGACCGGTTTTGTTCTTGGTTTTAGTCCCCATATTGGGCTGATCCAGGACTGGTTTTAAACAACAGTTGAGTCTTGTTTTGGATCATTTAGGACTGGTTTTTGATGACAGGACTGGTCTTGGTCAGGATGTGGGTTACTGACAGTTCTGAGGACTGGTTTTAGGTTGTTTACTACTGGTTTATTACTGGTTTATGGTTTTAGGGGCCGTCTGTTGCAGGAGTCCTGGTTCTCCTGGACTCTGTCTGGATATTTGGCCTCCTGATGCTGATGAAAGCTGATAAAACACGTTAGATGTTGAGAATCTGAGCCAGACGGTCTGAAACCTGAGGAAGTGAATCAAACGTGCTGTAGTCTGTTCTTGGTTGTTGTTCCAGGAATGCTGGTCTGGAGGTGGACTCAGGTGAGCGGAGGGTGATTTCCAGCGTGGCTCTGGAGGCCGAGGACCTGGACACGCCCCCTGAACAGGTGTACTACGTCCTGAACGCTGCACCCCGGTTTGGAAACCTGCAGCTCAAGGTGAGTTTACAGCCTCAACACTTTGTGTGGAGGCAGAACTTCTCCTGTAGATTCAGAATCAGATGGTTCTGAAGAGGTTCTGAGGAGGTTCTAAGGAGGTTCTGGTGGCCTGGTTTTATGTATAATGGACGTTAAAAATCTGAACTTATAAAATTAAACTTGTGTGTTGTGAAACTTTCCTTCTTGTTCCTGCCTGAATTGTGTTTAACAGGACTGTGAACTGAACCACCAACACGTATCAATAACATGTCTGATCAGTGTGATCGGCACCAGTGTTCTGATTCTGAGCTGTGTCTGCAGACGGAGTCGGGTTGGATCGAGCTGTCGGCCGGTCAGAACTTCACTCAGGACGACGTGGAGATGAACCGACTGTGGTACCGACACACTGCAGCCGCCGGATTCAAAGGCCTCGACAGTTTCCGCTTCACGCTGACGGACCGAGACAACGAGTCTCCGGCACAGAACTTCTTCATCTCTGTCCGGACGGTGCAGAAAGGTCCGAAACACTCCAATACTCTGACGCTCAGTCAGAACCTTTTATTTAGAGACGATCAAAGCAGAAGTTTACAGCTCAGTGTCTCATATCAGATCAAATCCAGGCGTGATCATTTCCAGCTCAGACATCGGATCAGTCGGTCCAGACAGTCGATTTAAAATGAAATTAAAGCAATTTAGATTAAATCTCTATTTGAAACAAATCAGATGCTGCAGTTTAGAATCAGTGTTATAGACCAGGTCCGACCCGGAGTGATGAACGCCTGCTGTCACACTGTAATGATCTATTACAGATCATCTGTGACCTGATTAGTCCCTCAGTGATAAACACCACTATTATCAGATGATCACCGCCTCCTGCATCACAGCACAGGTGTACAGGTGTACAGGTGTAAACTGGAGTAAAAACACTTCCTGTGCTGCCTGATCGTTTAACTCTGGGTCTGGTTCTGGACGACATTTAGTCCTGCTGAAGGCTCCAGACGACAAACCAGAACCTCAAACACTGAAACTCGTTTGTTGTCGGTTTTTATCTCTGATGAAACTCAGATAATAAGAAGGTCGATCATCACGGCGATCAGCTGCTCTCACAAACTTCTGCTGCTTCATTTCACAAAATACAAACTGATACAGAAAAAAAAGAACCAGGTTAAACCCTCATATCCACACGGATCAGAACCAGGACCAGGATCAGAACCAGAACCAGGATCAGAACCAGAACTCTCAGGTTCATCTGAACTCATGGAGATCAGCATAAACACACACAAATACACACAAACACACACACACACACACAAACACTCACACACACAAACACAAACACACACACACACACACACACACACAAATACACACAAACACACACACACACACACAAACACTCACACACACAAACACAAACACACACTCACACACACACACACACAAACACTCACACACACAAACACAAACACACACACACACACACACACACACAAATACACACAAACACACACACACACACACAAACACTCACTCACACACACACACACACACACACACTCACTCGCTGTCTCTCTGGTCCCTCTGCTGCTCCATACATTATTTAGCGCCCCCTTCCTGCCAGTTTTACCAGTCGGGTGAACACGGAGGCCTCGGACCTTCTGGCTCGGGTCCCTGTGATCCTGGAGGAGTCGAGGTGAGAAGCGTTCGACCTCCTCAGCCGGTGAATAATTAACGGAGGGGAGGTGGAGCAGCTGGACGGCGTCGGCTCGGTTCCTCTGGGTGCTGCTGCTCCAACAACAACAAACTCTGATGTTGCTTCTTCTCTGGGTTCTGAACTTCAGGCCTCTGATCTTCTTAAACACCTGCTCTGCTTCCTCCAGGTGACGTAGTTCTGCAGGTCCGGGCGGTTCACCTGACGGAGGGCCAGCGTGTCGTCCTGAACACCGACGTCCTGCTGGCGTCCGACTCTTCGGGCCGACCGGAGGAGCTGTTCTACACGGTGTCGGTTCCGCCTCTCCACGGCCTCGTCCACGCTGTCCAGCAGCCGGGAGTCCCGCTGACCAGCTTCACTCAGCTGGACGTAGCCGCTCACCGGGTGTGCTACACCCACGACAACAGCCACGACGCCGACACCGACTCCTTCAGGTGAGAACCGACGCACCTTCAGACTGTATATGATCAGAAATTTATTTACATCACTCAACAAAGAGTGATAGAAATAAAGTTCTTAGAGTGACCTGATGGTGGCGGTGTTGTAGTTCTTAGAGTGTCCTGATGGTGGCGGTGTTGTAGTTCTTAGAGTGTCCTGATGGTGGCGGTGTTGTAGTTCTTAGAGTGACCTGATGGTGGCGGTGTTGTAGTTCTTAGAGTGTCCTGGTGGTGGCGGTGTTGTAGTTCTTAGAGTGACCTGGTGGTGGCGGTGTTGTAGTTCTTAGAGTGTCCTGATGGTGGCGGTGTTGTAGTTCTTAGAGTGACCTGATGGTGGCGGTGTTGTAGTTCTTAGAGTGACCTGATGGTGGCGGTGTTGTAGTTCTTAGAGTGACCTGATGGTGGCGGTGTTGTAGTTCTTAGAGTGACCTGATGGTGGCGGTGTTGTAGTTCTTAGAGTGTCCTGATGGTGGCGGTGTTGTAGTTCTTAGAGTGTCCTGATGGTGGCGGTGTTGTAGTTCTTAGAGTGATCTGATGGTGGCGGTGTTGTAGTTCTTAGAGTGACCTGATGGTGGCGGTGTTGTAGTTCTTAGAGTGACCCGATGGTGGCGGTGTTGTAGTTCTTAGAGTGTCCTGATGGTGGCGGTGTTGTAGTTCTTAGAGTGACCTGGTGGTGGCGGTGTTGTAGTTCTTAGAGTGTCCTGGTGGTGGCGGTGTTGTAGTTCTTAGAGTGACCTGATGGTGGCGGTGTTGTAGTTCTTAGAGTGACCTGATGGTGGCAGTGTTGTAGTTCTTAGAGTGTCCTGGTGGTGGCGGTGTTGTAGTTCTTAGAGTGACCTGATGGTGGCGGTGTTGTAGTTCTTAGAGTGTCCTGGTGGTGGCGGTGTTGTAGTTCTTAGAGTGACCTGATGGTGGCGGTGTTGTAGTTCTTAGAGTGACCTGGTGGTGGCGGTGTAGTTCTTAGAGTGTCCTGATGGTGGCGGTGTTGTTCTTAGAGTGTCCTGATGGTGGCGGTGTTGTAGTTCTTAGAGTGTCCTGATGGTGGCGGTGTTGTAGTTCTTAGAGTGTCCTGATGGTGGCGGTGTTGTAGTTCTTAGAGTGACCTGATGGTGGCGGTGTTGTAGTTCTTAGAGTGACCTGATGGTGGCGGTGTTGTAGTTCTTAGAGTGACCTGGTGGTGGCGGTGTTGTAGTTCTTAGAGTGTCCTGATGGTGGTGGTGTTGTAGTTCTTAGAGTGTCCTGATGGTGGTGGTGTTGTAGTTCTTAGAGTGTCCTGATGGTGGCTGTGTTGTAGTTCTTAGAGTGACCTGATGGTGGCGGTGTTGTAGTTCTTAGAGTGTCCTGATGGTGGCGGTGTTGTAGTTCTTAGAGTGACCTGATGGTGGCGGTGTTGTAGTTCTTAGAGTGTCCTGATGGTGGCGGTGTTGTAGTTCTTAGAGTGACCTGATGGTGGCGCTGTTGTAGTTCTTAGAGTGTCCTGATGGTGGCGCTGTTGTAGTTCTTAGAGTGTCCTGATGGTGGCGGTGTTGTAGTTCTTAGAGTGACCTGATGGTGGCGGTGTTGTAGTTCTTAGAGTGTCCTGATGGTGGCTGTGTTGTAGTTCTTAGAGTGTCCTGATGGTGGCGGTGTTGTAGTTCTTAGAGTGTCCTGATGGTGGCGGTGTTGTAGTTCTTAGAGTGACCTGATGGTGGCGGTGTTGTAGTTCTTAGAGTGTCCTGATGGTGGCGGTGTTGTAGTTCTTAGAGTGACCTGATGGTGGCGGTGTTGTAGTTCTTAGAGTGTCCTGATGGTGGCGCTGTTGTAGTTCTTAGAGTGTCCTGATGGTGGCGGTGTTGTAGTTCTTAGAGTGTCCTGATGGTGGCGGTGTTGTAGTTCTTAGAGTGACCTGGTGGTGGCGGTGTTGTAGTTCTTAGAGTGACCTGGTGGTGGCGGTGTTGTAGTTCTTAGAGTGACCTGGTGGTGGCGGTGTTGTAGTTCTTAGAGTGACCTGGTGGTGGCGGTGTTGTAGTTCTTAGAGTGACCTGGTGGTGGCGGTGTTGTAGTTCTTAGAGTGACCTGGTGGTGGCGGTGTTGTAGTTCTTAGAGTGACCTGGTGGTGGCGGTGTTGTAGTTCTTAGAGTGTCCTGATGGTGGCGGTGTTGTAGTTCTTAGAGTGTCCTGATGGTGGCGGTGTTGTAGTTCTTAGAGTGTCCTGATGGTGGCGGTGTTGTAGTTCTTAGAGTGACCTGATGGTGGCGGTGTTGTAGTTCTTAGAGTGTCCTGATGGTGGCGGTGTTGTAGTTCTTAGAGTGACCTGGTGGTGGCGGTGTTGTAGTTCTTAGAGTGACCTGGTGGTGGCGGTGTTGTAGTTCTTAGAGTGACCTGGTGGTGGCGGTGTTGTAGTTCTTAGAGTGACCTGGTGGTGGCGGTGTTGTAGTTCTTAGAGTGACCTGATGGTGGCGGTGTTGTAGTTCTTAGAGTGACCTGGTGGTGGCGGTGTTGTAGTTCTTAGAGTGACCTGGTGGTGGCGGTGTTGTAGTTCTTAGAGTGTCCTGATGGTGGCGGTGTTGTAGTTCTTAGAAATAACAATAAATGAAGGGACTAATTGCTGAACACCTTCGATGACATCAGTCGTTCTATTCTTATGTATTTATACTAGTTTTAATGTGTTTATAGTGAAACTGGTTTCGACCTGCGGTTTAATGTTCACCTGTTTAAACTGAGGTCCAGGTTCAGCCTGGAGGTGAAGGAGACGCTGCTGGACTCGGTTCATGAAGATGGTTTAGGATTTGGATCATCTGCTGCCTGTCAGTCGACTTTTGGCCGCTGAGAGAGAAACGACTCCAGAGATGATTGTTGATCTTCTACAGCTTAAACACAGAACACCAGAACCCTGGAGACCCCCCGGACCAGAGCCCACAACCCAAACCCAGTCAGACAGAAACGTGTTCTGTGGATCTGAAGGGTTCTGGTCCAGCTCTGCTTCCTGGTTTGTTCTCTCAGCTGCTGCAGGGCTTCTTCACCATCCTGAGTCCACCAGAACTCAGCTGGACGTGTTCAGAGGGTCTCTGGGACGTCGTCCAGCCTGGAGGTCGTAAAGGATGGACTGGATTCAGATTCTGAGACAGGACGTGGTGTGGAGGACGGTGGTCCTACGGTCTGAGCCTGAGGAGATCCTTCAAACAGCTGATCTCAGATGATCTGGCAGGAGCTCTGGGAGCAGAGACACTGATGGAGGTCAGCTATGAACCTTAGATAGAGACCATCCAGGTCTTTGGTCTTTCAGACAGATTGAAGGATCTGATTGGTTTGTTTCTGGCTTCATCGATGAGTCCAGCTGAGTGTCTCCTGACTGATAGGAATATTATTGATCCCAGCAGAGACCCTGTGGAACTCCAGAACTACCTGCTCATGATCGAACTGTCTGATAAACATGATTTAAATCAGCTCAGTGCAGTTTGAACCCCACAGACGTGTTTCTGTAATGAAGCTAGATGTTCTTCATCAGGAGGTCTGGTCCTCATCATGGAGGACAGCAGGGCTGATGGACGTCACGTCTTTGTTAAAACACATTAAATCAGGTTGTTTGTGGGTGTCAGGACTCAGGTGGACACATCTGAACAACACACACCTGGGCGTGTGTGTGTGTGTGTGTGTGTGTGTGTGTGTGTGTGTGTGTGTGTGTGTTGCCATGACAGCAGATGATGAATGACATTATTAGGAGAATAACAACAGCGCTGGCACCACGGCGACGGCCAACCAGAGCGCAGCCACAGACGGCCGTCCCTGGGCAAACATGGCCGACACCGCCGCCAGATGTTACACCACGACTGTGTGTGTGTGTGTGTGTGTGTGTGTGTGTGTGTGTGTGTGTGTGTGTGTGTGTGTGTGTGTGTGTGTGGTGGTCGGTGTGGAGCCCCGGGGCAGTTTGTCAGCTGCAGGGCTGAGAGGCAGATTGTGTTGGCATGAGGCTCAGAGGACGACACACACACACACACACACACACACACACACACACACACACACACACACTTGTCCACGTTGTGTTTGTACTCCTTGTGTTTCTGTCACTGTGAGGACCTTCTCAGCTGATCAGTGAGTTGAAGGGACTCATTCAGACTCTAACGTTCCTCCAGACCTGATGGATCCACAGAACATCTGATGTATGAAACACAACAAAAACTAACTGAACAGAAGCTAAAGTCTGATTTCTAAACACTACAACAGTCTGACAGCTCCTCTACCAACGGTCAGATAGAACTGTCTGACAGCTGTGATGGAGCTCAGAACTCACCTGATGATCTACCTGATGAGCTGTGATGTTGACAGCTCACCTGTCTGAGCTGCAGTGGATCCTGATCATCCACTCATTAAGAGACACAACAAGACACAAGAGATGCAGGACGACACAAAACGAGACATGAAGTGACTCAAAGAGACTCCAAAGGCCGCCCTGTGATAGGCTGTTACCTGTCCAGGTGTCCTCTGCCTTCACCTGAGTCGGCTGGGACAGACTCCAGCGCCCCACGACCCTACAGAGGATTTAGTGGTGTGTAGATGATGGATGGAGTCCGATGGCCAGAGAGGAGGTCCTGTGAATGTGTTGAGCTGCTCTCTGATGTTCGATCAGAGGAAACAGTCGTGATCAGCTGGAGGCAGCAGGCTGGAGTCTCCAGGTGTGTTCTCTGACCGGAAAACTCCTCCAGTCTACAGGAGGCGCTGCTCTGGACTCCTCCAGTCTACAGGGGGCGCTGCTCTGGACTCCTCCAGTCTACAGGGGGCGCTGCTCTAGACTCCTCCAGTCTACAGGAGGCGCTGCTCTAGACTCCTCCAGTCTACAGGGGGCGCTGCTCTAGAGTCCTCCAGTCTGCAGGGGGCGCTGCTCTAGAGTCCTCCAGTCTACAGGGGGCGCTGCTCTAGACTCCTCCAGTCTACAGGAGGCGCTGCTCTAGACTCCTCCAGTCTACAGGGGGCGCTGCTCTAGACCCCTCCAGTCTACAGGGGGCGCTGCTCTAGACTCCTCCAGTCTACAGGGGGCGCTGCTCTAGACTCCTCCAGTCTACAGGGGGCGCTGCTCTAGAGTCCTCCAGTCTGCAGGGGGCGCTGCTCTAGACTCCTCCAGTCTACAGGGGGCGCTGCTCTAGACTCCTCCAGTCTACAGGGGGCGCTGCTCTAGACTCCTCCAGTCTACAGGAGGCGCTGCTCTAGACTCCTCCAGTCTACAGGAGGCGCTGCTCTAGACTCCTCCAGTCTACAGGGGGCGCTGCTCTAGACTCCTCCAGTCTGCAGGAGGCGCTGCTCTGGACTCCTCCAGTCTACAGGAGGCGCTGCTCTAAACTCCTCCAGTCTACAGGGGGCGCTGTATATACCAATACTAACATCTGTTTCTGACTTCTGTCTCCACAGCTTCGTCGTGACCAACGGCGCCTCGTCTCGCAGCGGGACGCTCCACCTGACCGTCGAGCTCGGCGACCGCATCCCCCCCACCCTCCACCGCAACAGCGGCCTCCAGCTGCAGGACGGCGCCACGGCAACCATCACCGCCGACCAGCTGCAGCTCACCGACCCCGACACCGCCGCCGCCAACCTGAGCTTCTCCATCACCGAGCCGCCGCGCTACGGGAAGCTGCTGCTGGGAGGGGCCCCGCTGGCTCCGCCCCTCAGGTTCCTCCAGACCGACGTGGACCAGATGCACCTGGCTTACCGGCACGACCCGGGCAGCCCGGCCCACATCGACAGGTTCTACTTTATACCAAGTGACGGAACCAACAGAGGATACCTGGAGTTTGGTCAGCTGAGGGAGGAGCCTGCAGTGTTCAACATCCAGGTGAGCAGCAAACACAGAGCACCTGTTCAGGTACCTGAGCTGATGTGTTTGGTTCAGCAGGTCGTTAGTTCACCTCACTTTAATTGAGCGCTTTACTGAGGCGTCCTCGTGCAGGTGCAGGTCACATGTCCCCTCCAGGTGTGCAGACGATGCAGGTACAGCTTCAGCTCTGAGCATCTGCAGGTTCAGACGTTCCTGCTGATGAATATTTGAAGCTCCGTCACGTTACCTGCTGTCAGGTGTTTGACATCACATCCTCTGAGACAACGAGGCTGCTGCTGATTGGACGACATGCTAACGTGTGTGTGTGTGTGTGTGTTCATGAATATTTGAACCTGCAGATTCTCAGTTCTTCAACCTTTAAAGTACAAACATGAAGCATTTCTGATGTTCGTACCTGTGAAACAGACGTCAGGTAGAAGCTGCAGAAAGTCTGAAGTCAGAGGAAGGAAGAGTTTAATCATCTGTTCTAGAAACTAACTGAAGAGTTTAATCATCTGTTCTAGAAACTAACTGAAGAGTTTAATCATCTGTTCTAGAAACTAACTGAAGAGTTTAATCAGCTGTTCTAGAAACTAACTGAAGAGTTTAATCAGCTGTTCTAGAAAATAACTGAAGAGTTTAATCAGCTGTTCTAGAAACTAACTGAAGAGTTTAATCAGCTGTTCTAGAAACTAACTGAAGAGCTGACAGTCAGAATGAAGCTCCAGAGATCCAGAGATCAGCTCAGAGGATCAGTCTGGGTTCGGTTTCATGACGTCCTGCTGCTGAAGCCTTCAAGGATCAGCTGGTCAGAGTTCTGCTGCTGAGTGACTCGTTAATAAAACTCCTCCGTCTCATATGAGTGATTTAATCTTTCCTTCTCTTCTGTTAGAGGAGTTTAACTCCTGCAGGCTTCAGGTCTGATCAAAGACGTTCTGCTGTGAGAAACGTTCCACAGTTTTTATTTGTTCTTCATTTTGTTGATTTGTCGTCTCGTTATTTTAAAATTTCTTCATGGCTTCAGTCAGTAAATTAAACTGGATCTTTTAATTACATCATTTTCATAATTTTGTCTTTTTAACTGATGATTTTATTTTATTACGTTTCCTTTTATATTTTCATCATTTTAATTTTAAATGTCGACTTTTTACCGCATTATTTGGATTTTTCTCTCATTATTTTGAGCATCTTTAAGTTTTGATCCTCATATTTTGTTTTAATATCATCATTTTAGTTTAATATAATACTGAGTTTTTTAAATCATCTTTTTAAAATGATATATTTTTATTTTTTATTTTAACTTTTGATGTCGTAATCTTGACTTTTCATTTACTACTTTAACCTTTAAATCACTAAATTGTGAATTGATTTGTCAAAATTTCAACGTCGTTTTAATTTTAATTTTAATTATTACGTCATAATTTTGACTCTTAATGTGACGTTTTAATTTAGATCTTTTATTTTGAAATCAGATTTTTATTTCCTATTTTATTTTCATTCTGAGCTCGACTCAGTAATGTAGAATCAGAATCAAACTGAAGCCTGACGTGGTGAACGTTTAAAATAACTGATAACAGCAGAAAGTGATTCTGAGTTCAGGATTTAATAAAATAATTTACAGTGAAGCTGAAATGAGACATTTTATAATAAATAAAAGGATTATTTTACTATTCTGAAAAGATTATTATCCAGCTGGATATTTAAACAGATAATTAATGAGCTGATCTGCAGCATAAAGACGGAACAAGCATCTCATTGACTGCAGATAAATTCTGGATTCCGTCGGTGTTTCTGTGATCAGACGTTCTAATATTTAATATTAATGTTGTCTTTAAACGTGTCTCAGTGATTCTCAGCTTCACTCTGATCCTGAAGCAGCTCCTCTTATAATTAACTTTAATGAGTCTTGATTTGGTTCTAATAAAGCAGAACAAATGAAATAAACTCCAGTTCATTCAGCAGATGATCAGAAGGGCAGCATCAGGATCAAACTGTTACACAGAACAACAGCGACTCCTGCTGGCAGGAGGCTGAACTGCAGCATGTCAGAGTCTGAACACCTGAACTCAAACCGATGTGAAGCTCATCATCAAATCCTTTATTTAACCAGGAAAAAAACTCACTGAGATTTAAAACCTCTTTTTCAAGAGTGGCCTGGTGAAGACGGCAGCAGAAAACAGATGACAGCAAAGTCTCAAAACCCAAATAAAGTACAGTAAACAGGAGAGACCTCACAGTGAAACCACAAGATCCACTGGAGCTGATTCTCTGTCTTTTATTACTGTCTTGAATTCCCCCGAGTTACAAGGTGTGTCAGGTTCAAGTCCTCTGCACATCATCTCAGGTAGCTCTGCTGCTTCACCTGCAGCCAGACTCCAGTAAGGACAGGAGGATCCTTCTTCATGGAGATAAACAGGCTGGTTTTATTGTAATAATGTAAAGAACCCACAAACAGACGATCAGGATCCAGGAGATGACAGGTAAACCAGGACAGGTGTGATGAGGAGGCGTGTTAACACCTGGCTGTGTGTTCATGTTTGTCAGTGTCCCTTAAACCTGGAACACTTTGAATGAGGTCTGGTTCCACAGAAGGACTGAATCAGTCCTAGAACCTGGTCCTGTGGGTGGAGGATCCCCCTTCCAGACAGGCTCTCAGTGTTTCTGGTGTTAATTCAAACACCTGCTGCTGTGTTCAGGTGGAACAGGTGGACCGGACGCCTCCCAGTCTGACCAGTAGGAACAGTCCCAGCTCGGTGGTGGACCTGGGCGCCGGACGGTACGGAATCTTCATCACCAACAAACACCTGCAGGCGTCCGACCCGGACAGCAGCACCGAGGAGCTGCAGTTCTCCATCAGCAGGCCGCCGCACTTCGGATACCTGGAGAACACAGAGACAGGTAGAACACAGAGACAGGTAGAACACAGCTACAGGTAGAACACAGCTACAGGTAGAACATAGACAGGTAGAACACAGCTACAGGTAGAACACAGCTACAGGTAGAACACAGCTACAGGTAGAACACAGAGACAGGTAGAACACAGCTACAGGTAGAACACAGCTACAGGTAGAACACAGCTACAGGTAGAACACAGACAGGTAGAACACAGCTACAGGTAGAACACAGCTACAGGTAGAACACAGCTACAGGTAGAACACAGCTACAGGTAGAACACAGCTACAGGTAGAACACAGCTACAGGTAGAACATAGACAGGTAGAACACAGCTACAGGTAGAACACAGCTACAGGTAGAACACAGCTACAGGTAGAACACAGAGACAGGTAGAACGCAGCTACAGGTAGAACACAGCTACAGGTAGAACACAACTACAGGTAGAACACAGAGACAGGTAGAACACAGCTACAGGTAGAACATAATGACAGGTAGAACACAATTACAGGTAGAACACAGCTACAGGTAGAACACAGCTACAGGTAGAACACAACTACAGGTAGAACACAACTACAGGTAGAACACAGCTACAGGTAGAACACAACTACAGGTAGAACACAGCTACAGGTAGAACACAGCTACAGGTAGAACACAACTACAGGTAGAACACAGCTACAGGTAGAACACAGACAGGTAGAACACAGACAGGTAGAACACAACTACAGGTAGAACACAACTACAGGTAGAACACAGACAGGTAGAACACACCTACAGGTAGAACACAGCTACAAGTAGAACACAGCTACAGGTAGAACACAGCTACAGGTAGAACACAGCTACAGGTAGAACACAGCTACAGGTAGAACACAACTACAGGTAGAACACAGCTACAGGTAGAACACAACTACAGGTAGAACACAGACAGGTAGAACACAGCTACAGGTAGAACACAGCTACAGGTAGAACACAACTACAGGTAGAACACAGCTACAGGTAGAACACAGCTACAGGTAGAACACAGCTACAGGTAGAACACAGCTACAGGTAGAACACAACTACAGGTAGAACACAGACAGGTAGAACACAGCTACAGGTAGAACACAGCTACAGGTAGAACACAGACACGTAGAACACAGCTACAGGTAGAGCACAGCTACAGGTAGAACACAGAGACAGGTAGAACACAGCTACAGGTAGAACACAGCTACAGGTAGAACACAGACAGGTAGAACACAGCTACAGGTAGAACACAGCTACAGGTAGAACACAGACAGGTAGAACACAGCTACAGGTAGAACACAGCTACAGGTAGAACACAGCTACAGGTAGAACACAGACAGGTAGAACACAGCTACAGGTAGAACACAGCTACAGGTAGAACACAGCTACAGGTAGAACACAGCTACAGGTAGAACACAGACAGGTAGAACACAGCTACAGGTAGAACACAGCTACAGGTAGAACACAGCTACAGGTAGAACACAGCTACAGGTAGAACACAGAGACAGGTAGAACACAGCTACAGGTAGAACACAGACAGGTAGAACACAGCTACAGGTAGAGCACAGCTACAGGTAGAACACAGCTACAGGTAGAACACAGCTACAGGTAGAACACAACTACAGGTAGAACACAGCTACAGGTAGAACACAGACAGGTAGAACACAGCTACAGGTAGAACACAGCTACAGGTAGAACACAGAGACAGGTAGAACACAGCTACAGGTAGAACACAGAGACAGGTAGAACACAGAGACAGGTAGAACACAGCTACAGGTAGAACACAGAGACAGGTAGAACACAGCTACAGGTAGAACACAGACAGGTAGAACACAGCTACAGGTAGAACACAGACAGGTAGAACACAGCTACAGGTAGAACACAGCTACAGGTAGAACACAGACAGGTAGAACACAGCTACAGGTAGAACACAGCTACAGGTAGAACACAGACAGGTAGAACACAGCTACAGGTAGAACACAGCTACAGGTAGAACACAGCTACAGGTAGAACACAGCTACAGGTAGAACACAGACAGGTAGAACACAGCTACAGGTAGAACACAGCTACAGGTAGAACACAGCTACAGGTAGAACACAGCTACAGGTAGAACACAGCTACAGGTAGAACACAACTACAGGTAGAACACAGCTACAGGTAGAACACAGCTACAGGTAGAACACAGCTACAGGTAGAACACAGCTACAGGTAGAACACAGCTACAGGTAGAACACAACTACAGGTAGAACACAGCTACAGGTAGAACACAGCTACAGGTAGAACACAACTACAGGTAGAACACAGCTACAGGTAGAACACAGCTACAGGTAGAACACAACTACAGGTAGAACACAGCTACAGGTAGAACACAGACAGGTAGAACACAGCTACAGGTAGAACACAGCTACAGGTAGAACACAGAGACAGGTAGAACACAGCTACAGGTAGAACACAGAGACAGGTAGAACACAGAGACAGGTAGAACACAGCTACAGGTAGAACACAGAGACAGGTAGAACACAGCTACAGGTAGAACACAGACAGGTAGAACACAGCTACAGGTAGAACACAGACAGGTAGAACACAGCTACAGGTAGAACACAGCTACAGGTAGAACACAGACAGGTAGAACACAGCTACAGGTAGAACACAACTACAGGTAGAACACAGCTACAGGTAGAACACAGACAGGTAGAACACAGCTACAGGTAGAACACAGCTACAGGTAGAACACAGCTACAGGTAGAACACAGCTACAGGTAGAACACAGACAGGTACAGGTAGAACACAGCTACAGGTAGAACACAGACAGGTAGAACACAGCTACAGGTAGAACACAGCTACAGGTAGAACACAGCTACAGGTAGAACACAGCTACAGGTAGAACACAGACAGGTAGAACACAGCTACAGGTAGAACACAGCTACAGGTAGAACACAACTACAGGTAGAACACAGCTACAGGTAGAACACAGCTACAGGTAGAACACAGCTGCTCCAGTTTGTTCTCTTTCTACTGTCTCTCCTGGTTGGACTCACTCTGAGCTCGGTTCTGTCAGGCGCCTACATCCGAGGCCGGTTCACTCAGCGGGACTTGGACCGGCGCTCCGTGCTGTTCGTCCTCCCTGCAGACGTGGAGGTGACGGCCGACAGCTTCCAGTTCGTCCTCAGCGACCCGGCGGGAAACGCTGCGCCGCCACAGCTGTAGGTTTCACCGCCTCCTGCCTCGTTATCAGCAGCCGTGTTCAGAGTGACCCACTCAGTGTGTCTGCAGGCTGGAGCTGTCCTGGTCCCGGGTCGAGCTGTCCGCCACCTGCTACAGAACCTGTGAGACGTCCAGGACCCTGCAGATCCAGATCCAGCGCAGCGGCAGGAGCATCGACCCGGCTTACGTCGCCATCCAGGTAACACCTGCAGCAGGTCTCCTGTCCATTCATGTGAACCTCAGCCTCATATCAGAGAAGAGCTGAGGACGGAACGACGGTTGACCTCCATCAGTGTCCCAGGGCTGCTCTGCTCCCAGAGCTCCTGCAACACTTCAGCTCTAACAGGGAAAGTTTAGCAAGGAGGAGAAGGAGAAGGAGAAGGAGAAGGAGGAGGAGGAGGAGGAGTCACAGGGAGACAGGTCTGTAGATGGAGGATGGAGATCAGCGGTTGTTGATCAGCTGAGACTGTTGGAGCAGCAACATGGACCCCAGTTCAGCTGCTGGAACTTCTCTGGTTCTTCCACTGTCAAACTGCTGTTTGGGTGGTAACCATGGTAACCACAGACCCTCCTCTGGTCACCATGACGATGAAGGTTGATCGTCACTGATGGTCCAGAGACTCCTGGTCTGATGACTGTTCAGGTGGAACCAGGTGACTGTGAAGTTCTCTGTTGATCCCCTCCTATGTTCTGCTCCTCAGGTGGAGGAGGGATCGGCCAAACCAGGCAGAGACTTCACCCACAGCACCGCCGGCCTGATCCAGTTCGACCCAGGTCAGGTTCTGTCCAGCAGGAAACAGAGGAACAGTAATAATGGAGGCGAGGCGTCAGATTAAACTTCATTTATATTGAGGGAAGTTCTTTTGATGTGACTCAGAAACCAAGTTGACATAACAGGAGAGTGAAACAGACCAATGAGACGTAGAGAACACTGGAAACTGAAACAGGAAGTCAGAGAAGAACCTGGAGATGATGCTGAAGCTGTCAGGTCATAATGAAGCTGATAAATACAAACTAGTGAAGACATTCAGACGGACTCGTCTGTTCTGGAGGAGTTCTTGGTGTCTGATTTGATGCTGCAGGTTCTGGTTCTGTTCTTGTCCTGTTTCAGGTGTGAATGTGAAAACCTGGAACATTTACCTGATCGATGACGGTCTGGAGGAGAACCACGAGACCTTCACCGTCACCCTGAAGAACCCACGAAACGCCGTCCTGGGACCGAGGAGCTCAGCCAGCGTGGAGATCATCGACCCGCGAGGAGGTGAAGCTGCTCTTTAAAACACTGATGCTCTGAGATGTTTCCTCCATCAAAGTCCTGCTGGTCTTCATGTTTCATCAAACCTGCCCTGATTTCCGTCTGTCAGGAAGCTGCGACCCAGAAGACCTGAAGGTGGAGGCTGACCAGCGACCTCCTGGTTCTCCTCCTGGTTCTTCTCCTGGTTCTCCTCCTCTCCTTCCTGAGGAGGACCAGGATCCCGTCACCGACATCGAGGCCGAGCTGCTGTGGGAGAACCAGCCTCATCCTCCCAGAGGAGATGTGCCGAACCGCCGACCCTACCTGGACTATGAGGAGGCGGAGCCACAGGACCAGGCGGCGCCCAGCTACAGACACGCCCACCATCACCACAGGCAGCAGCCACGGTCAGATACTGGGAGCTCTGGGAGCTCTGGGAGGTCTGGACACAGGCTGAGAGTCGGAGGACTGAAGGTTGGTGTTCAGCTGGTCCTCAGATCATCACCACCCAGCTCTGGAATCACTGTTTTATTCATTATAAGAAGATTTTACAACCAGCAGGTCTAAATAGTGAAATACTGTCTGTGAGATCTTCTGAAAACTTCTCAGCCTGCAGGTCAGAAAGTAAATTAGAAGATCTGCGTTACCACAGCTTCTCTGAACACATGCTGGTTCATCTGGAAGGTTTCAGGTTCATCTGGAGGGTTTCAGGTTCATCTGGAGGGTTTCAGGTTCATCTGGAGGGTTTCAGGTTCATCTGGAGGGTTTCAGGTTCATCTGGAGGGTTTCAGGTTCATCTGGAGGGTTTCTGGTTCATCTGGAGGGTTTCAGGTTCATCTGGAGGGTTTCAGGTTCATCTGGAGGGTTTCTGGTTCATCTGGAGGGTTTCTGTCGACTTGTTTAACTTCATTTTCTCTGGTGTCTGTATTTAATATCAGTGGTTCTCTAACTGGGGGTCCAGGGCAGAAGGAGACTTTCCTGATCTGGTTCTCTGACGTGAGCCGAACTGCTGCTGATGGATTCTTAATTAAACGTGTTCGAAGCTGCGTGAAGCTTTTTTAAACTGAAAACAATGAATATTCATTTCCATGTTGACCATAAAGTCAGAGTCCACTTCAGAGTCCTGGGTCCTGCTTTCTGACTCGTCCTCCAGATGTTTGCTGGTGTTTCTCTGAGCCCTGCTGCCAGATGTTCACAGGTTGAAGGGTTTGGTTCCAGAGGTTTGATCTGAGCTCTGTGTTGATGTTCAGGTCCGTCTGCCTGCAGAGAGACGATCCGAGGAGAAGCTCTGGACGGTAAGAACTTCACCAGAACCCGACACAAACACACCTGGAATAAACAGCAGGTAGAGCAGCACCAGGAGCAGACATGAACACCTGGAGAATACATAGTGTGTTATAGTGTAGCAGCTGGACCAGAGACAGAACCACAGAACCACAGAACCACAGAACCACAGAACCACAGAACCACAGAACCACAGAACCACTCAGCTGATTAGAGATTCTGGTCTTCAGTTCCACAGTCTGACTCCTCTCCGGCTGGAGGAGCTGCAGCCTGGATGGAGGCCATCGACTCACAGTCACCTCCTGCAGGAGTTTCAAGCCAGAGACACTGCTCAGAGAGACCGACCAGGACCAGGACCAGGACCGGGACCAGGACCAGGACCAGGACCAGGAACAGGACCAGGACTAGGACCAGGATCAGGACCAGAACCAGAGCTCCGACAACGCAAGGTGCAAACACACTCATATAAGTTTCTAAATGTGTCGTCTCCATGACTCAGACTGGTTTCTTCAGGTTCTTGATGGTCTAAGTCAGGACTTGGGGGGACCAGTCTAGAACCTTCATTCCAGCCTGATGGAACCATTTCTTCACCACTTTGATGTGTTTGGGCTCATTGTCTGGTTGGAACATCCAGCTGTGTCCCAGATCAACCTTCTGCTGATGGTTTTAGGTTCTGATCCTCCTCCTTCATTGTTCCATTGACTTTGTGTGAAGCTCCAGTTCCACAGAGCATGATGCTGCCACCTCCATGCTGATGGTAGGTCTGGTGTTGTTGGGGTTGAAGGCCTCACCTTCTCTCCTCAGTCTTTGTTCCATCTGACCTCAGAACTTTCCTCCAGAAGGCCTTTTCTTTGTCCATGTGATCAGTGGAGCTTTAAGGTTCTGCTTCTAGAGGAAGAACTTCCTTCTTCATGGAGCCTCTCAGCTCATGTTGATGTCCAACCCTGTGGACACTGACAGCTGTGTTCCAGCAGCTTCTGGTTCATCCAGACCTGCTTTCTGCTGGTTCCTGGTTGACTCTGGACCATCCTGACCAGGTGTCTCTCAGCAGCAGGTGGTAGTTTGTGTTTCCTTCCTGATGGTGGCAGCAACACACCTGGACCATGAACTTTATACTACAAACAGGTGATTCTAGGACCTGAAGCTGCTTTGAAACGGCTCCAAGGGACTTTCTGACTGGTTCTAGTCCATGATTTGCTTCTTCAGGTCTTTGCTGAGCTCCTCAGACTTTCCCACTGTAGTGTCTGAGTCTAATGAGTGGATCAGTGGTTCTAGTTAAACTGGATCAGAGGAGTCAGCAGCTGTAGTCGATCAGAACCACTCAGGAGAAGATGAGAGTCCATGAAGCTCAGAACATGAGATGAACACGACTTTCTACATGATTAAAACTGATAATTGAAGTTTCGGTTTGTTTATTTATGATCCAGCAGGTTTAGTTGAGTCTCCAGAAGACCTTTAATAAATCTATGAAGAACCAGAACACAGGACAGTTGCTGTGACACAGATCCATGTTTCAGTGGTTCCATCACTGCTGCAGCTACATACATGATCTTTACATGAGGATGGAAACGCTGGTCATGACTGTGTGTTTGTATGTTCTACTGGTTTGTGCTTCATATTGTGTGTCTGGTTGTGTGTCTGGTTGTAGGCGGGTCGGTCGGTGAGCAGCTCATGTTCTGATGGTTGGACCTTCTACCGGAGACGCTGCTACGTCCTCAGTGGATCAGAGGCCAGCTGGTCCAGCGCCGACAGAAGCTGCTCTCTGCTGTAAATACCTGACTATATAATAACCATATGTAATAACCATATATGACACCTATATATAATATCTATATATAATAACAATATGTAATAAGTATATATGACACCTGATGTGGTTCCTCTGGTCTCCATTGGTCCACCTGCTGCTGACATCATCACAGAAGAGTCCAGGAGACACTGAGAACCTTAAACCAGGCTGATGCTCTGTGGCTCCTGTAAACTAATGAGGCGTCTTCATTTAGATGTAAGATGGTTAAATATCTATTAGTTCCATCAGAACCTCCTCAGAACCTCCTCAGAACCTCCTGGTCCTCCATCTCCAGAACCTCCATCACTGATCAGAGTTCTACCTTCAGACTATGAAGGTCTCCTTGAAGTCCATAGAGGGGGGTCCACATGGATCAGAACCTCATCAGTCCAGCAGACAGACACATGACATGTAGGAGGAACAACACACTGGAGTTCTGCTAGAACCTGGACCCAGATCAGTTTACATCCATCCAGGTGTTATTTCTCCAGGTGTTGTTGAGTTAAGGATGAAGATCAGGAAGTCTTTTTACCGTCCAATCAGCTGTCTGGTGTGTGTCATGTGACGTTGTGTCCTCAGGTTTAACAGCAGTCTGCCCAGCGTCCAGTCCAGGAGAGACCTGAGCTGGTTGTGGAGGTTCGCAGGGAGGAAGCCCTTCTGGATCGGTGCGTTATTCATTATTAAATATTTAACATTTATTATTATTTAGCTGTTTACTGACTGTGTGATGAATCACTGTCATCTATAAACCAGCAGGCCCAGGTCCTCAGGTTTACCCTGACAGGTGTGACTGATGCAGGTGTTTCTTTCTTTCACCTGGATGTAGATCATTAACACAAAATAAAAGCAGCTGAAGCAGAAACAATAGAAGGGTTGGACACTAGACAGTAGCTTGGTAGCACTTTGGACTTTTATTTTGGAAAGCATATTTAAGTCTGTAAGTAAGTAAGTTTGGTGCTTTTATTTTGTTAAACAGAACTCCTGGTAGAAGTCCTCTTTTGGTTTTGTTGTTTCCTTTTATTTTGGTAGCGTCCTCCACCCTCAGTTCCTGTTCATGTCTGACCTGTGGTAATTATTTAGCTTTAGTAAAACTGATAGCAGCTTTAGTGTGGCGGCTTCCAGCTGGTTGTTCTTGTGACTTCCTGTTTCCTCCAGACAACATCTACCTGTTAGTTAACCGACCAATCAGTGAAGCCTCCACAGCGAGTCGACTCCTGACTCTTCCATCTTGTTCCTCAGGTGTGTCTGGAGCTCCGGGTCGCTGGGTGTCCTCCTCCAGACAGCAGGTGGCGCCGTCGGACTGTCTGCTGGTTCAAAGCCCCAGAAGCTGGATTTCTACGAGCTGCTCGGCTGAAAGTGAACACAGGTTCATGTGTTCATCTCCGGCTCAGACTCACTGACACTCAGAACATTTAGAGTCCTGTTTAACGTCTGATGGTTCATAGATGCTGTACATTCGTTTCTTATCCGTACTTATAATAAAGCTGCACACATGAACCCGAGTCGTCAGACGAAGAGCTTCTGAATGAATGTTGAAAACTGAAGGTTCAGTAGCAACCAGGAGTCTGTTTGATCCAGCTGGACTTAAGAAGCTGCTTCTGTCTGAATGGACCTGCTCAGTGTTGCTGGGTCTGTTTCAGTGAAGCTCAGGTGAGCAGGTTCACCTGGTCAGTGTCCAAAACACACCTGCAGGACTGGTCTCTGCCTTCACAGGTCGTCTGGAGGAATCTCAACATGTTCCTAACAGTCAAACTGCAGACTCCAGATGTTAGATCCAGCTGTGATTAACCGTTTACAAAATGGGGATTTCGCTTTTAGAGGAACATGAGAGCAGCTGACGACCAAAACCAGGTAAGACCAGGTAAGACCATGTAAGACCAGGAAAGACCAGGAAAGACCAGGTAAGACCAGGTAAGACCAGGTAAGACCAAGTAAACCCAGCTAAGACCAGGTAAGACCAGGAAAGACCACCTAAGACCAGGTAAGACCAGGTAAGAAGAGTGAAGCTAGTATGTCGTCTGAAACATGATAAAAAACGTCATAGGATAGTATGTCATCTGAAACATGATAAAAAACGTCATAGTATAGTATGTCGTCTGAAACATGATAAAAAACGTCATAGTATAGTATGTCGTCTGAAACATGATAAAAACGTCATAGTATAGTATGTCGTCTGAAACATGATAAAAACGTCATAGGATAGTATGTCATCTGAAACATGATAAAAAACGTCATAGGATAGTATGTCATCTGAAACATGATAAAAACGTCATAGTATAGTATGTCGTCTGAAACATGATGAAAACGTCATAGTATAGTATGTCGTCTGAAACATGATAAAAACGTCATAGGATAGTATGTCATCTGAAACATGATAAAAAACGTCATAGTATAGTATGTCGTCTGAAACATGATAAAAACGTCATAGTATAGTATGTCGTCTGAAACATGATAAAAACGTCATAGTATAGTATGTCGTCTGAAACGTGATAAAAACGTCATAGTATAGTATGTCGTCTGAAACATGATGAAAACGTCATAGGATAGTATGTCGTCTGAAACATGATAAAAACGTCATAGTATAGTATGTCATCTGAAACATGATAAAAACGTCATAGTATAGTATGTCATCTGAAACGTGATAAAAACGTCATAGGATAGTATGTCGTCTGAAATATGATAAAAAACGTCATAGTATAGTATGTCGTCTGAAACGTGTCTAAAAACGTCATAGTATAGTATGTCGTCTGAAACATGATAAAAAACGTCATAGTATAGTATGTCGTCTGAAACATGATAAAAACGTCATAGTATAGTATGTCGTCTGAAACATGATAAAAACGTCATAGTATAGTATGTCGTCTGAAACATGATAAAAAACGTCATAGGATAGTATGTCATCTGAAACATGATAAAAACGTCATAGTATAGTATGTCGTCTGAAACATGATGAAAACGTCATAGTATAGTATGTCGTCTGAAACATGATAAAAACGTCATAGTATAGTATGTCGTCTGAAACGTGTCTAAAAACGTCATAGTATAGTATGTCGTCCGAAACATGATAAAAAACGTCATAGTATAGTATGTCGTCTGAAATGTGATAAAAACGTCATAGTATAGTATGTTGTCCGAAACATGATAAAAAACGTCATAGTATAGTATGTCGTCTGAAACGTGTCTAAAAACGTCATAGTATAGTATGTCGTCTGAAACATGATAAAAACGTCATAGGATAGTATGTCGTCTGAAACATGATAAAAACGTCATAGTATAGTATGTCATCTGAAACATGATAAAAACGTCATAGTATAGTATGTCATCTGAAACGTGATAAAAAACGTCATAGTATAGTATGTCGTCTGAAACGTGATAAAAAACGTCATAGTATAGTATGTCGTCTGAAACGTGATAAAAAACGTCATAGTATAGTATGTCGTCTGAAACGTGATAAAAAACGTCATAGTATAGTATGTCGTCTGAAACGTGATAAAAAACATCATAGTATAGTATGTCGTCTGAAACGTGATAAAAAACGTCACAGTATAGTATGTCGTCTGAAACATGATAAAAAACGTCATAGTATAGTATGTCGTCTGAAACGTGATAAAAACGTCATAGTATAGTATGTCGTCTGAAACATGATAAAAACGTCATAGGATAGTATGTTGTCTGAAACGTGATAAAAACGTCATAGGATAGTATGTCATCTGAAACATGATAAAAAACGTCATAGTATAGTATGTCGTCTGAAACATGATAAAAAACATCATAGTATAGTATGTCGTCTGAAACATGATAAAAACGTCATAGTATAGTATGTCGTCTGAAACGTGATAAAAAACGTCATAGTATAGTATGTCGTCTGAAACATGATAAAAACGTCATAGTATAGTATGTCATCTGAAACGTGATAAAAACGTCATAGTATAGTATGTCGTCTGAAACGTGATAAAAAACGTCATAGTATAGTATGTCGTCTGAAACGTGATAAAAAACGTCATAGTATAGTATGTTGTCTGAAACCTGTCTAAAAACGTCATAGTATAGTATGTTGTCTGAAACCTGTCTAAAAACGTCATAGTATAGTATGTCGTCTGAAACGTGATAAAAAACGTCATAGTATAGTATGTCGTCTGAAACGTGATAAAAACGTCACAGTATAGTATGTCGTCTGAAACATGATAGAAACGTCATAGTATAGTATGTCGTCTGAAACGTGATAAAAAACGTCATAGTATAGTATGTCGTCTGAAACATGATAAAAACGTCATAGTATAGTATGTCGTCTGAAACATGATAAAAACGTCATAGTATAGTATGTCGTCTCAAACATGATAAAAAACGTCATAGTATAGTATGTTGTCTGAAACCTGTCTAAAAACGTCATAGTATAGTATGTCGTCTGAAACATGATAAAAAACGTCATAGGATAGTATGTCGTCTCAAACATGATAAAAACGTCATAGTATAGTATGTTGTCTGAAACCTGTCTAAAAACGTCATAGTATAGTATGTCGTCTCAAACATGATAAAAACGTCATAGTATAGTATGTCGTCTCAAACATGATAAAAAACGTCATAGTATAGTATGTTGTCTGAAACATGTCTAAAAACGTCATAATATAGTATGTCGTCTGAAACGTCATAAAAACGTCATAGTATAGTATGTCGTCTCAAACATGATAAAAACGTCATAGTATAGTATGTCGTCTGAAACATGATAAAAAACGTCATAGTATAGTATGTCATCTGAAACATGATAAAAAACATCATAGTATAGTATGTCGTCTGAAACATGATAAAAAACGTCATAGGATAGTATGTCGTCTGAAACATGATAAAAAACATCATAGTATAGTATGTCGTCTGAAACGTCATAAAAACGTCATAGTATAGTATGTCATCTGAAACATGATAAAAAACATCATAGTATAGTATGTCGTCTGAAACATGATAAAAACGTCATAGTATAGTATGTCGTCTGAAACATGATAAAAAACGTCATAGTATAGTATGTCGTCTGAAACATGATAAAAACGTCATAGTATAGTATGTCGTCTGAAACATGATGAAAACGTCATAGTATAGTATGTCGTCTGAAACATGATGAAAACGTCATAGTATAGTATGTCGTCTGAAACATGATGAAAACGTCATAGTATAGTATGTCGTCTGAAACATGATAAAAAACGTCATAGTATAGTATGTCGTCTGAAACATGATAAAAAACGTCATAGTATAGTATGTCGTCTGAAACATGATGAAAACGTCATAGTATAGTATGTCGTCTGAAACGTGATAAAAAACGTCATAGTATAGTATGTCGTCTGAAACGTGATAAAAAACGTCATAGTACAGTATGTCGTCTGAAACATGATAAAAACGTCATAGTATAGTATGTCGTCTGAAACGTGATAAAAAACGTCATAGTATAGTATGTCGTCTGAAACATGATAAAAACGTCATAGTATAGTATGTCGTCTGAAACATGATAAAAAACGTCATAGTATAGTATGTCGTCTGAAACGTGATAAAAAACGTCATAGTATAGTATGTCGTCTGAAACGTGATAAAAACGTCACAGTATAGTATGTCGTCTGAAACGTGATAAAAAACGTCATAGTATAGTATGTCGTCTGAAACGTGATAAAAACGTCATAGTATAGTATGTCGTCTGAAACGTGATAAAAAACGTCATAGTATAGTATGTCGTCTGAAACGTGATAAAAAACGTCATAGTATAGTATGTCGTCTGAAACGTGATAAAAAACGACATAGTATAGTATGTCGTCTGAAACATGATAAAAAATGTCATAGTATAGTATGTCGTCTGAAACATGATAAAAAACGTCATGGTATAGTATGTCGTCTGAAACATGATGAAAACGTCATAGTATAGTATGTCGTCTGAAACATGATAAAAAACGTCATAGTATAGTATGTCGTCTGAAACATGATAAAAAACGTCATAGTATAGTATGTCGTCTGAAACGTGATAAAAACGTCATAGTATAGTATGTCGTCTGAAACATGATAAAAACGTCATAGTATAGTATGTCGTCTGAAACATGATAAAAACGTCATAGTATAGTATGTCGTCTGAAACATGATGAAAACGTCATAGTATAGTATGTCGTCTGAAACATGATAAAAACGTCATAGTATAGTATGTCGTCTGAAACATGATAAAAACGTCATAGTATAGTATGTCGTCTGAAACATGATAAAAAAACGTCATAGTATAGTATGTCGTCTGAAACATGATAAAAAACGTCATAGTATAGTATGTCGTCTGAAATATCATCAAAAACGTCATAGTATAGTATGTCGTCTGAAACATGATAAAAAACGTCATAGTATAGTATGTCGTCTCAAACATGATAAAAAACGTCATAGTATAGTATGTCGTCTGAAACGTCATAAAAACGTCATAGTATAGTATGTTGTCTGAAACCTGTCTAAAAACGTCATAGTATAGTATGTCGTCTGAAACATGATAAAAACGTCATAGTATAGTATGTTGTCTGAAACATGTCTAAAAACGTCATAGTATAGTATGTTGTCTGAAACCTGTCTAAAAACGTCATAGTATAGTATGTCGTCTGAAACATGATAAAAACGTCATAGTATAGTATGTCGTCTGAAACGTCATAAAAACGTCATAGTATAGTATGTCATCTGAAACATGATAAAAAACATCATAGTATAGTATGTCGTCTGAAACATGATAAAAACGTCATAGTATAGTATGTCGTCTGAAACATGATAAAAAACGTCATAGTATAGTATGTCGTCTGAAACATGATAAAAAACGTCATAGTATAGTATGTCGTCTGAAACATGATAAAAAACGTCATAGGATAGTATGTCGTCTGAAACATGATAAAAAACGTCATAGGATAGTATGTCGTCTGAAACGTGATAAAAAACGTCATAGTATAGTATGTCGTCTGAAACATGATAAAAACGTCATAGTACAGTATGTCGTCTGAAACATGATAAAGAGTTCGAAGTGGCTTTAGTACCGGGGTTGGTTTAGCTCCGGGGTTCATTTAGTACCGGGGCTGGTTTAGTACCGGGGCTGGTTTAGTACGGGGCTGGTTTAGCACCGGGGCTGGTTTAGTACGGGGTTCATTTAGTACCGGGGCTGGTTTAGCACCGGGGCTGGTTTAGTACCGGGGCTGGTTTAGTACAGGGGCTGGTTTAGTACGGGGCTCGTTTAGTACCGGGGCTGGTCTAGTACCGGGGTTGGTTTAGCACCGGGGCTGGTTTAGCACCGGGGCTGGTTTAGTACGGGGCTGGTTTAGTACCGGGGCTGGTTTAGTACCGGGGCTGGTTTAGTACGGGGCTGGTTTAGCACCGGGGCTGGTTTAGCACCGGGGCTGGTTTAGCACCGGGGCTGGTTTAGCACCGGGGCTGGTTTAGTACGGGGCTGGTTTAGTACCGGGGCTGGTTTAGCACCGGGGCTGGTTTAGCACCGGGGCTGGTTTAGTACCGGGCTGGTTTAGTACCGGGCTGGTTTAGCACCGGGGCTGGTTTAGTACCGGGCCTCGGTACCCGTCCCTACACACCACACTGTGGCCTGTCTTCATGAGCCACAGTTGTTCTGGTGAAGACGAGGGAAGATTTGCTTCATCATGTTTTCTTGTTTTGGTTTTGCATGTTCTGAGGTTTGGTGTTGATTCATCTGCTTCCCGTTTACCTCGCAGTCGTCCTCTCAAAACCTTCTCCATCCTTTGCCAGCTTATACTGCTTTACGCACCATTAGTTTACGGTTCAGAAAGGTTAAAACCAGTTGAAACCAGTTAAAACCAGGTTTGAACAGGTTCTGACTGGTTTAAACTGGTTTTAACCGGTTTTGTTCGGTTAAAACCGGTTTAAACCAGTCAGAACCGGTTAGAACCAGCTTAAACCAGTTTGAACCGGTTAGAACCAGTTAAAAGCCATTTCAACCGGTTAAAACCAGTTTTAGCCAAGTAAAACAAGGTTTAAACCAGTTTAAACCAGTCAAAACCGGTTAAAATCGGTTTAAACCAGTTAAAACCAGTCGGAACCAGTCACAGTGTACATCTCAGTTCTTCCTGGCACCATGTTTCTTCCTTCTCCCAGTCTGGACCAGGGTCTGCTGCTGGACCAGGGTCTGCTGCTGGACCAGGAGGGGCTGATGTCGGACTGGGACAGAGTGAAGGACCAGGAGGAAGCAGAGCTGCAGAAACTCCTGACAGTAACCCAGAAACCAGGACTCCACCTGCACCGCCGAGCATCTCCACATGTTGACTTTTAAAACATCTCCAGATGTTCCTGCTTCACATCGTTTGGGTTGTTTCCATCCAGGCTGCTGAATGAACAACAGCAACAACCAAGAGAGGACCTGAAGGGTCTGGAGGAGGCTGGTGAGTCTGAACCTGAGGATGTTCTGGTTTATTGTGGCTGTTTTTCACATGTAGGTGTGAAAATAGATCATTAATAACAGAAACGTCCAAATTACTATTAAAGAAGCTGCTTATTTTCTTTAGTTGTCCAAGTTAACACACTGTTGGTCTCATTTTACAAACAACTAATCATATCAAAGACGTTTATCTATATATTCTGCAAAATACACACCATTTAACTCGGGGTTGGTCAGTTAGAGGATCTGACAATCAGCAGTTTGGTGTTTGATTGTTTCTACGTCACAAATAAAAGTCTCTTTTAACATCTGTCAAATGTGAATAAACAAAAGTTATGTGTTCTTCTCCAACATTGATCATATATCAGTTCCAAATACCTCACATCGGTCTCCTTGATCACTAACGATCACTAGGAAAACCCACATTGGTTGACTCTTAATACAAACACCCCTCTACACTCCGCCCCACTTAGTACAGTCCAGTTCCCCCGTCTATAAATCTGCTTGGATTCTTCCACTTCCTGTTTGTCAGTGTGGCCTTCTACCTGCACAGGTGTCGTTGGGAGCGCATACAGCAAACATTCTGGGTAACTGCACTTTAAAGCCGATGGATGACACCGAGTTTGATGAGGCTGAGTGAAAATGTGCAGCTCTTCCTTTGAAGTTAAGTTTTCCAGCAGAATTCACCAGAAAGGTCTGAAATGTTTGCTAGGCTAGGCTATGCTAGCTTAGCATCCCACATGTCCTTTGGCTCAGCTAAAGCTAACACTCTGCAGCTTGTATCTATTTTGCTGAGGTGTTTGTCCAAACTGAGCTTATTCTAAAGTCTTAGCTTCACTTTATCCTCATTAGTTTTAACTTCCCTTCATTAGCGTAGCGTTAGCCGACCAACAGAACATGTAGCTACAACATGCTAACTTAGTAAACATTTCAGTCATTCAGGAGGGATTCTGAAATAACTTACGAGTTGATGAAAGAGCAGCAAGTGCAGGCTCAGTCTCATTTAGCATCAGTATTATGGGATGTCTCATGGTGTGAACAGTCTAATGTCTGACATAGAGTCCTAGAAACCATCAGTGGTTCCTGGATGTGTTTCTGGTTTCTGATCATTCACCAGAGGAAACTTTAACAAGTGCATTCTGGGTAAACTTTAGGGCTCCTATCAGCATGTTGGTAGGAGGTTGGTCAGAGTGGTTCTAGACGATGGAATGATCATTTAAGGATCATTTTAAGGATCATTTTGATTCTCAGGAAATTATTTTAATTAACTCTTTAGGTTGTTTTTCATGTTTGCTGTAATTAACTTTGTTGCAGCTGAAACAGGAAATAAAACATTCAAAGGAGATGTTAGAAAAGCCCTTTAACTCTTTTATTACTTGCCAACAGAAAAATCCACCTGAAACATTGAACTCAGATTATCTACGTGTTGATGTCGTCATGTATGACCTGCAACACGTTACAGTATGAACACGTTAAAGCAGAGCCCTGAGTCATCACGCTGCCTTCACTGCTCCTGGGAATTCTCATTTCACAGTTAAGAGTTCAGACTTTATAAATCACCAGCCGCCATGATTGTAGTTTTCAGAAGCTCACCGTCATATTTACAGTTTCCCACAGCAAGTGAAGGCAGCGTTAATCAACCAATCACAGAGAAGAAAACAATGGGATCCTCAGTCACTGTTGTCATGGTTACAGATGGACAACGAATAAGGAGGTGGTGTTACAGCGGGCGGGGCCTAGCTGAGGATCTTATAGTAGGGGCGGGGCATATCTGGGATATTGTGCTGTGGGCGGGGCCTGGCTGAAGATCTTGTGGTGGGGCGGGGCCTGGCTGGGGATCTTGTGCTTTGGGCGGGGCCTAGCTGAGGATCTTGTGGTGGGGGCGGGGCCTAGCTGAGGAACTTGTGGTAGGGGCGGGGTCTAGCTGAGGATCTTGTGGTGGGGGCGGGGTCTAGCTGAGGATCTTGTGGTGGGGGCGGGGCCTAGCTGAGGATCTTGTGGTGGGGGCGGGGCCTAGCTGAGGATCTTGTGGTGGGCGGGGCCTAGCTGAGGATCTTGTGGTGGGGGCGGGGCCTAGCTGAGGATCTTGTGGTAGGGCGGGGCCTAGCTGAGGATCTTGTGGTGGGGGCGGGGTCTAGCTGAGGATCTTGTGGTAGGGGTGCAGCGGCAGCGTCGAGGTGAAGCTTCTGATGTCACTGATCAGCGCCACGTCCTTTAGCGTCTCCGCCGGCAGGAAGCTCAGCTCGCTCACCTCGCCGTACGCTGAGCAGGACGAGCTGTCGGCGCCGCCCAGATCCACCGGGTCGTTCTCCTCCACGCCAAAACCCACCACCTGAACACAGACGCACGTTTGAATAAACTTTATTCGGCTTCAAAGTGTTGACACAAGCAGGAAGTGAACAGACTCACGTGAACACTGAGCTTCCTGCTGCTGGTTCTGTGCTCCAAGAACCACGACACCAGGTCCTCCTGACGGAACGCCTTCAGAGCCTCGATCTGCAGAACCAGAACACAGCCGGTTACACAGCAGGTCCAGGACCAGGACCAGGACCAGGACCAGGACCAGGTCCAGGACCAGGACCAGGACCAGGACCAGGACCAGGATCAGGTCCAGGACCAGGATCAGGATCAGAATACAGCTGATTACACAACAGAACCAGGACCAGGACCAGGATCAGGACCAGGACCAGGATCAGGACCAGGACCAGGACCAGGATCAGAACCAGAACACAGGATCTGTTGTGTGTCTGTTGTGTGTTGTGTGTTTTGTGTTGTGTGTCTGTTGTGGGTCTGTTGTGTGTTTTGTGTTGTGTTTCTGTTGTGTGTCTGTTGTGTGTTTTGTGTTGTGTTTCTGTTGTGTGTCTGTTGTGTGTTTTGTGTTGTGTGTCTGTTGTGTGTCTGCTGTGTGTTGTGTGTTTTGTGTTGTGTGTCTCTGTGCGTCACCTCCTTGAGCAGCCGGTCGAACACGTACTGCTGCGTCACCACCTCGAACCAGTTGCGGTCCACCTCCTCCCCCAGGTGAGCGTCTTCACACTCCTTCAGCTTGATCAGCGCCGTCACCTGCGTGTTGAAGGCGTCTTCGCTCAGCGCCGCCAGACGCTCGCCGAAGCTCCGCAGGAAGTCCTCGATCTTCACTTCCACGAACTCAGAGCTGCAGACGAGACGCCGTCAGTGAGCACCACCACCTGTAGGCTCACACAGGTACACTCACCTGGACTCACCTGAACTTAGTGGCCTGAGTCTCCACGGTGACGGAGAATCCCAGAACCCCCGAGGTGTTTCTGCAGGTGGGATACACCTGGTACCTGCACGTAACACGAAACATCAGACTCATACCTGCAGCCTGTTTCCATGGAAACATGAGGAACCAAAAGTCTGATCTTAAAAACTACAAATATGGGAGTTCATCAGAGTTCATTAGAGTTCATTAGAGTTGATTGATTGATTGTGTTTATTGATCTCTGATTGATTGATGAGCTGCTGCTCCTCTGTGATATAAAGTTGATAGTTTGGATTTGATCATGTGAAGTGACTTTAGTTAGTTAGTCTAGATTATAATAAGACAATAAATAACACACTAGATATCAAGTAGATTCCTCTTTCTCAGGTGCAGCTGGCTCCGTCTCACCTGTCCAGGTAAACCAACACTCACCCCAGAGTCTCTTTGGTCCGGAGGAAGTCGAAGCAGGGCTCCTCCATGTGCATCTGAACACAAACACACAGTTACACCTGCAGCTCAGACAGGTGGCTTTAAACCAGGTGGACCCAGAAGGTTGAACTCACCACCAGCAGCTCCATCAGGGCGTGGTCTCTGAGCTGCTTCAGGCCCGACTGAAACACAAACACCAGCATCAGACCTTCAGCTGGACCTCCAGGAGCTTCATGTTCCTCTACATGTAGAGGAACATGAAGCTCCTCTACAGCTGAACACGTATGTTCCTCTACATGTAGCGACAGACAACAAACCGATCAGTGTTCAGGTAAAGACAGAAGGTTTGATGTTCAGGACCAAAACTAGAACTTCATGCTTGTCTGTTTATCTGAATACTGGTGAGAGACCTGCTCCTTCAAAATAAAAGCAGGAGCAGCTGATTAAAGCTGACCTGGTCCTTCAAAATAAAAGCGGGAGCAGCTGATTACAGCAGACCTGCTCAGGTGAGTCCGTGGTCGTACCTGGTAGTAGACGGTGACCTCTGAGTTTGCGTCTCCTTTGTTGAGAGATTTGACTTTACAGAGATGATGTTTCTGCGGCAGCTCGACCACCCGGAACAGAACGGGGACCTCTGCAGTCAACGGCTGGAACTGCAGCTTCCTGCTCACATCACAATAAAAGTCTGTCAGTTACAGGTTTGAACATTCTGCTGTTTCACATCAGGGCAGATGTTGAGCTTTTATCATTCGATGGTTTCCTCCTTTTAACAGACTCGTCTTTTTAAAACGTGAATCCAGAATTAAATCAGTTCAGAGGATTAACTGAACCCAAGAGAACATGAAGGTTTAAATGCTCAGGTTTACCTCGGAGTGGTTCTGTATGACCAGATGAAATGTGAGTGAATGAATGAATGAATGAGTGAATTAGTGAATGAATGAGTGAATGAATAAATGAATGAGTGAATTAGTGAATGAATTAGTGAATGAATGAATGAATGAGTGAATGAATAAATGAATGAATGAATGAGTGAATGAATGAGTGAATGAATAAATGAATGAATGAATGAGTACTCACTCAGTGAAGTAGTGCAGAAACTCTTTGGACTCCTGTTGGAGGAAAACATCAGCACAGCTTCAGACTCTGAGCTCAGATGAACATCATGTGTTTGTCTTTATTTCTCTTTGCTTTTCTTGTGAACAGAGATGAATATTGATGCTTTCATTTACAGATTATTTCGTGGAACTTTCCTGATAATAAAAAGCCGTTTGGTTCTGAGTTTCTTAATAAACAGTAAAACTAGACGACCAGCTGACTCCAGAGTGACGGTGACTGTTTGCTGTACTTCAGAGATCTGGTTCAGTAAATCTGCTGCTTTCTGAGCTGATGAGTTTCAAACTGATGATCTGTCTGATCAATAACTGATTAAAGCTCAGACATAACAGCAGCTAATTGTTAGACTTTGGTGTGTTTTACTTTAAACTCTGCTGTAGGAAAATCTGGAAAAAGCAGATTTAGACGGTTGTCGGCCCTCAGTCCTGGTACGAAGTGAAATGATAAAAATATCAAAACGACTCATTAAAGGAAAGAAAACAAAAGAACAGGCATGAAAATAACAAACAGAATAAAACAGCAAACCTTCTTCAGGTGTGTTCAGGCATGTTTTAGGTGTGCTCAGGTGTATTTTAAGTGTGTTGTAAGTGTGTTCAGGTGTGCTCAGGTGTGTTTTAGAGGTGTTCAGGTATGTTTAGTGTTTGTGATGTAAAACTGATCACTGAAACGTTAAATCAGTTCTGAGTCTAGCAGCAGCAGGTGGAAGATCAGGGTCATCAGGTGTATGATGACCGTGATCCTCATGCAGCTGGTTGCTCAGGTAGGATGGGTCCAGGTGTTCTGCAGGTGTCTCACCGTGCTGCTGAAGTTTCCCTGCACCAGCCCCTCCACGTAAAGCTCTGCCTTCAGCCCCGTCACGAAGCTCATGAGGTCGTGGACGGTGAGTCCGCGGGTCACGGCCTGATACTTCTGGATGACGGACCAGCGGCAGTGTTCCAGGATCAGCAGGCGGACGTCTCTGAGGGAAGACCACAGCTGTGTTAGCGTAGCGTAACGTAGCATAGCGTAGCATCAGCAAACACACAGAGACTCAAACAGCAGAAATCTGACATCAGATGGAGTCAGAGAGTTTCAGTCTTCAGCAGCTGGAATCCCGTTTTACTCTACAGTCTGACTAATTTATTTATGTAGCCTGTTGAGACACTGTCAACAGGTTGTTTGCGATATCGTACAACTATTAAAGCAAAAAATTAAAAGTATGCTCATACTAAGAAAATAATTTCCTTCGTTATATCAGTAGAATCATTTTAAACTCCAGAACTCTGCGTGGATCAGACTATTTAACAGTAGCTAAGCTTTAGTCGTTCTACCTGTCAACCCTGATCAATCAGGTGACTCTCCAGGTGTCCCGTATGAAAGGTTTCTGTGTGTTTAGGTCTGCATTACTGTGACCTGCAGCTACATGAGGTTCAGAGAACATCGCTGGTTGAATTCTGGTGATCAGTTTTATGGTAACGAGCTCAAAGATGGAACCTTTCATGACGGCTTCAGTACTTTTTCTCAGAAGCCACTTTAAACATTTCACGGAAGAAACAATCCAGATCAGAGAAGTTTGATCAGAAATGATTTGAAGATGTGAGAATCCTCACAGTTTCAATAGTAGCATCTGGATTTGGTTGAGTTTCTAGAAGACGTTCCACCTCTCGTCCAAGATGAGAGGTGGAACGTCTTCTAGAAAGATGCTACGATTGAATCCACAAGGATTGTCAGGACCTGGAGGACTGAGGATCTTCACAGAGATGATGTGAGAAGAAGTCTGATGGATGAATAATGTGGTTCTGGCTCTCAGGAGCACCGAAGACGTACTTGCCGAGTCTGTCGGGTTTGATGAGGATGTTGAAGTAGGTTTTCTTCAGCTGCTCTGAGAACATGTTGAAGACTCCGAGTTCAGAGCTGAAGTCTGACAACTGATCCACGATCAGCTTCAGCAGCAGCTGGAAGAACAAAACACCATCCAGAGAATGTTCATGTCCTGGTCTCTGCTTCATTCTAGACTTCATTCTAACCCTTCCTCTTTAAATGCCTTCTGAACAATGTCAGTCTTGTCAAGGCTCACAGCGGCTTCTTATTGACTCTGTCTCCAGGTCTGTGTTACTAATAAAACACTTGTCAGTATCGACAAGTACTGACCAAAAAAAAAAAAAATTTCATTCTAGACTTCCTGATTTCATTCTAGACTTCATGTTTTCATTCTAGACTTCATGTTTTCATTCTAGACTTCCTGCTTTCATTCTAGACTTCCTGTTTTCCTTCTAGACTTCCTGTTTTTATTCTAGACTTCCTGCTTTCATTCTAGACTTCCTGTTTTCATTCTAGACTTCCTGCTTTCATTCTAGACTTCCTGTTTTCATTCTAGACTCCCTGTTTTCATTCTAGACTTCCTGCTTTCATTCTAGACTTCCTGCTTTCATTCTAGACTTCCTGTTTTCATTCTAGACTTCCTGTTTTCATTCTAGACTTCCTGCTTTCATTCTAGACTTCCTGTTTTCCTTCTAGACTTCCTTTTTTTATTCTAGACTTCCTGCTTTCATTCTAGACTTCCTGATTTCATTCTAGACTTCCTGTTTTCATTCTAGACTTCATGTTTTCATTCTAGACTTCCTGCTTTCATTCTAGACTTCCTTTTTTTATTCTAGACTTCCTGATTTCATTCTAGACTTCCTGTTTTCATTCTAGACTTCCTGTTTTCATTCTAGACTTCATGTTTTCATTCTAGACTTCCTGCTTTCATTCTAGACTTCCTGTTTTCATTCTAGACTTCATGTTTTCATTCTAGACTTCCTGTTTTCATTCTAGACTTCCTGCTTTCATTCTAGACTTCCTGTTTTCATTCTAGACTTCATGTTTTCATTCTAGACTTCCTGTTGTCATTCTAGACTTCCTGCTTTCATTCTAGACTTCCTGCTTTCATTCTAGACTTCCTGTTTTCATTCTAGACTTCCTGTTTTCATTCTAGACTTCCTGCTTTCATTCTAGACTTCATGTTTTCATTCTAGACTTCCTGTTTTCATTCTAGACTTCATGTTTTCATTCTAGACTTCCTGTTTTCATTCTAGACTTCCTGCTTTCATTCTAGACTTCATGTTTTCATTCTAGACTTCATGTTTTCATTCTAGACTTCCTGCTTTCATTCTAGACTTCCTGCTTTCATTCTAGACTTCCTGTTTTCATTCTAGACTTCCTGCTTTCATTCTAGACTTCCTGCTTTCATTCTAGACTTCCTGCTTTCATTCTAGTCTTCTTGTTTTCATTCTAGACTTCCTGTTTTCATTCTAGACTTCCTGCTTTCATTCTAAACTTCCTCTGATGGCTTATGTTTTTAAATCATTAACTGACCGATCACATATAAACACATCCAATACTGTGTTGTGTCTGTTGTGTGTCGTACTGGTAGTTTGTGGTTGAAGCCCTTCAGGCGGACCACCAGTCCGTGTTCTCCGGCCACCAGTTTATACTCCAGCTGGGCCACGTCGGCTTCGTACGCTGGTTCTGCGAGGTTGTGGGCCAGAATGTTGACGAAGAGGTCGAACAGAACCAGACTGAGGAGGAGGAGGAGGAGAACCTTCATCAGTCATCTCTACACTCTGATAATAGTTATTATAAATGTGGACCAGAGACTGTGTTTCAGTAGAACCATGGATCCATCCATAGAAATACACTAACAGGACGTTTATGGTGACACTAGACCGGCCTGGACTGAAAACATTTCCATTTTTAAGGTCCAGTAATATAAATGTGTCCTCTGCTGGATCCATTCAGCCATTTTGATATAAACTACCCCGTCTGTTCTCACCACAGGTACTGAACATTTAAACGGCTTCACAGGTTTCTTTAAGAGGGAGAACAGACAGACTCCAGATCTGAAAGCATCTGACAGGCGTTCAGGTGAGTCTCTTACTTCTCAGGACTCTTCTGGATCATCGGTGAGATCAGGTTGAAGCGAATGTAGGCTGAAACACACAGAGAATTTATAGAGCAGCAGATGAAACAGAGGATCTGACAGAGGAACAGTCAAACTGAGTCTGAGCAGCTTCATCAATAAAGTTCTGGTAATCGATCAGATGTTGTTTCTCCTGTTGTAATGACTCAGACCGTCCACCAGGTGGAGCTGCTTCACCTGCAGGTTCAGATGAGAACTGATCACACCACAGAGTCCAGTCAGGTCTGGTTCTGATCTGGTTCTGATTGTTGGTTGGACAAATACAGACTACAGACCGAAGAGTGTAGCTGCAGGTCGAACAGCTCAGTTCTGTTTTTATAATTATTAGGAGAATCAACGTCTCTCTGAACCTCTGGACTGAACACCCAGCAGATGTGTTAATGAAACAATCAGCTGCAGACCTGAAGGCCTTCATCCTGTCAGCTGATGATGCTGCTGCAGCTCGACCAATCAGAGCAGCTGTCTGACACCTGGACTCACCTTTAGGGATCTTGAACTTGTTGTCCTTCTTGTACCACAAACAGCCTCGGTCACTGTTCACGATCCTGACGGGAAACTCCGTGTCGGGACAGTCGGACGCCTTCAGAGTGAAGTCAGTCGCTGAAACAGAAGATCAGAGACAAACAAGTGACGTCGGCCAACTAATCAAACCAACAATCGATTAATCAGAAAACAGTCTCATGATCCTCATCAGCAGCTCTGCTAGCGTTCAGATGTTGTCGGTCTAACAGAGGTCCTGGACCAGCCTCCTCTGCAGACAGACGGTACTGGGTTTACCTGGACATGGTCTCTACAGCAGAACTACCTGCACCTCATGTTGAGTGTTGACTGTTAGAAGTTTTATCAGCACATGGACGAATGTTCAATTGATTGGTTGTATCAATTATTTGATTGGAAACTGATAACTCAGTCGTACCAACAGCCTGTTAGTAGAACCGTCCTGATCAATAACCTGTGGACTCGTACTGACCGATGAACTTGTTCTCAGCAGGAAGGTGGAGTTCAGGGTTGAGTTCCAAGTCTCCTGTCCAGCGCTGAGTCCAGTCGTCTGGAACATCTGACAGGTAGACACAGGTGAGGTTATACAGGTGGGCCTTCTGGGGTAGATCATCACCTGTTTGTCACCAGCAGCTGATCATCTCCTCTGAGTTTGCATCTGATGAATTCAACTGAAACTGTTGAACATCAGTCGTCATTATTTCACTCCAGGTTCTGAATATAAACTGTCAGCTCAGTCAACCTGCTGGATCTCAGGTATCAGGGCTCCAGAACTCTAAGGTTCTACTGTCTCTGTGTGAGTGCGTTTGGACCTGCAGCAGGTTTCTCAGCCACACCTGAAGGTCCAGACTGTCGTACCTTCGATGCTGTAGCTGGTACCGAACCACTTCTCTCTGAGGGGGCAGCGACCTTCGTTCTCCGGAGACAGCAGCAGCAGGTTGGCTCGGTCCGGGGTCAGCAGGTCCAGAGCAGCACCGATCACCTGAACCAACAGAACACAGGACCAAGGTTAGACTGGACTCTACCTGGGTCACACTCACAATGCACAGACTGGATCAGTTTGGTTCAGAGTCTGGACCAGGTACTGGACCAGGTTCTGGGTACCTGGGGGTCGTACTCGAACATGAGCTGGTCTCCGGTCAGGAAGTCCGGTTTGGGAAACAGCTGCATGTTCTCACAGATGTTCTCCACAAACTCGATGGGATCCGTCTGTGAGACAGAACCAGAACCGGAGCAGCAGGTTACGGGTCGGACTGACTCCAGCCTCCACATGTTCAAAACCCTGATCACTGCCCTCAGATTAAAACCTCTCACATAGACACTGGAGGGTTTTATGACTTCTCGTGTCGGAGGTTCTGATCCAGGTTAAACTCATGACTAATTAAAGTCCTCTGAGCCCCGACACCTGCTGGAGGTTAGTTCAAGGACTGTAGTAAAGGTAAACATCTGTCTGTAATAACGTCTGATAAACGATCAAGACGCTGGTTTTTAAAGATCTTTAACAGCATTCATTACAAACTGAAGAACCACCAGGTTTTCCTGCGTTCTGCTGGTCCTTGAACTAATCATGAGATACGTGGGTCCATCAGGACAGCTTAGCCTGCTGATATTTCATCTAAAGCACTTCATGCTACGTGTTCTGTAAAAGTTCTCCAAAGCTAAAGTGTCTGCAGCGAGTCTTTAAACTGAAACAACGTCCAGTCTGCTTCCTCTCCAGACTCCAGCCTCTGACTGCAGACCTGTGAACACATGAGTTCACCCTCAGCGTTCCTCGGCCTGGTTCTGCTGTACCTGCTCCTGATAGTGGAACTCGTTGGCTTCTATCTTCTGAATCTCCTCATAGATCCTGAAACACACAGCAGGAGTTTTTACAGACTCAGCATGTCGACCAGATGAAGGAGCGGCTGGGTTTCCTGTTCAGCTGCTCATAATGTTGTATTTACGTTTGATGATCACCAACTGCCTCAGCTCTGACTGACGTCCTGGACAGGTGTATTTATGACTTTAATGTCACCTGTAAATGACACTGGATGACCGACTGCAGGTACCTCACTGCTTAATCCTGTAGAGACCAGAGGAGGCGTCACTCAGACTACAGTTCATGTTGGAAGCAGAGAGCATTGTGGGAGTTTAGCTAGCAATGGGCACCATGACAAAGACTAATGTGGACATTAATGACCTCCAACCAGAGCTCATGCTGGCAAGATGGAGAAATCTACAGAACCTCCTCTGGTCTCTACAGTATTAAACAGCAAGAGGCTCCACCTGGTGGAACAGCCAGGTATACAGCTGATCTATGATGTCATCCTCTGACATCATGACCTTCTTCTTCCTCATTGGTAAATATATCTGGGATTAGTTACATCGTTAATGATGTAGGTGTGCAGTAGCTAGCCTCTTACAGTAAACAACAGGTTTAATACAGGAGTGTGAGCTAATGCTAACAGATAAACAGGGTGAATGCATCTAAAGGAAACCCAGCGTAACGGAGCGTGTGCAGCAGAAACCCTCAGACAGGTGAGTCTCACCTCTGCTGAGGACCCAGAGTCTGCAGCATCTTCAGGTACTGGAACACAAAGTGGACCACCTGCACACACAACAGTTCAATTTACAATGCAGAAGGTGTGTATACCTGGTAGAAGGTGTGTATACCTGGTAGAAGGTGTGTGTAGCAGGTAGAAGGTGTGTATACCTGGTAGAAGGTGTGTGTAGCAGGTAGAAGGTGTGTAGCAGGTAGAAGGTGTGTATACCTGGTAGAAGGTGTGTATACCTGGTAGAAGGTGTGTATACCTGGTAGAAGGTGTGTGTAGCTGGTAGAAGGTGTGTGTAGCAGGTAGAAGGTGTGTGTAGCAGGTAGAAGGTGTGTAGCAGGTAGAAGGTGTGTGTAGCAGGTAGAAGGTGTGTATACCTGGTAGAAGGTGTGTGTAGCTGGTAGAAGGTGTGTGTAGCAGGTAGAAGGTGTGTGTAGCAGGTAGAAGGTGTGTGTAGCAGGTAGAAGGTGTGTGTAGCTGGTAGAAGGTGTGTAACAGGTAGAAGGTGTGTGTAGCAGGTAGAAGGTGTGTGTAGCTGGTAGAAGGTGTGTGTAGCAGGTAGAAGGTGTGTGTAGCAGGTAGAAGGTGTGTGTAGCTGGTAGAAGGTGTGTAACAGGTAGAAGGTGTGTGTAGCCGGTATAGCTGGTAGAAGGTGTGTGTAGCTGGTAGAAGGTGTGTAACAGGTAGAAGGTGTGTGTAGCTGGTAGAAGGTGTGTGTACCTGGTAGAAGGTGTGTAACAGGTAGAAGGTGTGTAACAGGTAGAAGGTGTGTGTAGCTGGTAGAAGGTGTGTAACAGGTAGAAGGTGTGTGTACCTGGTAGAAGGTGTGTAACAGGTAGAAGGTGTGTACCTGGTAGAAGTTGTGGTATCCCTGGTCAGTGAGGGTGATGGAGATGGAGAAGATGGAGTAGGTGGTGTTCTGATCGAAGCCTGTTTCACTGTTTCCTCCAAACAGAGCCAGAGCCCAACACCTGAGCACACACACACACAGTAACACACACATGTAATGTTATATAGTGTTATATAATGTTATACAACCCCATATATAAGTATAGTATTATATATAAGTCTTATGACATCAGCCTTTGATCAGGTCTGAATGCTGGATTCTACTCACTTCCTCCGGAGCAGTGACAGGATGCTGCCGCTGCCTTCATGTCCAATCAGCCAGGAGATGTAATGGAGAGGCTTCACCCTGACACACACACACACACACACACACACACACACACACACACACACACACACACACACTGTAGATCAGCCTGCAGCTACACACACTGAACAACCAGAGCAGACCTGCAGACCAACCCAACCCCATGACTGGCTGAACCATGAAACAGACTCACCTGTAGTGTCTTCCTTGGGGAGGGACGGCCCAGCTGATGGTCAGAGCGTGAACCTTCCTCACAGGAACAACTGCAACACACCGACGGACCAATCAGAGCCCAGAGCCCGCACTGACAGACTGATCACCTGAACCAGGTTCTGGTTCCCCCTGAGACCAGCTAGAACTACTTTCTGTTAGTAAATGTGACTCTAATGTTTTAATCTGAGCTCGTTTAGTCCAGTCTTAGACATTTATTCTGTATTTGTGTGATATGATGCATGTTTTAAATGCTTGTGTTTTTGCTGTTTATTGATCCCTGTTTTCACATGACATGAAAACTTATATTTCCTTATTATTGTGAGACGTTTTGTTATTTTCCTGATGGATTATTTATAATTGTGGGACTTCATTATTTCTATTTATCTATTTCATGTGTTTTTTGCAAATTTTTCAGATAATTTATAAAAAAAAAAAAAAATTTCAAAATAAAAAAATGACTAAATAAGTACAAAACACTGAATTAAATTTTGTTAAATTGTATTAATTTTATACAGTTTACTATATTGTAGTATAAATAAATTATTTAATGCATTTACAATATAAATCAAATAAAAAATTAATTTAATTAAAAGTAAAAAAATATTAAAAAATAAAAAAAACATGTTTTTAAAAAATTAAAAATATAAAAAAGTATGAAAAATATTATATAAAGGTTTCCAGACGCTGATTTATCCTGTAACTGTGTTATTGTATTTTAAGAACCCGTTCTATTATAAAGCCGTCAGATAAACGTAGTGAAGGAGAACGTTAGTGTTTCCTGCAGAACGTGAAGGAACCTCAAAGTACCGAGAAAAGGTTCAGTATATGTACTGCGCTGCTTCCATCAATACAGAAGTCACTGCTAATGCTAACAATAATGCTAACAATAATGCTAACAATAATAACATTAACATAAACAGTAACATTAAAACTAATAACACCAGAACTAATAACGGTCTGGAGTTACTGATCTCTTTTCTACCTTAGTGCTGCTCAAAGTGCTTTACAGTGTATAATACTAACACTAATATAATAATACCGCTACTATTACTACTACTGATAATAATAATAATAATAATAATAATAATAATAATAATAATAATAATAACAATAATAATAATAATAACAATAATAACAATAATAATAACAATAACAATAATAATAATAATAACAACAACAACAATAATAATAACAATAACAATAATAATAACAATAATAATAATAATAACAACAACAACAACAACAACAACAACAATAATAATAATAATAATAATAACAATAATAATAATAATAATAACAATAATAATAATAATAACAACAACAACAATAATAATAATAATAATAATAATAATAATAACAATAATGATAATAATAATAATAATAATAATAATAATAGTAATACTAGCCTCTGTACAGCTTGTTGAATGCCGGAGTGTCAAACGGCTGCTGCAGGTGAGAAAAGTCGGCTCGAGGTTCTCCACTGTAAAACCACAGAAACAGGTTTTCACTTATTGGTAGCAGCGATCAATAACCAATATTCAATCAAACATGAGTAAACAAGACGAGGCTGCTCTAATGACCAGCAGCCTGATGGAGCTGATCCAGGTGACATCATCAAGTCCTCAAGTACCAGACGTGAACACGTCTAGACTCCACCAGGAAGACGAGTCGCTGGTGGAAAGACTGGATCAGAGTGTTGGTGTGTGTTGGTGTGTGTTGGTGTGTGTTAGTGTGTGTTGGTGTGTGTTGGTGTGTGTTGGTGTGTGTTGGTGTGTGTTAGTGTGTGTTGGTGTGTGTTGCTGTGTGTTGGTGTGTGTTGGTGTGTGTTGGTGTGTGTTGGTGTGTGTTGGTGTGTGTTGGTGTGTGTTGCTGTGTGTTGGTGTGTGTTGGTGTGTGTTGGTGTGTGTCGGTGTGTGTCGCTGTGTGTCGCTGTGTGTCGCTGTGTGTCGCTGTGTGTCGGTGTGTGTCGGTGTGTGTCGGTGTGTGTCGGTGTGTGTCGCTGTGTGTCGCTGTGTGTCGCTGTGTGTCGGTGTGTGTCGCTGTGTGTCGGTGTGTGTCGGTGTGTGTCGGTGTGTGTCGGTGTGTGTCGGTGTGTGTCGGTGTGTGTCGGTGTGTTGGTGTGTGTCGGTGTGTGTCGCTGTGTGTCGCTGTGTGTCGCTGTGTGTCGCTGTGTGTCGCTGTGTGTCGGTGTGTGTCGGTGTGTGCTGGTGTGTGCTGCTGTGTGCTGCTGTGTGTTGCTGTGTGTTGGTGTGTGTTGGTGTGTGTTGGTGTGTGTTGGTGTGTGTTGGTGTGTGTTGGTGTGTGTTGCTGTGTGTTGCTGTGTGTTAGTGTGTGTTGCTGTGTGTCAGTGTGTGTTGGTGTGTGTTGGTGTGTGTTGGTGTGTGTTGCTGTGTGTTGGTGTGTGTTGGTGTGTGTTGCTGTGTGTTAGTGTGTGTTGCTGTGTGTCAGTGTGTGTCGGTGTGTGTTGGTGTGTGTTGGTGTGTGTTGGTGTGTGTTGGTGTGTGTTGGTGTGTGTTGGTGTGTGTTGGTGTGTGTTGGTGTGTGTCGGTGTGTGTTGGTGTGTTGGTGTGTGTTGGTGTGTGTTGGTGTGTGTTGGTGTGTGTTGGTGTGTGTTGGTGTGTGTTGCTGTGTGTTAGGTGTGTGTTGCTGTGTGTTGGTGTGTGTCGGTGTGTGTTGGCGTGTGTCGGTGTGTGTCGGTGTGTGTTGGTGTGTGTTGGTGTGTGTCGGTGTGTGTCGGCGTGTGTTGGCGTGTGTTGGTGTGTGTTGGTGTGTGTCGGTGTGTGTTGGCGTGTGTCGGTGTGTGTTGGTGTGTGTCGGTGTGTGTTGGTGTGTGTCGGTGTGTGTCGGTGTGTTGCGTGTGTCGGTGTGTGTCGGTGTGTGTCGGCGTGTGTTGGTGTGTGTCGGTGTGTGTTGGCGTGTGTTGGCGTGTGTTGGCGTGTGTTGGCGTGTGTCGGTGTGTGTTGGTGTGTGTTGGTGTGTGTCGGTGTGTGTCGGTGTGTGTCGGTGTGTGTCGGTGTGTGTCGGTGTGTGTCGGTGTGTGTCGGTGTGTGTCGGTGTGTGTTGGTGTGTGTTGGTGTGTGTCGGTGTGTGTCGCTGTGTGTCGGTGTGTGTCGCTGTGTGTCGCTGTGTGTCGGTGTGTGTCGGTGTGTGTCGGTGTGTGTTGGTGTGTGTCGGTGTGTGTCGGTGTGTGTTGGTGTGTGTCGGTGTGTGTCGGTGTGTGTCGGTGTGTGTCGGTGTGTGTCGGTGTGTTGGTGTGTGTTGGTGTGTGTCGGTGTGTGTCGGTGTGTGTCGGTGTGTGTCGGTGTGTGTCGGTGTGTGTCGGTGTGTTGGTGTGTGTCGGTGTGTGTCGCTGTGTGTCGCTGTGTGTTGCTGTGTGTCGCTGTGTGTCGCTGTGTGTCGGTGTGTGCTGCTGTGTGCTGCTGTGTGTTGCTGTGTGTTGGTGTGTGTTGGTGTGTGTTGCTGTGTGTTGGTGTGTGTTGGTGTGTGTTGGTGTGTGTTGGTGTGTGTTGGTGTGTGTTGCTGTGTGTTAGTGTGTGTTGCTGTGTGTCAGTGTGTGTTGGTGTGTGTTGGTGTGTGCTAGTGTGTGTTGGTGTGTGTTGGTGTGTGTTGGTGTGTGTTAGTGTGTGTTGCTGTGTGTCAGTGTGTGTCAGTGTGTGTTGGTGTGTGTTGGTGTGTGCTAGTGTGTGTTAGTGTGTGTTGCTGTGTGTCAGTGTGTGTCAGTGTGTGTTGGTGTGTGTTGGTGTGTGTTGGTGTGTGTTGCTGTGTGTTGGTGTGTGTTGCTGTGTGTTGCTGTGTGTTGCTGTGTGTTGCTGTGTGTTGCTGTGTGTTGCTGTGTGTTGGTGTGTGTTGGTGTGTGTTGGTGTGTGTTGGTGTGTGTTGCTGTGTGTTAGTGTGTGTTGCTGTGTGTTGCTGTGTGTTGCTGTGTGCTCAGTGTGTGTTGCTGTGTGTTGCTGTGTGTTAGTGTGTGTTGCTGTGTGTTCAGTGTGTGTTGGTGTGTGTCGGTGTGTGTCGGTGTGTGTTGGTGTGTGTTGGTGTGTGTTGGTGTGTGTTGGTGTGTTGGTGTGTGTTGGAGTGTGTTGGAGTGTGTTGCTGTGTGCTAGTGTGTGTTGGTGTGTGTTGGTGTGTGTTGGTGTGTGTTGGTGTGTGTTGCTGTGTGTTGGTGTGTGTTGCTGTGTGTTGGTGTGTGTTGCTGTGTGTTACTGTGTGTTGGTGTGTGTTGGTGTGTGTTGGTGTGTGTTGGTGTGTGTTGGTGTGTGTTGGTGTGTGTTGGTGTGTGTTGGTGTGTGTTGGTGTGTGTTGGTGTGTGTTGGTGTGTGTTACTGTGTGTTGCTGTGTGTTGGTGTGTGTTGGTGTGTGTTGGTGTGTGTTGCTGTGTGTTGCTGTGTGTTACTGTGTGTTGGTGTGTGTTGGTGTGTGTTGGTGTGTGTTGGTGTGTGTTGGTGTGTGTTGCTGTGTGTTACTGTGTGTTGGTGTGTGTTGGTGTGTGTTGGTGTGTTGGTGTGTGTTGGTGTGTGTCGGTGTGTGTCGGTGTGTGTCGGTGTGTGTCGGTGTGTGTCGGTGTGTGTCGGTGTGTGTTGGTGTGTGTTGGTGTGTGTTGGTGTGTGTTGGTGTGTGTTGCTGTGTGTCGGTGTGTGTTGGTGTGTGTTGGTGTGTGTTGGTGTGTTAGTGTGTGTTGCTGTGTGTTGCTGTGTGTTGGTGTGTGTCGGTGTGTGTTGCTGTGTGTTGCTGTGTGTTGGTGTGTGTTGGTGTGTGTTGGTGTGTGTTACTGTGTGTTACTGTGTGTTGCTGTGTGTTGGTGTGTGTTGGTGTGTGTTGCTGTGTGTTGGTGTGTGTTGCTGTGTGTTGCTGTGTGTCAGTGTGTGTTGCTGTGTGTCGGTGTGTGTTGGTGTGTGTTGGTGTGTGTTACTGTGTGTTACTGTGTGTTGCTGTGTGTTGGTGTGTGTTGGTGTGTGTTGCTGTGTGTTGGTGTGTGTTGCTGTGTGTCGGTGTGTGTTGCTGTGTGTTGCTGTGTGTCAGTGTGTGTTGCTGTGTGTCAGTGTGTGTTGCTGTGTGTTGGTGTGTGTTGGTGTGTGTTGGTGTGTGTTGCTGTGTGTTAGTGTGTGTTGCTGTGTGTCAGTGTGTGTTGCTGTGTGTCGGTGTGTGTTGCTGTGTGTTGCTGTGTGTCAGTGTGTGTTGGTGTGTGTCAGTGTGTGTCAGTGTGTGTTGCTGTGTGTCGGTGTGTGTTGCTGTGTGTTGCTGTGTGTCAGTGTGTGTTGGTGTGTGTCAGTGTGTGTTGGTGTGTGTTGGTGTGTGTCAGTGTGTGTTGGTGTGTGTTGCTGTGTGTTAGTGTGTGTTGCTGTGTGTTGCTGTGTGTTGCTGTGTGCTCAGTGTGTGTTGCTGTGTGTTGCTGTGTGTTAGTGTGTGTTGGTGTGTGTTGGTGTGTGTTGGTGTGTGTTGGTGTGTGTTGGTGTGTGTTGGTGTGTGTTGGTGTGTGTCGGTGTGTTAGTGTGTGTTGGTGTGTGTTACTGTGTGTTGCTGTGTGTTGGTGTGTGTTGGTGTGTGTTGGTGTGTGTTGCTGTGTGTCGGTGTGTGTTGCTGTGTGTTGCTGTGTGTCAGTGTGTGTTGGTGTGTGTCAGTGTGTGTTGGTGTGTGTTGCTGTGTGTTGCTGTGTGTTGCTGTGTGTCAGTGTGTGTTAGTGTGTGTTGGTGTGTGTTGGTGTGTGTCAGTGTGTGTTGCTGTGTGTTGCTGTGTGTTACTGTGTGTTGCTGTGTGTTGGTGTGTGTTGGTGTGTGTTGGTGTGTGTTGCTGTGTGTTACTGTGTGTTGCTGTGTGTCAGTGTGTGTTAGTGTGTGTTGGTGTGTGTTGGTGTGTGTCAGTGTGTGTTGGTGTGTGTTGCTGTGTGTTACTGTGTGTTGCTGTGTGTTGGTGTGTGTTGGTGTGTGTTGGTGTGTGTTGCTGTGTGTTGGTGTGTGTTGGTGTGTGTTGGTGTGTGTTGGTGTGTGTTGCTGTGTGTTGCTGTGTGTTGCTGTGTGTTGGTGTGTGTTGGTGTGTGTTGGTGTGTGTTGCTGTGTGTTGGTGTGTGTTGGTGTGTGTTGGTGTGTGTTGGTGTGTGTTGCTGTGTGTTGCTGTGTGTTAGTGTGTGTTGCTGTGTGTTGCTGTGTGTTGCTGTGTGCTCAGTGTGTGTTGCTGTGTGTTAGTGTGTGTTGCTGTGTGTTGCTGTGTGTTGCTGTGTGCTCAGTGTGTGTTGCTGTGTGTTGCTGTGTGTTAGTGTGTGTTGGTGTGTGTTAGTGTGTGTTGGTGTGTCTTCAGTGTGTCCTCAGTGTGTGTGTATTTCAGTGTGTGTGTGTGTGTGTGTGTACTTCAGTGTGTGTATGTGTGTATTTGTGTGTGTGCTGGCGTCTTACTTGTTGGGAACCTTGATGAAGATCTCTCGGACCCACTGCTCCAGAGTGTCCAGACTCTCTGCACAACAAAAGCACTGTGAGCTGGTTAACAGAGAAGCTATTTAGCTCCTCATGCTAAAGCTAGCTGAGGTGTAAACCTCTAACCCATAGACATATATACGTAGACGTTGCGTTGACTGCTGCTGCCGATTGGAACCGACGTGCCTACACGGCGGCCATCTTGGTACAGTGCCACTCGCCCCTACAGTGCATTACGTCTATAGAGGAATGACATGTCTGCACTATAAAAGTGATCATAAATCCATCAGTTGTCAACATATATTGTTTGTTACAAACATCAGACATGGAGGACGGACAGGCAGACATAAATACAACAAAAGCATCCAAGCATCCTGTGTCAAAGCTACATGTGTGACGTTTTTAACAAACCAAACCGTTTAGAAATCGGTCGAAACTTCAGTGAATAATTATATTTTAGGATTGTGGAGTACCTCTTACCTCCATAGACTTACATTCACTCCCCCCTCTGCTAGCCCTGTACCAAGATGGCGGAGCTTTAGGCACGTCCCTCCACCGTCAATGCGGCGTCTACGTATATATGTCTATGCTCTAACCTGCCAGGTGTCTTTAACATTTAAAGGAACATTAGATTTTCAAATATCAGACGGTCCTTGAACGCATCATCTGTGACTTCTTCCCTCCTTGATGTTGAAATGAAACTAGTGGACATTCGGAGGGTTGAAGAGTTCCTCGGTCATCGTTCTGTGGTTCTGCAGGACGTCAGCATCAACAGAACCAGCACCAACAGAACCAGGACCAACAGAACCAGGACTGGTTTCTGAAAACGTGGCTCTCACTGGTTCTGTCATTTATTGGTGGAGAATCTGAGAGGAAGCAGCAGTGATGCCACCGTGGAAACAGACCGACTGCAGTGACGTCATGTGACTCTAACCTGTCGACCGGTTACCATCAAACATCTGCAGCATCTGAACCTCTGAATGAAAGAAGGAAACCCCTCATCTGGTCTGACGAACGCCTCAAGGAGGCTAAAGAGACACGAACCAGATGATCAGCCTGATAGAACAGCAGTCATCTAACACACCTTTGGACTGCACCGCCAGCGTCATGTAGTGAGCAGAGTAGTATCTCCTCCAGAAGTCTCTGAGCCGCTGGTAGGTGTTGATCTGCTTCTCTCTGGGCTCGTGCTTTAATGTCTGAGCGTTACCTGTCGGGAGGAGAACACCTGGTATAGCATTCAGAGGCAGAACCCTTCAGCCGAGCTGCTTCACCTCTTCTGTAAACACGACCACATGACTGAACGTGAACTCTGAGCTTAGTTCTGATCCGTGTCTGAGGAGGTTCTCACCCCAGCAGAACTTGCTCATCGGGTGTCCTGGTTTGGCCAAACTCCCAAACAGCATCTCCTTCCGGTGGGAGTCCGACGGTCTCGCCAGCTGGTACTCTGAGGACACAAGCATGGAGGAAGATGAAGAGACAGACAGAACCAAAGCTCAGAGCCAGAACCAGAACCAGAACCAGAACCAGGGCAGACTCACCGCTGTCCACAGCCTCCACCTCTCTGTCGATGGCGTCTTCGATCATCAGAGGACAGATGAAGAACTGAGCCCACCTGGAACCCAAACAGCTGCTCAGCACCAAGTTCAGCAGCTATAAGTGACCCGGCTACTGAGGAAATGATGTGAAGTAGGGCTGAAACATTCCTCCAGTGATTCCATGAGTAAAAAGCCTCGAGGCTTCGTTTAATCAGCTACCCTCTATATGTACCATGCAGCCAGGATGTCCGCCCATGTTCCACCCGGACGGTTATTTCTGTCGCACAGCGCTCACGTCTGCTTTTGATGCTGTTATGTTTTGATGCTTTTATTCTTTCTGCGTGGCCTGGTACCAAACCACCCGCGGCCTGGTACCAAACGGCCCGCGGCCTGGTACCAAACGGCCCGCGGCCTGGTACCAAACGACCCGCGGCCTGGTACCAAACGACCCGCGGCCTGGTACCAAACGGCCCGCGGCCTGGTACCAAACGACCCGCGGCCTGGTACCAAACGGCCCGCGGCCTGGTACCAAACGACCGTGGCCTGGTACCAAACGACCGTGGCCTGGTACCAAACGACCCGCGGCCTGGTACCAAACGGCCCGCGGCCTGGTACCAAACGACCGTGGCCTGGTACCAAACGACCCGCGGCCTGGTACCAAACGGCCCGCGGCCTGGTACCAAACCACCCGCGGCCTGGTACCAAACCACCCGCGGCCTGGTACCAAACGGCCCGCGGCCTGGTACCAAACGGCTCGCGGCCTGGTACCAAACGGCCCGCGGCCTGGTACCAAACGACCGTGGCCTGGTACCAAACGACCCGCGGCCTGGTACCAAACGACCCGCGGCCTGGTACCAAACCACCTGCGGCCTGGTACCGGTCCGAGGTTCGGTGGTTGGAGACCGTTGCCGTAATGCACATAGACGAAAACGGTGAGCGGCAGGGAGAGTAAAACAACCGTGGAGGAAAGTGAGGGACCATAATCGATTAAACCGACAGCAACACACAGAACAACACATGGACTGAAAAACAGAGTCTTTATCCCTCCACTAATCAGCAGAATAATCAAATTAGAATGATGTGTAGTGACAGACAGACGTTTAGGAGAGAAGGTTGGAGTGAAACATCTCTAATGAACATCTCTGACGGTTACAGATCAAACCTGTAGTCGAGTCTCCATTAAACCAGTTATTACCATAACAGAGTCCTTCTCCTGCAGGGGGCGCTATCTCACCTGGAAACGTCCTCATGTGTCCTGCTGGTTCAGTGCTGCTCTAAAAACATGCTGCTGCCTCCATCAGAGCATCTCAACGAACCAGCTGGTCCACAGAGAGGACGTCCAGAGCCTGACCTGCCTGTCTGCACCAGACTGGACCTCCTGTTCAACACACCTGAGAGTCAGAACCCTGCAGGTGAGCAGTGTGCAGCTCACCTGTCCAGCGCCTCCCTGAAGTACTTCCTCTGGACGTCGAACTGGAAGATGGTCCTCTCACAGTCGGTGGAGGCGTTGTCGCTGCCTCCATGTTTCTTCAGGAAGGCGTCGAAGCCGTTCTCTGCCGGGTATTTCTCACTGCCCATGAACACCACTGAACAGGAAACACAGCAGCGGTCAGACTCTGAGCACTTCCTGTCTCAGTTTAACTCACTGTGGTTCATTTCAATATAAAGTTCTGCAGCTCTACGGAACCAGAACAACATGGAGGAGATACTGTAGGAAGATGTTCCTCCATGCTGGATGTATCTCCAGCTACTAGATGTTCCTCCATGTTGGATGTATCTCCAGCTACTAAACGTTCCTCCATGCTGGATGTATCTCCAGCTACTAGATGTTCCTCCATGCTGGATGTATCTCCAGCTACTAAACGTTCCTCCATGCTGGATGTATCTCCAGCTACTAGATGTTCCTCCATGTTGGATGTATCTCCAGCTACTAGATGTTCCTCCATGCTGGATGTATCTCCAGCTACTAGATGTTCCTCCATGCTGGATGTATCTCCAGCTACTAGACGTTCCTCCAAGCTGGATGTATCTCCAGCTACTAGATGTTCCTCCATGCTGGATGTATCTCCAGCTACTGTCTCCTCTGTTCTCTGTCTCAGAGCCACGCTGCTTTTATTCACTGTAATATTTGTTTTTGTTGCAGGTGTTGAGTCTCTGTGGTAATTCTGTGTTGGGATGTTAATAATTATCAATTAATTGATTAATTTCCATTAAAAAATAACATATTAAAAATATACTGACCAATAAAGGAGCAGACAAAGGTCATGATGTCAGAAATGTAGGTCAGCTGTAGCACCTGGTTGTTCCACCAGGTGGAGCCTCTTACTAATTAATACTGTAGAGAGTCATAGGAGTCTTGGTGTCCTCCCTCACTAGTCTCCTTCTTCTAACTCCTTCAGAGGAGTCATAGGAGTCTTGGTGGCCTCCCTCACTAGTCTCCTTCTTCTAACTCCTTCAGAGGAGTCATAGGAGTCTTGGTGTCCTCCCTCACTAGTCTCCTTCTTCTAACTCCTTCAGAGGAGTCATAGGAGTCTTGGTGGCCTCCCTCACTAGTCTCCTTCTTCTAACTCCTTCAGAGGAGTCATAGGAGTCTTGGTGTCCTCCCTCACTAGTCTCCTTCTTCTAACTCCTTCAGAGGAGTCATAGGAGTCTTGGTGTCCTCCCTCACTAGTCTCCTTCTTCTAACTCCTTCAGAGGAGTCATAGGAGTCCTGGTGTCCTCCCTCACTAGTCTCCTACTTCTATCTCCTTCAGAGGAGTCATAGGAGTCTTGGTGGCCTCCCTCACTAGTCTCCTTCTAGTAACTCCTTCAGAGGAGTCATAGGAGTCTTGGTGGCCTCCCTCACTAAACTCCTTTTTTTAACTCCTTCAGAGGAGTCATAGGAGTCTTGGTGTCCTCCCTCACTAGTCTCCTTCTTCTAACTCCTTCAGAGGAGTCATAGGAGTCTTGGTGTCCTCCTTCACTAGTCTCCTTCTTCTAGCTCCTTCAGAGGAGTCATAGGAGTCTTGGTGGCCTCCCTCACTAGTCTCCTTCTTCTAACTCCTTCAGAGGAGTCATAGGAGTCTTGGTGGCCTCCCTCACTAGTCTCCTTCTTCTAACTCCTTCAGAGGAGTCATAGGAGTCTTGGTGGCCTCCCTCACTAGTCTCCTTCTTCTAACTCCTTCAGAGGAGTCATAGGAGTCTTGGTGTCCTCCCTCACTGGTCTCCTTCTTCTAACTCCTTCAGAGGAGTCATAGGAGTCTTGGTGTCCTCCCTCACTAGTCTCCTTCTTCTAACTCCTTCAGAGGAGTCATAGGAGTCTTGGTGGCCTCCCTCACTAGTCTCCTTCTTCTAACTCCTTTAGAGGAGTCATAGGAGTCTTGGTGTCCTCCCTCACTAGTCTCCTTCTAACTCCTTCAGAGGAGTCAAAGGAGTCTTGGTGTCCTCCCTCACTAGTCTCCTTCTTCTAACTCCTTCAGAGGAGTCATAGGAGTCTTGGTGTCCTCCCTCACTAGTCTCCTTCTTCTAACTCCTTCAGAGGAGTCATAGGAGTCTTGGTGTCCTCCCTCACTAGTCTCCTTCTTCTAACTCTTTCAGAGGAGTCATAGGTGTCTTGGTGTCCTCCCTCTCTAGTCTCCTTCCTGCTCGGTCTCTCAGTCTTTGAGGACGTCCTGCTCTAGTCAGGTGTTCTCATGGTCCAGGTCCTTCCAGGTCTTAATGATGGTCTAACTGGACTCCTAGAGATCTTCAGGACCTTAAATGTTCTGGTTTCATCTCCTCACTTTGACATGAAAGAGTCTTTTGAACAAGTCTTCTGTGTAAATTCCTGATCGTCAGTCTGAAGTGAGTTCAGGGTCACTAAGCTGCAAACAGAGTCATGAACCACATTTCAGTCTGGACTCACTGTGCTCCAGGAAATGAGCGAGTCCTGGAAGGTCGTCAGGGTCACTGAAGCTCCCGACACTGATACACAAAGCTGCTGCCGCCTGAAACACACAGTAGTACTCATTAATACACAGCAGTACTCATTAATACACAGTAGTACTCATTAATACACAGCAGTACTCATTAATACACAGTAGTACTCATTAATACACAGTAGTACTCATTAATACACAGTAGTACTCATTAATACACAGCAGTACTCATTAATACACAGCAGTACTCATTAATACACAGTAGTACTCATTAATACACAGTAGTACTCATTGATACACAGTAGTACTCATTAATACACAGTAGTACTCATTGATACACAGTAGTACTCATTGATACACAGTAGTACTCATTGATACACAGTAGTACTCATTGATACACAGTAGTACTCATTAATACACAGTAGTACTCATTAATACACAGCAGTACTCATTAATACACAGTAGTACTCATTAATACACAGTAGTACTCACTGATACACAGTAACACACCTGTGACTTCACCTGTGTTCGTCACTCACCTGTTTCTCGGAGCTCTTCTTCTTCTTCACTGCATTTTCTTCATCCAGCTCTCCAAAGTCGCTGTCCTGCTCCTCCTCCTCCTTGTCCTCCTCGTCCTCCTCTGATCCCTCCCCTGAGTCCTCCTCTTCTTCCTCCTCTTCCTCCTCCTCCTCCCTCCGGTCCTCTGGGTCGACGCCTCCCGTCCCGTCGGCGCCGCTGAAGTCGGAGATGAGAAGCACTCGCAGGCCGTTACTCAGCTCGATGTACCTACAGAGGAGCAGAGCTGAGTTCAGTTCGTGAGGCCACCTGAACACCTGTCTGTCAGGTAAACTACCTTCACACCTGTCTGTCAGGTAAACCACCTGAACACCTGTCCGTCAGGTAAACCACCTGAACACCTGTCCGTCAGGTAAACCACCTGAACACCTGTCTGTCAGGTAAACTACCTTCACACCTGTCTGTCAGGTAAACTACCTTCACACCTGTCTGTCAGGTAAACCACCTGAACACCTGTCTGTCAGGTAAACCACCTGAACACCTGTCTGTCAGGTAAACCACCTGAACACCTGTCCGTCAGGTAAACCACCTGAACACCTGTCCGTCAGGTAAACCACCTGAACACCTGTCCTGATCCAGACTCCCATTCTCACTCGGTGGTTGTTCTCTTGGGTTCTTTGTTTCAGTCGTCTGTGTTCTAATCTACATTTAAGCTCCACAGACCTTCTGTCAGCCTGAATCACTTAACAAAGACAAACAGTGCTGATCAGAATCAGACACGTGACATCGCTGTTATTGATTCATTTAAAGGCCTGACCTGGATGGAGCGGATCATTAATAACCAGATCTACCTGCACAGGTTGGGTCTGTACAGTAAAGAAGCCTCTGGTGTCTGTTATTCTCAGTACTTCTCCTTTCTGGTGCAGGAAATTCCTCTACGCAGTAAAAACAGAGTCAGTTCTTCTTCTGACTCCCTTCCTGCTCCACAGCTGTCGATCATAATATTAGAACTATATAATCAATATATTATTATAATTATTTACACCAATTAATCATATTGTAATTACCATACAATTAAAATAACTCTATCATTAGAGTTAGTCCAAGCTCCTGGCTCTGCAATTAGAGCTGGAGCCAAATTCAGCAGGAACATCTGACAGAACTTATTTTCCTAAATGAAGATCCGGTTCAGGAGCAGGTTTCATGGATTCCATCTGATGTTTCTGATTTCTGGCTGCAGACACCTGTCAGCTTCCTCACCTGTATTTCTTGGGGTCGCTGGGAGATTTGATGATCTCTGGGTCTCCCTGGTCGCCTGCAGCAGCTCCTGCGTCTCCTGGATTTGGCTGAAGCTGCCTGGCGTCCTGCGGCGGCGGCGGCGGCGGCGGCGGCTCGTCCTGGTCGGCGGCAGAAACCTGACCCGGTGCTCCGCCGCCGCTCACCGACTTGTTGGTCTGAGGCATGTCAACCTGAGGAGGAAACACGCTGATGAGCTGCAGGTCTCCGATTCACAAACTAAAACCAACAAAGGGACGAGGACCTGACTGACGGACTGAAGCCTCTCTGAAGCTTCACAGAGCTTCGTTTGACCTTCATCACAAACCTGCAGCTCCTCAGACTGAACTCAACCATACTGCAGTAATATTCAACTAAATGTCCAGCCCTGAAACCTACAACAACATTTAGACTTTTCTAACAGACGCTGTGATTTTATCTGCAAAACAATCTTTGAACGCTTCAGTTCAACATTCACTGTACAAACAAATCTAACATCTGATCGACCAACACCAAACTAGACACCATCCAAATACCAACTGCTTCATGTTCTAAAGCCTGAGAGCAACAAACTGCTTCCAGCATGTACTTATGAGGTCAAATAAATAAGTTAATGATGATTAAAAATAACATAACTCCAGTAAGCAAACAGTCTGACAAACAGCTCATTGATGGCTCAGCAGCATCAGTAAAGGAATAACAGTAAAAGAGCTTTTACAGCCTTTACATTTATATTAAATACCAAACTGATTCATTGATTTTATCAGAACATAACACAGAATAAATACACAACATAACAGCTGCAGATGTAAACAGTGAGTCAGTGATGCTGATCAATAACAGACTTCCAGGTCTATGGAGGATTTCATGTTCTACCGTTATCTTTATCTTTATAATTGTACTTGTATGACGAACTCACGAACAGCTTCTACTGTGTTCAAAACTCCCTTTATCCTGTAAAATACATCCGAGGACAGAGTTAAAACCCTAAATACCTGATTTCACTGCAGCAGTCTGGTTCAGAGCCTCCAGCTGATGCAGATATTAACAGAATCCGACAGATCCGACAGAAGCCCGGTGTAAAAGCAGCTAATTTAACAGAGCAACCTGTTAGCTTAGCTGTCAGTTGCTACAGCTCCGAGCTAACTTTAAATATTCACAAACACCGTCAATAAAGAAACGAGGAGTTTAAGCACAAGTTAGTAATTCAGTTATTCAGACGGTCGAAGCGGCTGCTAACTAGTTAACTTAGCAACACACCGGCTCGGCTAGCGGAGCGTAAGCTAATCCTGTTAACCTGCATGACACAACACTGCCGGCTAACTGCTAACGGCTAACAGCTCTGCGACCCCCGGAGCCCAAAACCCGCCGTCTGGTCGGTCCGCTGGGTGAGCAGCTCCACCGGAGCTCCGACCATCCACACGGACAGACCTCCCCGAAAGAAGACGCTCACCTTCGGCTCTGCTAGGGTTAGGGTTAGCGCTACGGGAAGTTTGGAGCTGCAGCCCGGTTCCAACCGATCGGCGGCTGAGCAAAACAAAGCCTCTGATTGGCTCAGAGCACGTCAATCACAGGCAAACGGGCCCTCTGATTGGAGGAATCTGTGACGACAGTGTTGTCTGACAACCATGTTGAAAATAATCTGCTTAATAGAACACAGTAGAATAGAATGGAACAAACATAGAATAGAATAAAACAGAAATAGGATAGAATAGAATAGACAGAAATAGAACAGAATAGAATGGAATAGAATAGAATAGAATAGAATGCAATAGAATGGAATAGAATAGAATAGAATAGGGCAGGTTCTTGTTTTCGTGGTTGTTTGCTTCTGATCTGAATTTGAGTCTCTCTGAAGTCGTTCTGCTTCCCTGGTGTCTCCTCCTTGGTTCAGGTTGATCCAGACACTTCCTGCCATCTCAGACGTTCATAAAGTTCTTTGAATTAAATATGAATGATAGAACCAGTTTTAGAAGAACTGAGGCAGACGCTCTGGTTAAAGACTGTGATTTTAATTATACTAAATTGCATCTATAATATACAAACATTCACAATATTTTGTACAATCACTTTGTGCTTCTCCCCAAACAGGAGTGGACTGTAAGACAACAGGTTTACATGAACTCTCTACAGGGTCTGTCCGTGGTTTACACTGCATAAAAATAAATCCATACTCAACACCAGTAGAATCTCTAATTCTATCATTTACAAAGTCACTTAGAAAATAACCATATGAAGACGATGCCAATATTATCATCTCACCAATAAGAAGACACGTGGTGGGGAGTCACACACAGAGACGTGCGCTGTGGTCGCTATGCAACAGCTTGGCAGGATTATAGATTTTCTTCTTCAGAATATTTAAGAACAAACGTTTCTGCTGCTCCTGAATCTCAGCCGACGTAACCTTATAAAATATCATACTTCCGTCAAAGATACTGTACACGAACACGAGAACCCTCACGATAGATATCATGATGACCAGATGGACATGTCTGTTAATAGCACACACTCACACACACTCATGGAGGAAACACTGCAACACGGCGGCTACGTGACCACACCTGCTGAGGGAACCGAGTTCATCACAAACACCTGCAGCTGCAAAGATGCACAGCTGCAAAGATGCAGAGCTGCAGGACCCAGCAGCAGCAGTCAGAGCTCAGGTCTGTGGCTGATCTGATGTTTGTTAAGGACTCAGACACAGCGACGCCTCCTTCTGTCTGAGGCTAGAAATGTTTCATGATAATTAGAAGATGAAGATGCAGAAGTCGGAGTTTCTACAGAGCATGTTGAAGAAGGTTCTGTGGTGGTCGTCTGAGCTGAAACTACAGCTGTAACAATTCATTAGTTTACCAGTTACCAGCTATTGATCTCCAGCTATTCTGATAACCATTAATCAGTTTGACTCATTTATAGAAATAAAATCAGTGGTTTAATCTCTCCAGTCTGAATATTTATGATTTCTGTCCTCGTCTGTGACGGTAAACTGAAGGTCTGTGGACTAAACAGACATTAGAGGAACTCTGATCCACATTTTAGACCAAACAGCTGAATAAAGCAGAAACTAACCCACAGTGGAGAAAATCTTCAGCTGCAGACTTCATTAAAACTCACGGCTACAGTTGTTGAGTCGAATTCAAAGTTTGTGCTTCAGGAAAACTTCAGTTAACGTCAGTTTGGCCGTTTCATTTACTGCATTAAAGTCCTTATAATAGCTGCTGCACTGCAGACGCTGGTTTGTCTCCTGACGTGTTCAACATGAGGACGTTCTCTGGTCGCCTTCAGCGGCCCTGCAGCCCTGCAGCCCTGCGGCTGTTCGGTCCTTATAATAGCTGCTGCACTGCAGACGCTGGTTTGTCTCCTGACGTGTTCAACATGAGGACGTTCTCTGGTCGCCTTCAGCGGCCCTGCAGCCCTGCAGCCCTGCGGCTGTTCGGCCCTGCGGCTGTTTGGCCCTGCGGCTGTTCAGCCCTGCAGCCCTGCGGCTGTTCGGCCCTGCGGCTGTTTGGCCCTGCGGCTGTTCGGCCCTGCGGCTGTTCGGCCCTGCGGCTGTTCGGCCCTGCGGCTGTTCGGCCCTGCGGCTGTTCGGCCCTGCGGCCCTGCAGCTGTGTGTTGGTGTTGTAGCCCTAAGTGTGTTTGAGCCAGAAGCAGCACAGGTGAGGCCGGTGACAGGTGAGATGGAGGCTGTAAACACTGAACATGTTGTGCTACACTTGGAGAGGAGGCAGTGCTGCGCTGGCTGAGGCGCCGCTGCAGCTCAGTCTGACGGGTCGGAACATCTGGAGCAGCTGTTTGTTCTGATGATGGGATGAAGATCAGTCTGTCCGTTCACACAGAGCCTTCTCACACTCTGCTCAGCTCACCTTGTGATTCAGGACCCAAATCTAAGATGTGTGGAATGTGTTTGGCTGAATTTAGAGGATTGAATCTGTCTCCAGCCAGTTTAAGTTCCAGGATCTCCAGAAATAAAACTAACAGACAGAATAGATCCACCGGGTCAGAACGACTGCATGGATCCAGCAGAGGACACAGTTTAATTACTGGACCCTGAAAATGAAAAACCGAGGCTGCTTCTTAAAGTGAGCTAGAATACCTGACAGAACTTAGTTTGGGTCCCAAATAACAGACGAATGAATGAGTAGAACCCAGACCTGTGTGAACATCTGGACTGATGCACTGAGAGAGATCAAGACTCACAGCAGCATCCAAACCTCACCAAGGTGAATCTGTTCCATCAGAGGATGTCATTATCAGCTTTGGAGACCTTTGACAGAGACCATGGACTGCTGAGTGAGCAGAGCTATGAAAGACAACACAGCTGTTCAATGAACTGGCTCTTCTCCCTCCTGTGATCAGTTTAAGCATCATTCAGCCAGCAGCTCCAGGCCTGTTCAGCCCGTCAGACTGAGCTCAGCAGACGGACGATGTGTGAATGTTAGCAGATCAGCAGCAGGCGCAGTGATGATCGACGGCTCACTAATATGGACTGAAGCAGAGCGAGAGGAGACGGAGGAATGGTACAACAGCTAGAGCTGGTGAGTGGATCAGCAGCACTTCTGAGGTAGCTGGGCGGGTTTGTCCGTCAGTCTGGTGGTTTTGGATCCGGGAGCCGCCGGCGCCTCCACGTCGACGCGCTCCGACATCTTAACGCAGATGATGTCGACCAGACGCTCGAAGACCTGCCGCACGTTGATGTTCTCCTTAGCGCTCGCCTCGTAGTACTCGAAGCCTGCAGCAGAACAGAGTCACAGACCTGAAGGTTTCATCTGCTTCAGCTCAGAGGAGCTGCTGCTGCTAGAACCACACTGACATGGAGTTTATACTAATAGCTTATACTATTCTATGAACCTCTGAATGAGCTGCTGCTCTGATCTCATCATTTAGTACAAAGAACCAGGTTACAGGTTTAATCTGCTGCTGGTACCAGTTGGTTCTACTGGTTCTGCTGGTTTAGGATTCATTCAGAATCACTCAGAGCTCTGAGGAACATTTAGAACATCTACTGATGAACTTGGATTGTTTTTCCTGCGACCGACTGCTTAATTAGAGGACAGCTGTGCAGCATTGACCCCTGTGACGGCCCCAGCGTGGCCCTATCCTGTTTGCTGTTGGATGTTTTCCCTTTTGTTTCAGGAGGCTGATGGGTGGAGACGAGGCAGTAACTGTGACGCTGCACACCTGAGTAGGAGGGACTCAGAGGCTGTAAATTAGACCTGCAGGAGCTCCTCTCTCTCTTCCCCTGGCCTGCTGACTGACGTCACCATTTAGTTGTTAGTTTTGGGTTTTCTACATTTGCACACAGACACACTGACTGATACCACACGTCTGCTGTGTTATCTACTTATTTTCCTGCATTAAAGATGAGTTAATCTGCAGACTACGTGTGGTCCTCCTCTCTGTCACCACCTAGAGCCTCGTACTCTCAGCTGATAAGCACCGGGCTCCCAGGCTGCTGCAGCGCCTCACCTAGCTGGTCGGCCAGGTGCTTTCCTTTCTCTGGAGGGACGACTCGCTCCTCGTCCATGTCGCACTTGTTTCCCACCATGATGACCTGAGCGTTGTCCCACGAGTACGTCTTGATCTGAGTGGCCCTGCAGACACACAGCGACACCAATCATTGCTTCAGCGAATCAGACCAACACGAGCTTCAGCCAATCACGTACCAGTCCTGGACGGCGTTGAAGGACTCCTCGTTGGTGATGTCGTACATGAGGATGAAGCCCATGGCGCCGCGGTAGTAAGCCGTGGTGATGGTTCGGTAACGCTCCTGACCCGCCGTGTCCTGGAACAACAGAACAGACCCGTCAGAACCTTCATGAAGAAGCTGCATCCTATCACTCATGGAGCCGTTTAACCTGCTAGAGTCCACATGTACGCTGATGACGCCGTGTTCTAACCCTCAATGATGACGTTATCACACCTGAGACTCCTGCTAGACGTCTGGACACCTTCAGAAACACAAATCGGTTAAATAAGTTAAATTTAATCTGAGTTAGCTCAAAGCTTCAGACAGCAGCTCTGCGCCTGCTGCTAACCTCTGTATGCTCACAGTGGAACATCAGCAGCATCTGAACATGTCGTTTCATGTGCGAGTAAAACATTAATGTAGAAGTTACGACAGCAATAACCTTCTGTTGTGACCTTATCCTGTTTTCTACATCACCTGCTGTTCTGTTAATGACAGAGAGCATTGTGGGAGTTTAGCTAACTACGGGCACCATGACAGAGACTCCTGTGGTGGTTAATGACCTGCAGATTGACTTCAAGTTAACCTGTGAAATAAACATGGAGACTCTGAATGTTCTCTGATACTGACGGATTAATTCCATGTTGTCGTGAGAGGACACAGAAACAAGAAGAGTTGACCTCAGTGGAGCGAACGTCTGAACTCAGACAAACTCCTCCTGAGAAACACAAATTCACTTAACGAGATGCAGAAAGCAGCTTCTGGGTTTGTGTTTCTGCATCTCAGGATGTCTGTTGGATTTACTGCCTGAAACGAGGTTCTGACTGAATCAATTCATTAATTAATTACTTCAGACATGTAGAACAAAGTGGTTTTAATGAAGTGTCACAGTTTCATGTTCAGGTTTTCTCCAGTGAAACCACTCGTCACACAGGTGATGTTCAACAAACTGTCAGGCGTGTTCTTTGTGTTTCTGATGGAGTCACGTGATGATCTCTGAACACGAACACGCCTGTTCATCGGTCAGTCGTTACCTCCTCGTCCCTCCTACTGCTGGAATTAAACCAACAACCTGCTCTGTCACCTTCAAACTCCCAGTAAGACCAGTGAAACCAGTTCTGCTCCACAGGAATAAGAACTTCACTTGCACTGATTTGTGGTGAAACAACTGCAAACATGAAACTATGATGTTCAACAACAAAACATTCAGCATGAACCTGAACACCTGCTGCAGGCGAGTCTGACGCTCAGTGATGGTGAACGTTGACATGATGCACCTGAACACGGCTTCATGAAGCTGCTGAAGCTGGACACTGTCGGACGTTTTCACCTGCACAGAGGAACAAAGCCTGTCTGGTCTGAGGACTCCATCTCCCATGATGCTCTCTGAGTGGAAACTAAATGAGCATCAGTGCAGACGAACTGTTGGTGAGGCGACGCTATTTTTACTCATCGAGCTTCGAATCAATCAGCTGTGATTAAACACATTTACAGTACCGCACAACACACACACACACACACACTCACAACACACACACACTCACAACACACACACACACACTCACAACACACACACACACACATACTCACAACACATACACACACACACACACACACACACACACACTCCTCCTGTCGGGTCTCCACCTCGTTGCCCTGAGAGGTCCTTTAATTGCCACCAAAGACACTGTTTGTGTGTGTGTGTGTGTGTGTGTGTGTGTGTGTGTGTGTGTGTGTGTTGTGAGTGTGAAGAGCTGCTGCCATGGCAACACCATCACCACTGATAATAGAGCTGCAGTCTGTCTCCTTTATTTTCTCTCAGAGCAGAACATCATGTCTCTCTGACTCCATGTGCTGCAGTACATTAAATTATACAGTAAATGATTTGACAGAACCTGTCCCAGTCTGTGTGATGCTGCTACATACGATTATGGGATGTCATATAAAACGGCAGCATGGATACTGGAAGGCTCGTTTAGTGTCATGTTGATGAATTCACAGTGAAAAGATGAACACGGTGTTGAACGAAGCCGCTGTGTCCTGCCCATAAAGAAACAAACAGAATCCAGCCTCTGAGCTGCTCCTCTGTTCAGGGTCGCAGGAGGATGAACCCCACGTCTACTGAGATAAGCACAGGGCTGCTACATGCTAACAAACACATTTCAATACTTCATGTTGATGCGTTTTACAGACTTACTTCATATTGTAGCATTGTGTCTGTCATAACTGAGGATGTTAGAGATCGACTCCCTGCTGTTATTTATTCAGCGATACAGCAGCAGAAGAAGAGGAAGGTCATGATGTAGGTAAATGTGTCGTAGATCAGCTGCAGTACCTGGATGTTCCACCAGGTGGAGCCTCTGACTGGGTTTACAAAGCAGCGGGCGCCATGACAAAGACTTCTGTCATGGTGCCGCACCGCAACACAACGGGGTAACCATGGAAACGGTGACGGAGCAGCTGCAGAAGACGGAGGAAACACTGACGAAGCATTTTAAGAGTTCAGCAGACAAAGAAGAACTTCAGAGGAAGGATTAGTCCGAATCAGAGCTGCAGGTGTTGCAGTGCATCATGGGTAACGGTGAAAAGACTGATCCTTTTACCTGAACAGTTTCTAAAGAGATTCCCAGTCTCACCCAGGTCAACCAGGAGGTTCAGCAGGTGAACAGCAGCCCTCTGTACAGGTGAACAACAGCCCTCTGTACAGGTGAACAACAGCCCTCTGTACAGGTGAACAACAGCCCTCTGTACAGGTGAACAACAGCTCTCTGTACAGGTGAACAACAGCCCTCTGTACAGGTGAACAACAGCCCTCTGTACAGGTGAAAAACAGCCTGCTGTACAGGTGAACAACAGCCCTCTGTACAGGTGAACAACAGCCCTCTGTACAGGTGAACAACAGCTCTCTGTACAGGTGAACAACAGCCCTCTGTACAGGTGAACAACAGCCCTCTGTACAGGTGAACAACAGCCCTCTGTACAGGTGAACAACAGCCCTCTGTACAGGTGAACAACAGCCCTCTGTACAGGTGAACAACAGCCCTCTGTACAGGTGAACAACAGCCCTCTGTACAGGTGAAAAACAGCCTGCTGTACAGGTGAACAACAGCCCTCTGTACAGGTGAACAACAGCCCTCTGTACAGGTGAACAGCAGTCCTCTGTACAGGTGAACAACAGCCCTCTGTAAAGGTGAACAACAGCCTTCTGTACAGGTGAACAACAGCCCTCTGTACAGGTGAACAACAGCCCTCTGTACAGGTGAACAACAGCCCTCTGTACAGGTGAACAACAGCCCTCTGTAAAGGTGAACAACAGCCCTCTGTACAGGTGAACAACAGCCCTCTGTACAGGTGAACAACAGCCCTCTGTACAGGTGAACAACAGCCCTCTGTAAAGGTGAACAACAGCCCTCTGTACAGGTGAACAACAGCCCTCTGTACAGGTGAACAACAGCCCTCTGTACAGGTGAACAACAGCTCTCTGTACAGGTGAACAACAGCCCTCTGTACAGGGTCTGTTCTGCTGATGAGTACTTTACACCTGATACAAGCATCAGTATGTGAAGTTCCTGCACTGGTTTCCAGCAGACCCCAGTCCTACCAGTCTACAGCCAACCCCTGCGCTCAGACATGCGACCGTCCTCACCCAGATCTGCAGCTTGATCCTCTTGTCGTTGCGATAAACCGTCTTCACCTTGAAGTCGATGCCGACGGTGCTGACGAAGGAGTTGCTGAAGGAGTCGTCGGCGTAGCGGAACAGGAAGGAGGTTTTCCCCACGCTGCTGTTTCCGATGATCAGCAGTTTGAACATGTAGTCGAAGTTCTGGTCGGAACCGTCCCTCTGGCCGAAACGCTGGTCTGCCTTGGCCATCTGAAGGAAGTCACATGACAACACAGCAGGACACACAGTCACATGATCACAGCCGGGAACACCTCACAGGACTGATCCGATCAAACACCGCTGCACACAGGTAACCTCTGGACCAATCAATCAATCAGTCAATCAGTCAATCAATCAATCAGTCAATCAGCTGTTTGGACATGAGGATCAGAGTTTCCTCCAATGTTTAGTTCACAGATCTTCAGTTTTTTGTCACAACAGAGGAAAGAAACCAGAAACGTTCACAGTGAAGGATCTAAAACCACAGACTGTTCAATAAAACCACTGATGAAGGTGATCAGAATAGCTGGAGATGAATTATTGACCCCTAATCGATTGATCTCTGCAGCTGTGATAACATCTATTATTGAATGTGCACGTGTCATTTTAATAATTCAACAGTAAGAAGCTGCATCTGAAATAAAGCTGCAACAATTTGATCAATTAATCAATCAATCTAATAATTAATCAATCAGAGACTGTTGGGGACCAAACAGCTGATCCATTCTTCCAGAGAATATTTGTTAGAATTTAAACACGACTCAAAGCCTGAAGCAGCGAACGGCCGTGTTCAGATGCTCTGAGCTGCAGTAAAGATGCATCTCATCTGCTGCAGGTCAGCGCTCAGCCAGACGCAGGAACCCGACCACCAGGCCGCTGTGTTCCTCCGTCTGGGAGCAGCGCTGCAGGTTCCTTCAGAGCTGCTCAGGCTTCCAGGCTGTCAGATTAACAGCTGCTCTAGTTTTACACTCCACAGACCGGCTGCAGAGCTCAGAGCTCCTTCAGCCGAGCTCGACTGAAGGAGCTGCAGCCGCCAGCGCAGGCAGATACAGCTGCAGAGAGCTGCTCAGGCTTCCAGGCTGTCAGATTAACAGCTGCTCTAGTTTTACACTCCACAGACCGGCTGCAGAGCTCAGAGCTCCTTCAGCCGAGCTCGACTGAAGGAGCTGCAGCCGCCAGCGCAGGCAGATACAGCTGCAGACCAGCTGCAGGTCGCAGCGAAGGAAGCTGCTCATGAGTCACAGCTGATGTCCGGATGCTTCGGCGGCGCCGGCGGAGGAAGAACCATCTGACATGATGACTGCAGCCGTGGGTTTGTGATCATGTGACTCATCTGAAGCCATTTGGTGGAAAATAACTGAGTGACTTTGTTCTGTTCAGATCTGAGCTGCAGCAGCTTCAAACTAGAACACGAACATCCTCTAGAACAGTTCTTCCAACATCCCTGAGCTATAAATGAAGAAAACGCCTCCTGTTAGGTCTAAACTCATAAAGCTCACGTCTCAGTTCGACCTGACTGCCCTGATGCTCTGGTGAACCTGCTGGTGATCAGATGTTTATTACCGAGTCACCACTCGTTCGTTCTTCACTTCCTGGTCAATGGAAACGTCGTCTTCAGTCTCCTCTGAGCTCTGCTTTGGTCTCCGCCATCCTTCAGCTGGTTCACTGAGCCCAGACCAGGTCTACATCCATCCAGGAGTCACAGTCTGAATCCTTCACCTGGTCTCTGTTCATTTACTCCATAACCAGCTGTGAGCATCAGTATTATGGGATGTCTCATGGTGTGAACTGTTTATCGTCTACGACACAGAGTCCTAGAGACAACCCGTCCTTTACAGAACCCCAAAAGGCCAAAAAATGGTTCTTTAAGGCATCAATGGTGCTTCAAGAACTTCATCACCAACAGGTTCTGGAACCATTACCAGGATAGTTCTTGTGGACCAGCCTGGTTCAGTAGAGAACCTTCTAATGGCTCCTGTTCTTTATGAATCCATGGTTCTTTGAATGTTTAAAATGTAGTTATTCTGGTTGAAAATGTAGAACACGAACATGAACGGAGCTGCTGGCAGGTTATTAACGTTCCTTTCTCCTCATTCAGTCCCAGATGTTCTAAATGAAACACAAAGACCCAGAACCAGTTTAAACTCCTCTAAACCAGCAGCTCGTTTGTTAGACCCCATCCCATCATCATCATCTCTCTGCTAACAGGCTACAAATCACAGGCTTTTAAAGCTGCTGTAATAAAGCCTCTTCTCTAAAGTCCTACTCTGGATCCAGGTCTTTCAGCCAACTATGGGCCCATATCCAACCTCCTTTTGATTCTAAAGGTCTAGAAGAAGTTGTTGCTGCCAGTCATGTGATTATCTGCATATAAATGGTTTGTCTGAAGAGTTTCAGTCAGGATTTAGAATCCATCATAGTACAGAGACACTGGTGAAGGTCACCAATGATCTTCTAATAGCCTCAGACAGTGGACTGGTTTCTAGACTGGTTCTGCTGGATCTCAGTGCTGCTTTTGATCCAGTGGATCACAGCATCTTATTACAGAGACTGGAACATGTTACTGGGATTAAAGAAACTAAACTGGTTTAATCATGTTTATCAGACAGATTCCAGTTTGTTCATGTTAATGATGATTCTTCCACCCGCACTAGAGTCAGTGATGGAGTTCCTCAGGGTTCTGTATTAGGACCAGTACTATTCACTCTGTACATGCTTCCCCTAGGAAACATTATTAGGAAGCACTGCATGAACGTCCGTCGTTATGCAGATGATACCCAGTTATATTTATCTATGAAGCCAAATGAAACCAACCAGCTGGTTAAACTCCAACATGTCTGAAGGACATAAAGGCCTGGATGACCTGGAACTGTCTACATTAAACTCGGACTAACTGAGGTTGTTGTATTTGGCCCTAAACACCTCAGAAACACTCTGTCTAACCAGATAGTTCCTCTAGATGGCGCTGCCTCAGCCTCCAGCTCTACTGTAAACCTTGGAGTTATCTTTGATCAGGATGTCCTTCAACCTCCACATTAAACCAGTCTGTAGGACGGCGTTCTTTCATCTATAATACTGTAAAGATCAGAACATCTGGTCCAGAGTGATGCTGAGGAACTAGTCCATGCATCTGGAACCTCCAGCTGGACTATTGTAGTTCCTTATTGTCAGGATGTCCCAGTAACTCTCTCAGAAACCTCCAGCTGGTCCAAAATGCTGCAGCCAGAGTTCTGACAGGAACCAGGACCAGAGATCAGGTTTCTCCTGGATCAGCTTCTCTTCATTGGCTCCCTGTAAAATCCAGGATAGACTTTAAAATCCTTCTTCTAACATATAAACTGTTGATGAGCAGCTCCATCGTATCTTAGAGACCTTATTGGACCTGATCATCCCAACAGAGCCCTTCTCTCTCAGACTGCAGGTTTACTTGTGGTTCCAGAGTTTCCAGAAGTAGAATGGGAGGCAGAGCCTTCAGTTATCAGCTCCTCTGTGGTGGAATCAGCTCCCAGTCTGGGTTCTGGAGGCAGACCCCCTCTCTACTTTAAGATGAGGATTCAAACCTTCCTCTGTGATGAAGCTGATAGTTGGGGCTGTTCAGGATCAGCTGATCTGTCCCTTAGTGATGCTGCTGACTGCTGTAGATTCCCATGATGCACTGGGCTCCTCTCCTCTCTGTACTGTCATATATCACCATTACATATCACTAACCTATGTTTGTTCTCTGATCTGCAGCTTCTCCTCCTGCTGTCCTCCCATCCCCACTGAGGCTTTCTGTCTTCTAACTTCCTCCCTGAGGATCATTTTACAGTAGGTCTGTGAGTTCTCAGCTCACTGGTTGTTTTTCATCCTGTGTTTGTTGTAGGTTAGTGTGGCTAGTTGAGTTTGTTTTTAAATTAGTGTTCAGATGAAGCTATTGCTGGTTAGCATGTCGTCTGGTTAGCATGTCGTCTGGTTAGCATGTCGTCTGGATCAGTACCACTGGTCCATCCTGGTTCTGCTGTCTGACAACAGAAACATCTGGACATGAGAACAGCTGTATTGTAGTTCAGCTGTGTTAAAATGTAGTTTAATGAGCATAGAGAGCAGGAAAGAAACTAACAGATGCTAACATTGAAACACAGGAACCCACCCAGTCCTGGTTTACTGGGTTACAGTTTAACCATCTGAATGTCCCTCAGGGTTACAGTTTACACAGAGATCTGACCATCAGAGCTAACGTTAGCCACATTAACCTACAACATGCTAACACTAAGGATCCTGCTGTAGTTGTGGGGACCATCAGTAGTCCTCTGGGTGTTCAGGTCCTCAGATGCTACCAGTGCATGAAGACTCTTGTGTTCACTCTGACATCTGAACCTTTGGTGAGTTTATTTCGTGGTTCAGACATTTTAGAGTTTAGCAGAAGCAGCTGTAGGAAGAAAATAAACCTGGTGGACTGAGAGGAAGCTGCTCATTCTGATTGGTTACCTGGAGGCAGTGAGGGGGCGGAGCTATACAGAGCTGGACCGCTATCAGACCCATCAGATGGACCTTTAAAGATCAGCTCAGAGACTGAAGCAGAGAAAAACAAACTGGTGCATAAAAACCAGCAGACTGCAGAAGGTCCAGTGTGTCTGTTCACATGTATGAAGGAGAAACAGGGAACACGGGACCAGAACATACAACGAACATGTGTGTGATTACTCATCCTCTTGACTGACAGACTGAACTCAGATCAATATCAAACCAATCAATCATCAGCCGAGATCTGATCAGAGCAGCTTCATCACCACAAACACACACACACTCAGGAAGATACACAACAAATACACAACATGTACACAACAAATACACAACATGTTCACAATAAATACACAACATGTACACAACAAATACACAACATGTACACAACAAATACACAACATGTACACAACAAATACACAACATGTACACAACAAATACACAACACAGGTCCGTGTATGTATTTGTTGTGTATCTACCTGATTCTGTGTGTGTGTGTGTGTGTGTGTGTGTGTGTGTGTGTGTGTGTGCGTGTGTGTGTGTGTGTGTGTGTGTGTGTGTGTCACCTCTGCTGGGCGGATCTGGTTCTGGTTCTGATTCTATCTCGGCTCCAGACGCTCCGACCGTTTCCTCCGCGGCAGCAGCGGTTCGATCCGTTCAGTGAATCCGGGGATGAGTCAGGGGTTCTGGGCTGAGCAGCTCCGGAGGTTGCCGGTGAAACGCGGTACAGTAAGCCGTCTCTCCGCTGACATGCTCCGGTGCTCGGTGACCGTCTGCTTCCTCCTCCAGCAGCCAGCAGCCGATCCTCCGTCACCGAACCGAGAGCTGCGGGCGGAGCCAATCACAGCAAGGAGCTATGAGTCATAGAGGAGGAGAGGAGGAGGAGGAGGTGATGAAGACGAGGAGATGATGAACAGGAGGAGGAGAGGAGGAGGTGATGGACAGGAGGAGGAAGAGGAAAGGAATAGGAGGAAGTGATGAAGAGGAGGAGATGATGAAGAGGAGAGGAGGAGAGGAGGAGGAAGTGATGAAGAGGAGGAGAGGAGAAGGAGCAGGAAGAGGAGAGGAGGAGGTGATGAAGAGGAGGAGAGGAGGAGGAAGAGGAAAGGAGGAGGAGGTGATGAAGAAGAGGAGGAGGAGGAAGAGGAGGAGGATGAAGAGGAAATGAATAGGAGGAGGAGGTGATGAGGAAGAGGAGGTGATGAAGAAGATGAGATGATGAAGAGGAGGAGAAGAGAAGGAGGTGATGAAGAGGAGGAGAGGAGAAAGAGGAGGAGGAAGAGGAGAGGAGGAGGTGATGAAGAGTAAGCGAATAGGAGGAAGAGGAAGAGGAGGTGATGAAGAGGGGGAAGTGATGAAGAAGAGGAGATGATGAAGAGGAGGAGAAGATGAGGAGGAGGTGATGGACAGGAGGAGGAAGAGGAAAGGAATAGGAGGAAGTGATGAAGAGGAGGAGATGATGAAGAGGAGAGGAGGAGGAAGAGGAAAGGAGGAGGAGGTGATGAAAAAGAGGAGGAGGAGGAGGAGGAGGAGGAGGAGGATGAAGAGGAAATGAATAGGAGGAGGAGGTGATGAAAAAGAGGAGGAGGAGGAAGAGGAGGAGGAGGAGGATGAAGAGGAAATGAATAGGAGGAGGAGGTGATGAGGAAGAGGAGGTGATGAAGAACATGAGATGATGAAGAGGAGGAGAAGAGAAGGAGGTGATGAAGAGGAGGAGAGGAGAAAGAGGAGGAGGAACAGGAGAGGAGGAGGTGATGAAGAGTAAGCGAGTAGGAGGAAGAGGAAGAGGACAGGAGGAGGAGGTGATGAAGAGGAGGAGGGGGTGATGAAGAGGGGGAGGTGATGAAGAAGAGGGGATGATGAAGAGGAGGAGAAGATGAGGAGGAGGTGATGAAGAGGAGGAGAAGATGAGGAGGAGGTGATGAAGAGGAGGAGGAGGTGATGAAGAGGAGGAGAAGAGAAAGAGGGGGAGGAAGAGGAGGAGGAGGTGATGAAGAGGAGAAGGTGATGGAGAGGGGGAGGTGACAAAGAGGAGAAGGAGAGGAGGAAGAAGAGGAAAGGAGGAGGAGGTGATGAAGAAGAGGAGGTAGAGGAGGAGGTGATGAAGAAGAAGAAGAAGGGGAAGAGGAGGGAGAGGAGAAGGAGAAAGTGATGAAGATGAAGAGGAGGAGGTGATGAAGAGGTCCCTAACCCTAGACCTCTGATGGTCTGAAGGTTGACCTCTGATGGTCTGGAGGTTGACCTCTGATGGTCTGGAGGTTGACCTCTGATGGTATGAAGGTTGACCTCTGATGGTCTGAAGGTTGACCTCTGATGGTCTGGAGGTTGACCTCTGATGGTCTGAAGGTTGACCTCTGATGGTCTGAAGGTTGACCTCTGATGGTCTGGAGGTTGACCTCTGATGGTCTGGAGGTTGACCTCTGATGGTCTGAAGGTTGACCTCTTATGGTCTGAAGGTTGACCTCTGAAGGTCTGAAGGTTGACCTCTGATGGTCTGGAGGTTGACCTCTGATGGTCTGGAGGTTGACTTCTGATGGTCTGAAGGTTGACCTCTGATGGTCTGAAGGTTGACCTCTGATGGTCTGGAGGTTGACCTCTGATGGTCTGAAGGTTGACCTCTGATGGTCTGAAGGTTGACCTCTGATGGTCTGAAGGTTGACTTCTGATGGTCTGAAGGTTGACCTCTGATGGTATGAAGGTTGACCTCTGATGGTCTGAAGGTTGACCTCTGATGGTCTGAAGGTTGACCTCTGATGGTCTGGAGGTTGACCTCTGATGGTCTGGAGGTTGACCTCTGATGGTCTGAAGGTTGACCTCTGATGGTCTGGAGGTTGACCTCTGATGGTCTGAAGGTTGACCTCTGATGGTCTGGAGGTTGACTTCTGATGGTCTGAAGGTTGACCTCTGATGGTCTGAAAGTTGACCTCTGATGGTCTGAAGGTTGACCTCTGATGGTCTGAAGGTTGACCTCTGATGGTCTGAAGGTTGACCTCTGATGGTCTGAAGGTTGACCTCTGATGGTCTGGAGGTTGACTTCTGATGGTCTGAAGGTTGACCTCTGATGGTCTGGAGGTTGACCTCTGATGGTCTGAAGGTTGACCTCTGATGGTCTGGAGGTTGACCTCTGATGGTCTGAAGGTTGACCTCTGATGGTCTGAAGGTTGACCTCTGATGGTCTGAAGGTTGACCTCTGATGGTCTGAAGGTTGACCTCTGATGGTCTGAAAGTTGACCTCTGATGGTCTGGAGGTTGACTTCTGATGGTCTGAAGGTTGACCTCTGATGGTCTGGAGGTTGACCTCTGATGGTCTGAAGGTTGACCTCTGATGGTCTGAAGGTTGACCTCTGATGGTCTGAAGGTTGACCTCTGATGGTCTGGAGGTTGACCTCTGATGGTCTGGAGGTTGACCTCTGATGGTCTGAAGGTTGACCTCTGATGGTCTGAAGGTTGACCTCTGATGGTCTGAAGGTTGACCTCTGATGGTCTGAAGGTTGACCTCTGATGGTCTGAAGGTTGACCTCTGATGGTCTGAAGGTTGACTTCTGATGGTCTGAAGGTTGACCTCTGATGGTCTGAAGGTTGACCTCTGATGGTCTGGAGGTTGACTTCTGATGGTCTGAAGTTGACCTCTGATGGTCTGAAGGTTGACCTCTGATGGTCTGAAGGTTGACCTCTGATGGTCTGAAGGTTGACCTCTGATGGTCTGAAGGTTGACTTCTGATGGTCTGAAGGTTGACCTCTGATGGTCTGAAGGTTGACCTCTGATGGTCTGGAGGTTGACCTCTTATGGTCTGGAGGTTGACCTCTGATGGTCTGAAGGTTGACCTCTGATGGTCTGAAGGTTGACCTCTGATGGTCTGGAGGTATTTTAGTTCCATCGTACTTGTGAGGCTCCTACAGGCCAAACAGCCCAATGAGCTGCCTGATGTTCAGTAAAGTGTTTCCATGTTAAACTTCTTGATGAAGCTCCACAGTAAGTGTGTGAAGATGAATCCTACTGATCCACTTCAACACACACACACACACACATTATATCTTCAGTCTCCCACTACTGACGGTTTTTCTGCTCCAAACTTTATTGTTCTGTTCCTCTGTACATTTCCTCCTTCCTCTTCAGTTTGTGGAGGACAGGACTCAGAGACGTCTTCTGTCAGCAGGACTCAGTTAGAATGATGGAGACCAGAATGAAGAGACATGTATTCAGGTGTTAAGCATCATATATTAGTGTAGATCCACCTCCATGTTCCAGACTCAGCAGCTGTAGGAAGATGCTTCAGGCAGGATGTCTCCAGCATTTGTAAAGAAACCTCCTCCATAGATCAGATCAGCTTCATGACACTTCTGTTTTCCACTCGGTGTGTTTTCTCTGTGAGTCCAGCAGGCGGCGCCGAGCCTCCCACTTTGTTCCTACACACGAAGAAGACGACGACTTCACGCGAGACTTCATTCCGCGAGAGTTAGTTTCTTTGTGTGGAGTCGCTAACGTGCCCGCTTAGCTTAGCATCAGCACAAGGTCCGTCTGCGGCTCGATACAGAATTCAGACTGAGTCACCTGAGCAGCCACCTGTACAGGTAAGGAGGATGACGTCGGTCAGCAGAGTTAGCTCCTGCTGTTAGCTTTAGCTGGCGCCGTTAGCCGGTTAGCCTGTGTGTTGGGCGGTGCTAACACGCGGCTAACGTTAGCAGCTTTTAGCGGTTTGTAGCTCGATACCGACACAGTTCACCGATTCCACCTAAAAGCAGCTCACCTGTGCTCCTGTTTACCTGTGCTCCTGTTCAATTGTCCACCTGTCAGTTTGTGTCCGCAGGAAGAAACTCGGTTCATTCAGCAGAAACCGTTAAAAACGTTAAAGCTTCAGTTGTGGGTCGTTAGTCACTGATGCAGTGATTAACGGCTGTTCCTATTATTGTTGTTGTGGTTAATGTTATTATTATTATTATGTATTATCGTTGTTATTATTATTATGAATAATCGTTATTACTACTATTGTAAATGAGCCGATCAGCTGTTTGGTCTGTAAAATGTCCTAACTGGTAAAACGTGGATCAGAGTTTCCTCAGGCGTCTGTTAGATGTTCAGTTTAGGTCTCGGAGGAGGACAGAACCCAGAACATTTTCACACTGAAGAATCTGGAGTCACAGTTTATATTTAAACCAACTCCTCGAACTGATCAGAACAATCAGAGATAATTTCCTGTTTGAAACTGATCGATCAATAGTCCAGCTGTAGTTAGAACAGATGCTCCTGCTGTTATTTCTATAGATTTTGTTTGATAAAAGAAGCGGTTTGTTTTAACCTGAACATGTCGATCACACCTGGACAGGTAAACCCTGACGGCGTCTTCAACACCTGTTTTCTTTCAGTCATTTGCTACAAACTTCTCTATGAACTGATCAGTTCAGTCCAAACCAATCAATCAGTTCGATTGATTACATCAGCGTTCTCCAGGCAGCATCAGAGTGATGTCACACTGTACAGGTGACGTTTCACCTGCTGATGTCATTTCTGCAGATGGTTCTGATTAAACTGATCAGACTCTAATGTGAGTGTATTGATCAGAGACCGTGTCCTGATCACTGATCAATCAGCTGGTTTCTTCCAGACGCAGCGAAGCACCTGAACGTCTCCATGGCACTAAGACGAGGACACATCAGGTACCTGAAGGTAAGTCAGTATTGGTCAGTATTGATCAGGGTGTGTCTGTGACAGAGTATTGATTTATCTGATGTGATCATTTCATCTAAACAAATCTGATCGAAAACATTTATTGACGACCGTTTTTTTTATCATCACTATCAATCAAATGGTCGATAAGAACCCTGAAGACCTGCAGTGACCTCACTCACCTGCGTCAGTCGGACTTCTCACCTGGACTCCGTCAGCAGCTTCAAACTCTGACTTTAAACCTTATCAATCGATTATCGATTATTGATCCATGTACTGATAAACATCTTCAACCACAGATGATTGATTCTCAGAGCGCCGTCTGGAGCTCATTAACCTCCACAGATGTTGTTGTCATGGTGACCCATAAACTCTGAAACCCACCAACATTCCCATGATGCTTTGTGCTTCTGTCTGTGATCTACAGAACGTTGGTCACATGGTTCTAAATGATTAGGAGTCGGTTTGTAATGAGGTTTCAGTTCCCACAGTACAGACTGACTCAGGTGTGTGTGATGATGATGATGATGATGACGATGATTTGACACGTGTGTGTTTCAGGTGTGTGAGGTTCAGTCGTCTCAGAGTGATGTCAGAGACGGTCAGCTCACTGCCAAAGGCTCCTCTGGAAAGGTGAAGCTGTGCTCGTCTTTTTAACCTCTGAACTCCTGAAAGGCTTCAAACTGAAACATGATAAACTGAGCAGCTCCTTCAGCTTCGCTACCAGACTAGGAACACGCCAATCACACGCCAATCACACGCCAATCACACGTCAGCCTTCACAAACACAACGTTCAAACTGGAAACCTCCACTGACGGCTTCAATGGTCGGTGAAGGTTTTCAGTTCGGACATTAATGATGCTTCTGTCTTCAGCTGCAGGTGTGATGATGATGATGTCATAAAGGTATTGCTGATGTCACTTCCTCAGGAGCTGTACGATAACGGCTACAGCGAGCAGATGATGGAGGACGAAGACGCTCGGACCAACCTGATCGTCAACTACCTGCCGCAGAGCATGAGCCAGGACGAGCTGCGCAGCCTGTTCAGCAGCGTGGGAGACGTCGAGTCGGCCAAACTCATCAGGGACAAAGTGGCAGGTAACTCCCCGCAGTACTACTGCAGTACTGCAGCAGCACTACTGCAGTAGTACTGCTGCAGTACCGCTGCAGGTCTGCTGTAGTACTCCTGTGGTACTACTGCAGTGCTGCTGAGTACGTGTGCGACAAAGCCAAAACTGCACTGCTGCAGAACGTTCAGAGCTGCAACGCTTCGACTGCAGTACTACTGCAGTAACACCAAGTATCGGACTGAAGTACTACTACAGTACTACTACAGTAATACTGAGTATCACATTTGAGTTCTACTGCAGTACTACTGACTATTAGACTGCAGTACTGCTGAGCAGACAATGCAGTATTGCAGTCGTGTTACTTCGTACACACCACAGTACTCCTGAGATGTAGTAAGTACAACTAGAAGTACTGTAGCTACTAAATGAAGTTACTTCCTAGTACTGCTGAGTCAGTCACAGCTGAGTCTGTCTAGCAGTAGTAGTATCAGTAGTCGTACTGTGTTTGCAGTATTTTCCGTGTACTCTGACTCTTTGTTCTTAGATTTTGGGTTTTTCTCTGACGATCAGCTGATTTTTGTTTTGATTTCATTTTTTTCTAACAAACTGCTGTTTTTTGTTTTTAGGGAGGTTTTGTACTTTTGGTCTGAACTGTTGATTCTTTTCTTCCTCACCATGTTGTTGTTGTTGTTGTTGTTGTTGTAATGCTTTTTTATTTTTCACACCAGGTTTAATGACAGTCTGACTGTTAACAGGTACTTGATGCTGATTGGTTCAGGCTGGGCGATGACATCACATGTTAAACTCTTATTTTCTGATCATGAACTGAGTCACAGTAGTTTTTCTATATTAGTAATGGTCACTGTGACATCGCCCAGCCTGTGATGAACTTTTTTTTAATGTTTCATGTTCGGATGTTTTCACACCTGTTTTCACCTGTTTCATTTTATTTTTCAGGACAATGTCTGTAAAACTCTTGTGAACTGTATGAAGGTTGTCTTCTGAACAAGCCCAGGAAACTGTCGAGTCACCGTTCAGCTTCCTCAGTGACAAACGTCTGCAGGTTTTCACAGACTCACCTGAGGTCACCTGAGGTCACCTGAGGTCACCTGAGCTGCAGCGTCGTGTCGCTGATCTAAACATGACTTTGTTCTAATCAGTCATTTCAGTCATGGTGTCGATGTTTCGTCGGAGGTTTATTAAAATATTTTGGTTTGGCCCGCACATTGCTTTGACACAGGACGCGTAAAAGGCGTGTTAAAGGCGTGTATATGGCGTGTTAAGGGTTTTCTGGGTTTGTTCAGAAGCGCTGGCTGCTGTTGGACTCTGTGTGGACTCTGTATCAGTGTGAACTCTGTTTCTCTGGCGGCTGTAACAGACCGTTTTGTTTTTTATTTTGTTGTGTTCCTTTGTGTTTCTCTAGGCCACAGTTTAGGTTACGGCTTTGTTAACTTTGTTAACCCTAGTGATGCAGAGAGGGCTATCAGTACCCTCAATGGCCTGAGGCTACAGTCTAAAACTATCAAGGTAACGTGCCACAGGTGCTCTGTGATTTTCCTGTCTCACCTGATAGATGTGTTATGTTCCCTGGACAGTAGAGGGCGCTCTCACCTGCAAACTGTCTGAAGGATGAAGGTATTTTTAAAGCTGTCATTTTTCTTTTCTCGTTTTAACGTGGACACGTGTCGACACTGAATCTGTGACTTTCTTCAGTTCAGTGAGACCAAGTGTCAAACCTTTATTTTCAAAAAGTAATGCTTTTATTTTGACAATGCCTAATGATCTGAGCCTGTTTGGATGCTTTTATTTTGTCTTTTTTTCATTTGTTTGGGACAAATCTGGATTACTGTTTTTTGTTTTGTTTTGTTTTTTTACATTGAATATTTAACATATTTAAATATCTGGATTTTATTTGAACACTGGATGTAACTGTTTGTTTGATTTGGTTCACAGTTCAATGTTTTATTGTGAAATCTGTCTGCGTGTGAAGATGGCGAGCTCAGACTCTTCCCGTCGCCTCCCCAGGTTTCGTACGCTCGGCCGAGTTCGGACACCATCAAAGACGCCAACCTGTACATCAGCGGCCTGCCGAGGACGCTGAGCCAGCAGGACCTGGAGGACATGTTCACCCACTACGGACACATCATCAACTCCAGGGTTCTGGTGGACCAGGCCTCCGGTACTGCACACGCTCAGTGACAACAGTCATGTGACCCCCATGCTCCCCCCATCCTGACTGACCGCTGCTCTCTGATTGGTTGTTTAGGTCTGTCTAGGGGCGTGGCCTTCATTCGCTTCGATAAGCGCGCTGAGGCCGAAGACGCCGTCAAACACCTGAACGGACACACGCCTCCCGGCAGCTCTGAGCCAATCACGGTCAAGTTCGCCGCCAACCCCAACCAGGCCAGGAACTCCCAGATGATGTCACAGATGTACCACGGCCAATCACGGCGCTTCGGAGGCCCCGTCCACCATCAGGCGCAGAGGTTCAGGTACGCTCACCTGCCAGCAGAGTAATCAGATTACTCATCAGCTCCTTCAGGTCCAGTAATCTGATTACTAGGGATGCAACATTATCAATCAATCAATAACTGACATGAATAAAGAAGTGTCAGTAATGGTTTAGTTACATCAGCCAATCAGATGACAGGACACTGAGCTGTACACTCACGGTGTCTCAGGTGATCATCTGCTGCTTAGTACAGTATCAGCGGCTGCTTACTGATCAATGATTAATCTTCTGATCACTAAGATGCTGCGTTCTGATTGGCTGTTCAGCTGTTGTCGTTTTCAGTTTTGGTGCCTGAATGTTTCCTCCTGGCAGTGAGAGCGCCACCTGTTGTCCAGACGCCTGCTGCACCGGTTTATACCAAATGTAGAAGCAGAAATCCTCCCGTTTGGATCGAAGCATCGCCACTCGTTTCCCACAATGCAACACTGGAACCCAACAACAGCCTGTAGAACTCAGAACAGCTTTACTGACGTGGTCTCAGAAAAGTCAGAGACTAAAAAACTGAACAAGAAACACAAACCAGGAAATTAGCTTCTCTCACAGTAGCTAATGCTATGCTAACCGCTAACGGCTAAGTGAGAAGGCAACAGCAGAGTGGAGACACCTGTCGCTCACCTGGTCTCACAGCTGACTGGTCTAATGTTCTGTGGAACCCGTCTTCAGCTGTTCCGTCTGTCTGGTTGCAGGTTTTCTCCGATGAGCGTCGACCACATGGGCGGAGGGGGCGGAGTCTCGGGGAACTCGTCCTCCGGTTGGTGCATCTTCATCTACAATCTGGGCCAGGACGCCGACGAGGCCATCCTGTGGCAGATGTTCGGGCCGTTTGGCGCCGTCGTCAACGTGAAGGTGATCCGAGACTTCAACACCAACAAGTGCAAAGGCTTCGGCTTCGTCACCATGACGAACTACGAGGAGGCCGCCATGGCGATCCACAGCCTGAACGGGTACCGGCTGGGCGACAAGGTGCTGCAGGTTTCCTTCAAGACCAGCAAGGGACACAAGTAGAGGGCGGTGTGGGCGGAGCCAGCGGGCGGAGCCAGCGGGCGGGGGGGCACTGAAATATCGTAGTTTATGTTTTCGTCAGTTTTCAGTTGAGTTGATTTCTTTTGAGCATGCTCAGTTTCTTTATGATGTCGGCTCGTGGTTCTGAATGTTGGGACGCTTTTCCATGAGGGCGGGCTGACGGGATGATTGACAGCTGCTGGAGCAGAACCGGTTCTGAGGTTCTGATGGTGGATTTGTGTTTTGTGGAACATTAAAGTGAAGATGTTAACAGCTGCAGTCTGTTAGGAGGTGGAACGGTTTAGTCATGAAATGTGAAAAGCAGCATGTGAGCTTTCAGACAGTGTTGACGTCCATGTCAGCTGATTGACAGCTGTCTGGACCAATAAGCAGTCAGGAGGCGGGGCTTCTGCACTCCTGTAAACAGCAGCAGGTGAACAGGTAACTGTGACCTTTTTCATTTGGATTTTATTTTTGTATTGCAGCTTGTTTGTGGTGTTGGATTGTTTATTCAGTAATAAATCTGTTCATGGAAACGTCACTGACCAAGTTTTCTTCCTGAGAAATGATCCATCAGACTTTGTTCATAGATCAGAAGAGTAAAACAAACAAGACAAGAAACGACCACAACGCAACAAAACTCTCCCAAAGACAAAACAACCAAATCAACACTTTCAATAAAAAAGAGGACACATGAATGTAAGTAAAACCAGTGGACGGCCGCATACGGAGAAACTTCCCCTAAAATAGCCTCACGGACCAAACATGTATATATATATATATATTCAGAACATAATGAATTAATACTCAGAGTGAATATTAATAGTTCATTAAGTCTACTTGTATTGATCAGTCTCCTTATCAAAAGTCCTGAACTCTGGGTTCATTGACCTCCAGATGACGAACTCCACGGTAGAACGACGGTAATCACACACCAACATTTATTAATGATCAATAAACAAACAGTGGATGAATGCAGAGGAACCAATGAACTGATCGTCACTGGAAGCCGTTGGTAGGAAGGTGATCAGTTTAGAGTCACTTTAGATTTGAAGCCAGGTGTAATGATTAAATTCACCTGTTGAGCAGAAGGAACATGAAGCCTGGAGCCGCTGATGGAGGGAGATGGAGGCTGCAGGAGGAGCAGCTGAAGATCTGCTGGTTCAGGAAGCAGAGACCAGACTCTGGTAGAGCTGGGCTGAAAAACGTCCTGGAGTAAAAACACGAGGAGTCGGAGCTCATAGTTATCAAGAAAATGTTCACTCTGTTGTTATTAAAGGGAACTTCAGAAGCCCAACTTCAAGTTAATCACAGAGAAACAAAGTCCAGCTTAAGTTGGAGACAAGAATCCTTAAGAAGGATGACAAAGAGCTCTGGATGCTCAGAATAAGAGGTCTCTGTGGCTGTGGTCTGGGACAGACAGGAGGAGGTGTTGGAGCCTCATGTTGATTCTCCACAAACACTCCAGACGGATGTGTTCTCCTTCCATGCTGGTCCTGATCAACCTGGTACCACAGAGTCCAGGTGTTGGAGCTTCACTCCAGTCATGGTGGACTTCATTATTTTGGGATTTAAACTGTTCAGTTCCTTCCTGTGTAGAACATTCTGTTAGGAGGAGAAGAAGGTCAGGAGGTCACCGTGAAGAATGCCATCTCTCTCCTCCAGAGGTGTGGTTTTCCTCACAGGTGGTACTTGAAGACCCTCATCAGGTTCTGGTGGATCCAGGAGAGTCCTGTTGTCTCCAAGAGGGCCGTGATTGGTCATCCTACTCTGAAATGGTTCTTTACCAGAGCTACAGCTCTGAGAAAGGCTCTCTGGGTTCTGTGTGTTGTCTTGGACTGTTCTGGTCCTCGGTCCGCTCCACCAGCACATATTCAAATCAGTCGGTCCCGTTCTGGATCAGCTCAGCAGCTCCTCAGCCAGCTGGTTGTAGTTCAGCCTTCGCAGGATTTCCTCAGTTACCTGCATGGCCCCTTCAGCGTGGTACTGCTGGACCATCAGGTCCACGGTTGTGGTTCTGTCCGCCGCCTCCAGTCGACACACAGGGATCGAGTCGGTCCGCAGGCTCAGCAGGCGCTGGAAGGCTTTCAGATCCTCCGAACTGAGACGGCTCAGGACCTGGATCAGCTGCTGGGTCACATCCACCGACTGCAACCCCAGAACCGGCGCTGCAGGGACACGACACGCTCACACCGGATCCACTCAGGTAATACAGGTGTCTACAGGTAAACGTGTCAGTGTGTTCAGGTAAAGCTAAGTTATTAACATCCAGGCTAACGTTTGGTTGATTTATTGACTGAGGGTGAATCTTTGTTTGATAAGCAGGTGTGCTCTGGCTAAATGCTAAATGCTAACAACTGTTTGAATAAAGGCTGTTACACTGAGAAAGAGTCTGAAACACGTGTGTTAGCGTGTTGTGTTAGCGTGTTGCTGTGGTACCTCTTACGGGGACTACTCTGGTCCAAACGTCACATTCTTTGGGACCGAACAGCCAGCCAATCAGACCATGTTGAGTCACATGACTCGTCAGGTGCAGCTCCACCTCAGCAGCGTCAGCAGGAAGCTGCACCTCGAATGATGGCAGGAAGTTGTTGTAGTCGCTGAAGCTGACGAACTTTGAAATCTGAAACCAAAACGGCAAACAGGTTTAATGCTAAAGAAGCAACACTGTTGGCGACGGAGCCCCTCCCTCGGCAACGGAGCCCCGCCCTCGGCAACGGAGCCCCTCCCTCGGTGAAGGATCACGTACCTCTGGTTGGATGCAGACAACCGGCTTTCCAAACAGTTTGTACGTCTGACCCGGGATCAGTTCACAGTTGGGGACCGCCTCCACATAGTCCGCCCCGATCCGACGCTTCCACACCTTTATCACCTGCACAACAGGTCAGACAGGTGAGTGGTCAGAAACTCCCAATGATCAATACCAGGTTATTACTTCTGCTCTGGCTGCTTCAAAGCTTCAGATTTAACAGAGTATCTGGCCAATTTAAAAATCCAAGCAACAAACTCAGTTTTTATTAAAGGTCTACGTTCAGTAACTCTCAGTGGATACCTGTCTGTCAGGGGGCGGGGCCTGTTTACCTGTGTTAGGTGGCGGGGCCTGTTTACCTGTCTGTGCTGCTTACCTGAGAGAGGCAGATGTTCTTGGGCAGCAGCAGGACATACAGGGTGGAGCTGGCGGGCTGAGAGAAGAGCAGGACCAGGCTGTTGATCGCCTCGCTGGACGCTGCCGACTCCACCAGACCGAAACAACAGAAGCCGGAGATGTCAATGATCACGTGACTGTTGGTCACCTGACCAGGTGTGATGAAGTCCACACAATCCCTGGTGACGTGAGCGACAGACATCAAGTGCTTACCGCCATCTGCAGGACAGAAAAACTTTATGATCAGAAAAACAAGCCTGAAATAACGAACACCTCCCGACACATCAGCAGATTCAGCCCTGAAAATACAGCTGGTCACGTGTTGGAGCGACGCCAACGCAACGCTCAGGTAACAGAGCTCAGGTAACGGAGCTCAGGTAACGGAGCTCAGGTAACAGAGCTCAGGTAACAGAGCTCAGGTAGCAGAGCTCAGGTAACAGAGCTCAGGTAACGGAGCTCAGGTAACGGAGCTCAGGTAATGGAGCTCAGGTAATGGAGCTCAGGTAGCAGAGCTCAGGTAGCAGAGCTCAGGTAACAGAGCTCAGGTAGCAGAGCTCAGGTAGCAGAGCTCAGGTAGCAGAGCTCAGACGTGGCTACCTGCAGCTTTTGTACTCAAGTCTCAGGACGTCTTTATTTCTCTAGACTTTGCTACTTTCATTTTACCCTCTTTACAAGCCTTCCAGGACCTCCTGCTGAGAAACATCCCCACATCATGATGTTGCCACCACCATGCTTCACATCATGATGCTGCCACCACCATGCTTCACGTCATGATGCTGCCACCACCGTGCTTCACATCATGATGTTGCCACCACCATGCTTCACATCATGATGCTGCCACCACCATGCTTCACGTCATGATGCTGCCACCACCGTGCTTCACTAGTTTTTCCAGCCTTTCCGTGTTCATAATGTGGCTCAGTGAAGAAATGAGGAAACGTAAAGGTTAATTTCTTCACAGTCTCATTCCTCGTTGCTCATTTTTCAGGGTTACTTATTATCAGGACATGAAGCTGGTTCCTTTGTGAAGTCCAGGGTCTAAAGCCTGGTTTCAAGATGACTGCATCAGGAATAGATGATGAATGTAAACACATTTTTCCTAAATGCAGAGACAGTAGCTCTTAAATCTTTTCTTTGTAGAACTCTGTGGGTTCTTTGAGACCAGACGTTCTTTAGAGCTCTGGACCGGTGATGTTCTGTAATGACTGTCTGTTGTAGTTCAGCTGATCACTGACCCGACGGCAGCCGCCGGTGCGGCAGGTGGAGTCGGTGGAAACGTCCGGACAGCAGCTTGAACCTGAACAGCGGCCCGGCTGGCCTCATGCCTCTAGACGCCAAGAAGTCCAGATCCCACGGAACCATCTGATAGACCACATCACCGCAGCCCTCCAACAGCAACCCAGTCAGGCTGCAGCGGAACACAGCGGGACGCTGGCAACGCAACCTGCAACACAACAACAACAACCAGTCAGACTGCAGCGGAACACAGGGCTCTGGTTCTGTCCTGGTTCTGTCCTGGTTCTGACTGGAACTGCATGAGGCAGTCAGACTGTTACCTGAATATGTCTCCGTTCTCGTGGACTTCAGGTGTGATTTCAATCTAAACAGAACAAACAGGCGATCAATCAACAGCCAATCATCAGTCAGCATAACAGTGACATCATAGACGAGTCGTTACCGGCTGTGCGTTGGTCTCCACTCTGATGTCAGATGAGTGCTGTGATGTCACTGCTGGTCCTTTCAGACTGACACCTGCAGAAGAGGACATCATCACATTACCTGACCACACTGGATCAGTAAAATCATCTTCTGTTGATCAGTTTTCTCTGTGTGTCAAAGCAGTGTTAGCCTAGCTTAGCACAACGACTGGCAGCAGAGGGAGGTGTTAGCATAGCTTAGCACAAAGACTAGGAAAACTGTTAGCGTAGCTTAGGGGAAGGGAAATGTTGGTGTAGCTCATCAGGAAGGAACTGTTGGCGTAGCTTAGCAGTGGACCTGTTAGCTTAGCTCAGGTTGTGTGGACGTACGCAACGCCGGGACGATCTTCAGCAGCATCGTCATGGCAACGCTCTCTGCCTGATGGTGTCCGAGCTGTTCCTCCAGAAGTCTCGCGGTCGTTGGTCGGTCTGCGTTCTGCAGCTTTCCTGCAGTCATGTGATCGCTGACCAACCACTGGAACAAGCGGAGCTCATCTGAGACCAGGAAGTCCAATATCTCCATGACGACCGACATCTCTGAGGCATTCTGGGAAACAAAAACAACAGCTGATGACATCAGAGTCCTGACATCGTTCTGATGAAGAAGTCGTGTGAGTCACACACCTGGTCCCTGATTGGATGGTCCTGCAGTTCTTCCATTAAGAATGGCTCTGATTGGCTGAGGGCCTGGTAGAACAGACTCTGTGCTCTGCCCCCTGTCCTCAGAACCAGGTCCACCAGGGCCCGGTTCTTGTCTTTGCGGATGGCAAAGATGCTGACAGCCTCCTCGTTATTGGTGCTCAGGATGTTGTTTTTCAGCAGCGTCTCCAGGAGGTCACCGGGTCTCTGGATTCGGCTGATCAGCTTCCGGCGCTGAGTCTTAATGAACTCCGGGTCAGATATCCGAGCTGATCTGGGCCGGGCCGGGCTGGCAGCGCAGTGCAGGCGGCAGGCCTGATTGTCGAGACCAATCAGAGAGCGGGCTGCAGCCAGGATCACCAGCGCCCCGTCCTCCTGGTAACACCTTATCATGGTCTTGGCGGTGCTGCAGGCGTCGGCGGAGCGCAGCCAGCGGGGCGGGATGGGCGGGAAGTCGGGTCGCAGGTTCTGGCTCAGACACCAGTGCAGCTGCCACAGCTCCACCTCCTGCAGCTCCTGCAGCTCCTGCAGCAGCCGACCCTCCTGGAGCGGCTCGGTGTCCTGAACGGTGTCTGAACAGCCCAGCAAGCTGCGAACGAAGCCAAGCACCGTCTTCACCACGTTACCCAACATGCTCTCTGTCCTCCTGCAACACCAGATGGAGAGACTCTAAAGTCAGAGAGACACAGACTGTTCATCCAGAACTGTTTCACCGATTTATTAATCACATGCTTAAAAGAAGATCTGACTCTGAACCCTGAAACCTTCCAGCAACATGGAAGCAGAACCAGTGAAAACCTTGGTCGGGTCTTTGACGTCTTTAATGTGTGGATTCATCAAATCAACCACGAGTTTAAAACGATGACATTTCATCAGAATCACTTCATTCTACATGTCTGCTTTAAAAATACTCCAAAAATGAACCATCTGCAGCAGATCCAGTAGGACCAGAACCTTCTTCCTCCTGGTTCTGATGGGTTGGGCTAACCCTAACCCTGGAAGCTGGAATCAGATCCTGGCTGCCTCCTCCAGCAGCGTCCAGCTCGGTCAGAGCGGCTGTAGCAGCCTTCTGGCTGAGCTGGGCTCCATCTACATCCTGGGTGTCTGGAAGTCTGCGGTCTCCAGGCCTCCTCCTGATGCCCACTTCACAGCATCCGACAGGTCTGGGAGGTGTCTTGGTTTACTGATCAGAGGACCCTGACTCCAGTCTGTACCCTGAAACCGGATCACACCTGGTCCTTGTCTGTCTTAGAGTCTGTTCTGGCTGCTGGATCCAACACACCCACCAGCTACAGTCACTCACTGATGAGGATCAAGTCACACGAATTTAGAAAGAGAGCTTTAATGTTCTGATGAGAACGTTGAACAAACCGTTCAAGTTCAGGCACTAACAACCCTCCATAACCCAGTCAGAGTTCAGAGCAGCAGGGAACCGGTTCTGGTTGGTGACAGTTAACCAGAGCTGGACGTCCAGAACAAGTTCATGTATTATAATTATATAATTACTGTAGCGACGTTTCTCCTGATGAAGCACAGATATGTTTGTTTACATGTTTGTTTACCATGAAAGATATTTTTATGAAATTAAACAAAATTAAAGTAAATAAATTAAATAATAAAGTAAATAAATGTTACTAAATGAACTAAAATAAATAATAAATAATAAACTAAATAAACATGTTATTAACTAAAATAAATAAATAAAAACTAAATAAACATGTTATTAAATGAAATCAAATAAATATAAAAATGTTATTAAATGAACAAAATAAATAATGAATAATACACTAAATAAATGTTATTAAATGAAATAAAATAAATAGAAGCTAAACCCAGATGTGTGTTTTAAATGATATCTAAACATGTCCGATGAGTTCAGACCAACAGAATAAACTGCAGAGTGTTTTGAGTCTTACCTGCTGAGAATCTCTGCTGGTTCAGGTTCCAGTTCCAGTCTGAGCTGCTGGTTTTACTGGTTCCACTTTTAAGGCTTTTGCAAACGGAGCGTTTCCTTGACGACCTCTGAGGAGGAGCCGTCGGTCGACCAGAGATATTTCAGTTTGTGAGTCAACAGGTGACGTTCAGGTGGTTTCAGCTGCAGCTCGGTGTTTTTAACTTTCCAGTCCGACCACAGAGCAGACGCCTCCACAAACTCTCTGTTTCTAAATCTGGACGAACTTCATGTTTGTTTCTGTCCGAATGACGTCAAAAATCAAAACAAGCCAGATCATCAGGTGGACCGTCTGACTGGCCGAATGAACTCCACATGTTCAGAGAGACGTCTGAACTGTCCCTCGCTGGTTCTCACATCCGAGGAACTCTTAAAGATCAAACCCTGACATCTCTCATCCTGTCACTGATCCAGAAGCTGTTCTGTGGAAGCCGACTGACTGGATCTGAATGGACCCAGTAGGAACATTGACAGGAACCAAGAAGAGCTCCAGTCTGACAAGCATCACAGGAACATGAAAATAGAAATGAACATTTTATATTATTCAGACTCCAGAGCCCTCCTCGGATCAGACCGCCTCCTGATGGAAATGATTTTGTTGTTCAGTCTAATCAATCAGTTCTAAGTTCAACTAAACACGTCCGTGGTGATCCTCAGTCCTCCAGGTCAGGGTGATCCTCTCATCCAAGACCAGAGGTGCAGCGTCTCCTGTAGACTCAAGCTAGTCCAGATGCTACGACTGGAACTACAAAGACAACCACTGTGTTCATTTCTGTGTCCAGGCGGTTCACTCTATGTTTAGGTCTGTACGTTGTGACCTGCAGCTCCATGTGGGTCAGAGAACGTCGCCTCAACTCACCACAAACAGACGAGTGATCGACTTCTCCAACAGAACAGATTCTGAATCAGTGATGAGAAGCACCAGAGAATGTTTCAGGTTTCTATCTTCAGCAGTTCCTCAGATTTAATGTGAGAATAAACCTGCTGAGGGTTTATAAATCTACCAGGTCCATTCTAAACAGGCCGAGTGCTGATCTGAGGTGGTCTAGACCAGAGGTTCTCAACCCTGGTCCTCGAGGGCCCCTATCCAGCATGTTTTAGATGTTTCTCTCTTCCAACACACCTGATTCAATGATCAGCTCATCATGGAGCTCTGCAGAAGCCTGATAACGATCCTGATCGTTGAATCAGGGAAACATCTAAAACATGCAGGATGGTGGTCCTCCAGGACCAGGGTTGAGAACCTCTGGTCTATGAGTCTCCAGAGAACTGGTCTTAATGAATGTTTAGCTGCTGTGAGTTCAGGAGGTCTGAGAGGTGAAAGTGACTCTTTCTAGAACATCCAGTTTTAGACTGGTCAGGTCAAACCACAGGATTCATGAGAAGCTGTAAAACCGTCAGTGTGGTGAACCTGCAGCACCTGAACCTGCTGTGGCTCCGCCTCGACCAGCTGGTGACCCAGTTCTCCTCAGTTCTACAGAATCTCAGACTATTTTAGTTCTGCACAAACCGCCCACCACATTCAGCCGAGTTAAAAATGACTTGTACGCTGCTGATGGAACCTGAAGTATCTGAGACAATGTCCTCCAGATCACAGGACCCTCAGGGCTCCTCTCCAGGTTCTAGAAGACGTGTCACCTTCATCCAGGGCGGTAAGTCAGACCTGGAGGTGTACCTGGTTGTAGGCGTACAGGTGAGGGGCGACTCCAGGTGTTGAAGATGCTGAAACCTCCTGGGAGGACCTGAAGACTGCATCATAAGGACCTGGTAGCAGCTGTCATAGACCCCTGAGGACCAGCCACCATGTGGTCCGAGATAGAACGTGGACCTGAACGTAGGACGACTGGTTTGTGTCCACATCAGCCTTTTGTGAAGCTTTGTGCTGATCGATGACTGATTAATCAATAACATGGATCCAGTACAGCAGACATCCTGACATGTTAGCTAGGAGGCTACAGAAACCCTCAGCAGGAATCAGCTCGTCTTAAACAGCAGCTCTGGTTGGAGGTCATTAACCTCCACAGGAGTCTCTGTCATGGTGCCCGTTGTAGCTAAACTCCCACAATGCTCTCTGCTTCCAACATGAACTGTAGTCTGAGTGACGCCTCCTCTGGTCTCTACAGTGTTAAACAGTGAGAGGCTCCCCCTGGTGGAACAACCAGGAACTACAGCTGATCTACATTTATGACATCACGACCTTCTGCTTCCTAATCAGTTAATATACTTTTAATCTGTTAAATCTATCCACCAATCAATCTTCTATTCATCATCCACCCATCCTCTCTCCACCTCTTAATCCTCTATAGGGTGTCGGGGGGCGGAGTCTATCCCAGCTGACTGAGGGGGAAGGTTCACCTGGACAGGTAACAGTCCATCAACCAATCACGCTCATTTAGAATCACCAGCTAACCTCAGCAAGTCTTTGGACTGAGGGAGGAAGCAGGAGAACCTGGTGAGAACCCAGCAGGGAGAACATGAGATCCACACAGAAAGATCCCAGGACCAGGTTCCAACCAGGACCTTCCAGCTGTGATCATCTGGAAAACATTAACTGCATTAATCAATTAACTGTTAATCATTCACGTCCATAGGAACCAGTAAGAAATGAGCCCTCATTAATTGGCAGTTTTTGATCCCTCTCAGGAAGTTCCACCTCCGTTAACTCCGCCCCTCACCTGGAGGCGTCTGAGCCTCCTCACCAGGCAGATAGAACTGAGCAGGACTCTCAGATGACGTCTTCAGGAACCAGAAGTCCAGCTGAGCCACGTCGGTCCGGTTTGAGATCCAGAGACGGAACACGAGCGCCGTCCAATCAGCTGCAGCCAGTGTTTGTTGCAGGAGGGCGGAGCCTGTAACGGTTTTCCTGTTAAAGAACACCTGTCAATCATCTATCCTCCTCACCTGTCGGGGGCAGCTCAACTGTTCACGTCTAAAACATCTAAAAGAAGTCAGACAGTCAGACAGAGTATGTGCAGACATGTTGGTGTGCACTGGTTTTACTGGTTTTACTGGACAGTTAAATACAGTTTGATGAGTTTCAGATCAACTAATGAGGCTACAGTCATCCAGCAGTGAGGCACGAAGAAGAAACACCCCAGAAAACACCCAAACCCCCCCCAGTCCTCGAGTTTGGTTCAGTCCGTCTCTGATTGGTCACACTCAGGCTCCGCCTCCTTCACAACACCAGTGAACAACAACAACGACAGAGAGAAGCGAGGCGTCTGCCGGTCGCTGCAGCGATCAATAACAGATTCACATCAGTCCTGATGGAGCTGCAGCTGATCGACTTTACTGATCAATCAATCGTTTATTGATCAATCGATCAGAGGAAGAAAATCCAAACAGAATTTGAGGTGATCGAGAAGTTAGCTGATGGTTATTGATCAGATGCTTCTGCAGCTCCATCAATCGATCGTGCATGTCTTCAATCTTTTACGTGTTCGATGATGCTGCAGGAGGCGGAGCCTGAGCCGTGACACAGCGGCCGCCATATTGCACAACCAATCAGCTCGCTCAGCTGCTGACAGTCTGAGGATTATTGATAAGGCATTCGTTCTGACAGAAATCCAGATCCACTTGATTGATCGGATCACCCGATCGATCACCTCGATCAATGAGTCCGACTGCTGCTCCCAAACAAACGTACTGTCCTCAGAGTCTCTTCAAAATAAAAGCAGATGGAAACAAAAAGCTCAACACAGTTCAGTTTGTGCGTCAGTCTGTCAGGATCAGGGCCGATCACTGATCAATAGCTGATGTTTCTCAGCTGATTCAGAGTTAAAGGGTCAGTCTGGTGTTTTCTGTATTTTACCGTCTGATGATTCTGTTTATTATTAATCAATCAATCAATAGTTCAATCGGTAGAGCATCAGAAAACGTCAAGGCCCTCCACAGTGTTCCTCTGTGACGTGTGGATGTTTGGATGTTCTCTGATCAATAATCTGAGTCTCACTTTATTAAACATCAGGATGATTAAATGTTTGATCTGCAATCAGCTGACAGGAGTTCAGTTTGAACCAGCCGAGGATCTGAGAGATCTGAAGGTCGTGTTCCTGTTCTAGACCACATGTCAGCGTCTGTCAGAGGCGACTGACGGTTCGAGGTTCAGATGTGAAGTTTGGGGCTTTTCAACAACCAAATAACTGACGAATGGAAAAACAACCAGCGATTCAATAATCAGTACAACAGAAATAGAACCAGCAGAGACGTCTAGAGTCGGATGCTGGGTAGTTTCTGAACCAGACACCTGTGGTTCTGAGTCTGTGGGACTTTTGAGGGCGTCGCCTTCGTTGTGAAAGAACTGACGAGAACCAGATTCAGACCTGAGCTTCACCAGACCTCTGCTCTCAAACACAAACTCACCACCAGCCGAACACGAAGCCACGGACCCCGACCCCCAGGTTGGGAAACACTGAACTAATCAATCAATTGGTTTAAGATTTCAACTAAAACTGCAGGCTGAGGCCTGTTTCTGATCACTAATCAATCAGCCTGATCAGCTGACAGACTGAGGCACCAACAGGTGAGATGATGACCGACAGCACACCTGGACTCTCAGGACGGTTTCTGCTCTGCTGCTCTGCAGTCTGTACCTGCACAGTGTGAGTCTGTCTGTGGCCCCGCCTCCGAGGGCCCCGCCTCCGAGGGCCCCGCCTCCGAGGGCCCCGCCTCCGAGGGCCCCGCCCTGCCCACATGGAGCGCCCTGATTGGAGGATCAGCTCCTCCTGCTGCAGGTTTAATTTCTACTGAAACAATGTTTGGATCTTCTCCTGTTGCTCCTCCTCCTGTTGCTCCTCCTTCTCCTCCTCCTCCTCCTCCTGTTGCTCCTCCTTCTCCTTCTGTTGCTCCTCCTCCTCCTCCTGTTGCTCCTCCTCCTCCCATCCAGAACTCTGCCACCACACTGATCTCCCCTCCAGGTGACGGCTGCCCTCCAGTCGCTGCTCCTCCTCCAGAGTCGACGGAGGAGGACAGAGCTTCAGTGATGATGGCGGCGGTCTGAGCGACCCAGTTCAGCTCCGCCCTCACCTCCCCGGTGCCTCCTGCTGCTCCTGGAGCTGAGGGGGAGGCGGAGGGCTGTGGGTCGGTCTGAGGGCCCGGCTGAGCGGCGCCGGCGGGGCCCGGACCTGCAGCAGCAGCAGCAGCACTGTTGTTGTTGTTGAGGTTGTCCTGCAGGGCCGTCTGGTTCTGACCCGCCTGCTGGTTCTGCAGCAGCATCTCCTGGATCCGGATCTGCTGCAGGATCGCAGGAAGCTCGTAGTGGTGGAAGAAGTAGATCATGGAGTGCTGCGTGGAGACAATTAACAGTAATTAATAGTTAACTCACTGATGAACGTAGGGGGCGGGGCCTGTGGAGGTGTGCTGATGGTGACGGTGCTGGTTCTGACCTGGATGAAGAGCCAGGAGGTGACCAGCGCCAGGCTGCTGTACTGGCCGTTGAAGCGGTAGTGATAAGCGTAGAAGGCAAAGTGGTACAGATAGAAGAACCTGCAACACGAGTCGGGTCGATTCAGTCACCAGAACAAAGCGTCAGCTTCAATCAGCAGTGAGGTCAGCGAAATGGAAACTAAATGGAACAAGGGACTGTCTGCACAGGTGAGCTACACCTGCAGCGACTCACCTCAGCCAGTGGCGTTTGCTGGTGTTGGTGTGGCAGCAGATGGCGTCGTACTGGTCGGCCAACCACACGATGAGGATGATGTAGAATGCCGTCGTCGTGTCGTTGAAGAACTCCGACATGATGGCCTCCATTCCTGATGACAGGAGTCACATGACCGTCAGCACAGGAGCAGAGATCAGCTGCAGAACCACTACACCTCCAAACAAACACCTGCTTCACATTCTCACTGTGAGAGGCGGAGCTACCACACCAGCGCTTAGGATCAGAACACCTGGCCTAGAAGTCGTCTCTGAACGCTGAATGGAGCTGAACTGGGCTGCAGAAGTTCCTCAGAACGTCCGAACAGGAAACCAGGCTCCAGGATGTGAACTTACCTACGAGGGCCAGGATGACGGTGAGCAGAGGGGCTGCTGGGAAGGCAATGGTCATGTTCATCTCCAACATCTGGAGAAGATCGACTGAAGGGGGACAGACAGAGCAGAGTGTCAACAGGTTCACATCAGACTGAAAACCAGCAGCAGATGATGGTGAACTGGACTGAAGTGGACCACAGTGAGCCGGGCTCTGCTGCTTCAGAGGAAACTGACCGATGAAGACGAAGATCTGGTGGTGAGAGTATCTGAGCAGCATGGACACCGACAGAGTCTGAAACACACAACATGAAGATCCTCAGTCATCAGGTGATGGAGACCCTCAGAGCTTCAGGAAACAGAAACCAGACTTGTCTTGTTGGTTCCTGAAGACGCTTCACCTTCATCCAAGAGGCTGAAGAACTGATGAAGCCTCCTGGATGAAGGTGAAACCACTTGAAGAAACAAAGAGCAGAAGTCCGGCTGCTACTGACTGAAGTTCTTTGGGTTCATCAACTCAAGCACCAACAAACCACAGCTTCTTCTAGACCTGACGAGGAGATGTTCCACGTTATCTCCAAAGGGTCTAAACTGTAACCTCATAAATCCACAAACTCCACTTCCTCTGGGGGAAACTTACAAAGATGACCATGATGACGAAGGCCGCCAGGTACGAGGTTCTGGCCATCCACATGCTGACGAAGCGATAATGTTCTCCAGACACCACGTTCCTCAGGAACCCTGCAGAGAACCACAGAAAGAGATCATCAACTCAGAACATCAGGCTGACAGAACCTTTCACTCAGCATTCAGCAGAAACCACCAAGCTGTCCACGTTCTGCAGGAACCCGAGTTCTTCTGTTGTTACGAGACCTCAAACATCCAGGGTGTGTAGTCGGGATCAGAGGGACCTGGGTTAGGGTGAGCCGTCTCATCAGGACTCCCTCTGCCCGGACCAGCGTTCTATACAGAGGAAAAACCTGCCGACCGACCTCGCTGAGCTTCACACATTCAGTTTAAAAAGCACTGGAGAAACTGCTCCTGGGTAATTTTCCACATGGGACATTTATCTAGATGGTATGTTGGTGTTATCGGCTGCACAGAGGGGGTGTTTTCAGCCGACGTGTGTTTTCTACATATTTGTGAACAGTCTGTGTGTTTGTAGTTGTTTTTTGGAGGTTGCCGTCTTTTTAAGCCCCTCGAGGGTTTCTGGCTGATCTACTTCACATTTTCTCAAACTGAATGTTTATCATGTGTTTTTTTCTACGTGAAAGTAAAACAATAATTTAAAAAAATAAAACTAACACAGAACCACAGACTGCACCCCCAACCCTGTAATCAGATCAGATGAACCACACAGAGGAGGTTGGGTCCATCTGGCCCTCATATGACAACATCTACTATATTCAGTTCAGACCACAGCCTGTGTTCTGTTAACGGGGTCAGCTGGTCTCATTTCAGTTTACCGACTCCAGATGTGGGACCTGAAACTCACATCTGTTAATATTTGGTCTAAATTTAACACCCTGCTGTGAAGCCATTTCTATGTTTTAATATCTCCAGAAATAAAACTAACAGCCACGAAATGTGTTGAGGACAGCCAGAAGAGATCCATCAGATCAGAGGAGTGGATCCAGCAGAGGACGCGGTTTAATTACTGGACCTTCAAAATTAAATAACAAATTAAATCAGGCTGGCCGAGTGTCTCCATAAAGCTCCTGTCAGTGTCTGTCTATGGGTGGATCCATGTTCTACTAGAACCTTCCACCAGCTGTTGAGGCTCTAACATCAGCAGAATCTGATGTTGGAAAGCCAAAGACAAGTTTTAGATGTTTGGACTGAATGCAGATGTGGACTCGTCGGTAGGATCACCACTGTCCTCTGCTGGATCCAGTCAGTAGCGCTGGTCTTGTCACAGCTGTGGGAACTTCATCTCTGGAAACACTGAACCCTTAAAATGACTTCACAGTGTTTGGTTGAGGGATGGAAGGGAAACTCTAAATTAAACATTTCACAGAACGGACCAACATCTGTCCTGAACACTGACCCATCATGTGAACATCTGTCCTGAACACTGACCCGTCATGTTAACATCTGTCCTGAACACTGACAGGACATGTTAACATCTGTCCTGAACACTGACAGGACATGTTAACATCTGTCCTGAACACTGACCCGTCATGTTAACATCTGTCCTGAACACTGACAGGACATGTTAACATCTGTCCTGAACACTGACCCGTCATGTTAACATCTGTCCTGAACACTGACCCGTCATGTTAACATCTGTCCTGAACACTGACAGGACATGTTAACATCTGTCCTGAACACTGACAGGACATGTTAACATCTGTCCTGAACACTGACAGGACATGTCAACATCTGTCCTGAACACTGACAGGACATGTTAACATCTGTCCTGAACACTGACCTGACATGTTAACATCTGTCCTGAACACTGACAGGACATGTTAACATCTGTCCTGAACACTGACAGGACATGTTAACATCTGTCCTGAACACTGACAGGACATGTTAACATCTGTCCTGAACACTGACCCGTCATGTTAACATCTGTCCTGAACACTGACAGGACATGTTAACATCTGTCCTGAACACTGACAGGACATGTTAACATCTGTCCTGAACACTGACAGGACATGTTAACATCTGTCCTGAACACTGACCCGTCATGTTAACATCTGTCCTGAACACTGACAGGACATGTTAACATCTGTCCTGAACACTGACCCGACATGTCAACATCTGTCCTGAACACTGACAGGACATGTTAACATCTGTCCTGAACACTGACCCGACATGTTAACATCTGTCCTGAACACTGACAGGACATGTTAACATCTGTCCTGAACACTGACCCGTCATGTTAACATCTGTCCTGAACACTGACCCGTCATGTTAACATCTGTCCTGAACACTGACCCGACATGTTAACATCTGTCCTGAACACTGACCCGACATGTTAACATCTGTCCTGAACACTGACAGGACATGTCAACATCTGTCCTGAACACTGACCCGTCATGTTAACATCTGTCCTGAACACTGACAGGACATGTTAACATCTGTCCTGAACACTGACCCGTCATGTTAACATCTGTCCTGAACACTGACAGGACATGTTAACATCCGTCCTGAACACTGACCCGACATGTTAACATCCATCCTGAACACTGACAGGACATGTTAACATCTGTCCTGAACACTGACCCGTCATGTTAACATCTGTCCTGAACACTGACAGGACATGTTAACATCTGTCCTGAACACTGACAGGACATGTTAACATCTGTCCTGAACACTGACCCGTCATGTTAACATCTGTCCTGAACACTGACCCGACATGTTAACATCCGTCCTGAACACTGACCCGTCATGTTAACATCCGTCCTGAACACTGACCCGTCATGTTAACATCTGTCCTGAACACTGACAGGACATGTTAACATCTGTCCTGAACACTGACAGGACATGTCAACATCTGTCCTGAACACTGACAGGACATGTCAACATCTGTCCTGAACACTGACAGGACATGTGAACATCTGTCCTGAACACTGACAGGACATGTCAACATCTGTCCTGAACACTGACAGGACATGTGAACATCTGTCCTGAACACTGACCCGTCATGTTAACATCTGTCCTGAACACTGACAGGACATGTTAACATCTGTCCTGAACACTGACAGGACATGTTAACATCTGTCCTGAACACTGACAGGACATGTTAACATCCGTCCTGAACACTGACAGGACATGTTAACATCTGTCCTGAACACTGACAGGACATGTCAACATCTGTCCTGAACACTGACAGGACATGTCAACATCTGTCCTGAACACTGACAGGACATGTGAACATCTGTCCTGAACACTGACCCGTCATGTTAACATCTGTCCTGAACACTGACAGGACATGTTAACATCTGTCCTGAACACTGACAGGACATGTTAACATCTGTCCTGAACACTGACCCGTCATGTTAACATCTGTCCTGAACACTGACAGGACATGTTAACATCTGTCCTGAACACTGACAGGACATGTCAACATCTGTCCTGAACACTGACCCGTCATGTTAACATCTGTCCTGAACACTGACAGGACATGTTAACATCTGTCCTGAACACTGACCCGTCATGTTAACATCTGTCCTGAACACTGACAGGACATGTTAACATCTGTCCTGAACACTGACAGGACATGGTAACATCTGTCCTGAACACTGACAGGACATGTTAACATCTGTCCTGAACACTGACCCGACATGTTAACATCTGTCCTGAACACTGACCCGTCATGTTAACATCTGTCCTGAACACTGACCTGACATGTTAACATCCGTCCTGAACACTGACAGGACATGTTAACATCTGTCCTGAACACTGACAGGACATGTTAACATCTGTCCTGAACACTGACCCGTCATGTTAACATCTGTCCTGAACACTGACCCGACATGTTAACATCTGTCCTGAACACTGACAGGACATGTCAACATCTGTCCTGAACACTGACAGGACATGTTAACATCTGTCCTGAACACTGACCCGTCATGTTAACATCTGTCCTGAACACTGACCCGTCATGTTAACATCCGTCCTGAACACTGACCCGACATGTTAACATCCGTCCTGAACACTGACCCGTCATGTTAACATCCGTCCTGAACACTGACAGGACATGTTAACATCTGTCCTGAACACTGACAGGACATGTTAACATCTGTCCTGAACACTGACAGGACATGTTAACATCTGTCCTGAACACTGACCCGTCATGTTAACATCTGTCCTGAACACTGACAGGACATGTTAACATCTGTCCTGAACACTGACCCGTCATGTTAACATCTGTCCTGAACACTGACAGGACATGTTAACATCCGTCCTGAACACTGACCCGACAAGTTAACATCTGTCCTGAACACTGACAGGACATGTTAACATCTGTCCTGAACACTGACCCGTCATGTTAACATCTGTCCTGAACACTGACCCGTCATGTTAACATCTGTCCTGAACACTGACCCGTCATGTTAACATCCGTCCTGAACACTGACCCGTCATGTTAACATCTGTCCTGAACACTGACCCGTCATGTTAACATCTGTCCTGAACACTGACCCGTCATGTTAACATCCGTCCTGAACACTGACCTGTCATGTTAACATCTGTCCTGAACACTGACCTGACATGTTAACATCTGTCCTGATCACTGACCCGTCATGTTAACATCCGTCCTGAACACTGACCTGACATGTTAACATCCGTCCTGAACACTGACCCGACATGTTAACATCTGTCCTGAACACTGACCTGACATGTTAACATCTGTCCTGATCACTGACCCGTCATGTTAACATCCGTCCTGAACACTGACCCGACATGTTAACATCTGTCCTGATCACTGACCCGTCATGTTAACATCTGTCCTGAACACTGACCCGACATGTTAACATCTGTCCAGACGGTTACTGTCAGCAGCTTTTAGGGATTGTGAGGCGTTTAGGGAACATCTGGAAACTGCAGCATCTAGTACCGACTGTTTTTTGTGGTCGTTTCTTTCTGATGTAGGTTCCAGGATCAGGTGATTAACATGTGATCTCTGGTTACTGTCGGAGTCTCCTCCTCCTACTGTTTAGCGTCAGAGTCTCTACCTTTGTTCTCCTCGTTCTCAGCGAGCGCCTTCACGCTGGACATCAGGATGTCGTCGTAGCCCAAAAACTCGTCGAGCAGAAAGCGACTGAAGCCGTCACCGAAACACTCGTCCTTCATCGGGTCTAAACACAAACAGAGAGACGGGTGTGAGGTCCATCAGGGAACCAGGCTAACGTTACAGTGATATTAAAGTCAGAGTAACGTCTCGCTGAGGTCACAGTGAGGTCACAGTGAGGTCACAGTGAGGTCACGGTCACATGACATGTTTGCGGCTGATGTCTGACCCAGAGTGACGACCATGACGGGGATGTTGAGTCTCTGCCTGGTGCTCTGAGACAGACGCAGGAAGCCGTATTCCAGAGAATACTCCACAATGTACTCCTCCTGAGGCCACACTGGAACCACAAACAACAACAAGTAAACAACAACAAAACTACAAACAAGAAACAATAAAAAACAACAACGATAAACAGCAGTCAGCAACAAACAAAAAACCACAAACAATAAGAAACAATTACCCTCAACAATAAAACAACAACAAACAAACAATAAACAACAACAATCATAAACATCATCAGCACTGTAAACAACAAACAATAAACAACAGCAATCATAAACATCAGCACTGTAAACAACTAACAATAAACAAACACAAAAAACAATTTATCAAAAGTAAAAACAACAAATTTCAAATAAACAACTCAGCAGGTGCTTCTGTACTGAAGGAGGAGGAGACAGAGGAGGTGAAGAAGGAGAAAGAGGAGGTGAAGGAGGAGGAGAAAGAGGAGGTGAAGAAGGAGACAGAGGAGGTGAAGAAGGACACAGAGGAGGTGAAGAAGGAGACAGAGGAGGTGAAGAAGGACACAGAGGAGGTGAAGAAGGAGACAGAGGAGGTGAAGGAGGAGAAAGAGGAGGTGAAGGAGGAGGAGACAGAGGAGGTGAAGAAGGAGACAGAGGAGGCGAAGAAGGAGACAGAGGAGGTGAAGAAGGAGAAAGAGGAGGTGAAGGAGGAGAAAGAGGAGGTGAAGGAGGAGACAGAGGAGGTGAAGGAGGAGAAAGAGGAGGTGAAGAAGGAGACAGAGGAGGTGAAGGAGGAGAAAGAGGAGGTGAAGGAGGAGACAGAGGAGGTGAAGGAGGAGAAAGAGGAGGTGAAGAAGGAGAAAGAGGAGGTGAAGAAGGAGACAGAGGAGGTGAAGAAGGAGACAGAGGAGGTGAAGGAGGAGAAAGAGGAGGTGAAGGAGGAGGAGACAGAGGAGGTGAAGGAGGAGAAAGAGGAGGTGAAGGAGGAGGAGACAGAGGAGGTGAAGAAGGAGACAGAGGAGGTGAAGAAGGACACAGAGGAGGTGAAGAAGGAGACAGAGGAGGTGAAGGAGGAGAAAGAGGAGGTGAAGGAGGAGACAGAGGAGGTGAAGGAGGAGAAAGAGGAGGTGAAGGAGGAGGAGACAGAGGAGGTGAAGAAGGACACAGAGGAGGTGAAGAAGGAGACAGAGGAGGTGAAGGAGGAGAAAGAGGAGGTGAAGGAGGAGACAGAGGAGGTGAAGGAGGAGACAGAGGAGGTGAAGGAGGAGGAGACAGAGGAGGTGAAGAAGGAGACAGAGGAGGTGAAGGAGGAGGAGAAAGAGGAGGTGGAGGAAGAGACAGAGGAGGTGAAGGAGGAGAAAGAGGAGGTGAAGGAGGAGACAGACGAGGTGAAGAAGGAGACAGAGGAGGTGAAGGAGGAGAAAGAGGAGGTGAAGGAGGAGGAGACAGAGGAGGCGAAGAAGGAGAAAGAGGAGGTGAAGAAGGAGACAGAGGAGGTGAAGGAGGAGACAGAGGAGGCGAAGAAGGAGAAAGAGGAGGTGAAGAAGGAGACAGAGGAGGTGAAGGAGGAGAAAGAGGAGGTGAAGAAGGAGAAAGAGGAGGTGAAGGAGGAGAAAGAGGAGGTGAAGAAGTAGAAAGACGAGGTGAAGAAGGAGACAGAGGAGGTGAAGGAGGAGAAAGAGGAGGTGAACAAGGAGAAAGAGGAGGTGAAGGAGGAGAAAGAGGAGGTGAAGAAGGAGAAAGAGGAGGTGAAGAAGGAGACAGAGGAGGTGAAGGAGGAGAAAGAGGAGGTGAACAAGGAGAAAGAGGAGGTGAAGGAGGAGAAAGAGGAGGTGAAGAAGGAGACAGAGGAGGTGAAGGAGGAGAAAGAGGAGGTGAAGGAGGAGGAGACAGAGGAGGTGAAGAAGGAGAAAGAGGAGGTGAAGGAGGAGTCAGAGAAGGTGAAGGAGGAGGAGACAGAGGAGGTGAAGAAGGAGAAAGAGGAGGTGAAGGAGGAGACAGAGGAGGTGAAGGAGGAGGAGACAGAGGAGGTGAAGGAGGGTTTACCTGCTCTCGTCATCATCTCCAGCTCAGACACTGAGTCCCTCAGCGGCTGCATACCTTTAGTGGTCTGGCTGAAGGAGACGTCCTGGCTGTCATTCACTCCTCCTGCTCCTCCTCCTCCAACACCTCCTCCAATCAGAGACGGCTTCAGGCGGGGCTCAATGTCCAGCTCAAACTGCAGCACAAAACACGGGACAGGCGAGGACAGACAGGTAGGAACAGACAGGTGAGGACAGACAGGTAGGAACAGACAGGTGAGTACAGACAGGTGAGGCCTGCCATCACCACTCACCTGTACTGAGCTGTTGTCAAACATGTCCAGAGTCATCTCCTCCTCGTCCTCGTCTTCGTCTTGCAGTGCCGCCAGGCTGAGCCCAGGCACTGGAGCTCCGCCCCTAGGCTCCGCCTCCAGGTCGTCCTGCAGGGCAGGTGAGTCGTAGTGCTGCAGGAAGACGGCGGCGCGGCTGGAGTTCCTCTGGATCTCGACCCGCAGGATGCCGTCACGAGGCCAGCGCTCCCTCACCCCCTCCAGGCAGTTGATGGGCGAGCGGGAGAAGGCGATGTGGATGTAGGCGAGGATGAAGAGGACGAAGAGCGCCTGGGGGCGGAGTTAAGGTCAGCCAATCACAGCTCAAACTTAGCATCACATCCTGGCAGCTTCTCTGCTGCAGCACTGATAAGTATGACATGTCCATGATGGTACTGTTGTTTCCTGACTTTCAGAACACGCCAGTCGGTCGTGTAACGGGGTTCTGTGCCATGACTCAGCGTTTAGTACTGTGACTCGGCACTTTGCGTCCCTGTGTCTGCTGAGTAGAGCCTGAAGGTGTGACTGTGTTTTTATCATTTTAACCCTCGAGGCTGAAGGTTGAAGACCTGCTGACCCCCCAGCGTTCTGCTGCTGGTCCCACAGCGTCCTGCTGCTGGTCCCACAGCGTCCTGCTGCTGACCCCCCAGCGTTCTGCTGCTGGTCCCACAGCGTCCTGCTGCTGGTCCCACAGCGTTCTGCTGCTGACCCCCCAGCGTTCTGCTGCTGGTCCCCCAGCGTTCTGCTGCTGACCCCCCAGCGTTCTGCTGCTGGTCCCACAGCGTTCTGCTGCTGACCCCCCAGCGTTCTGCTGCTGGTCCCCCAGCGTTCTGCTGCTGACCCCCCAGCGTTCTGCTGCTGGTCTAGCGTCTGCTGCTGGTCCCACAGCGTCCTGCTGCTTTTGGTCCCCACGGCGTCCCTGCTGCTGACCCCCAGTTCTGCTGCTGGTCCACAGCGTCCTGCTGCTGGTCCCACAGCGTCCTGCTGCTGGTCCCACAGCGTCCTGCTGCTGACCCCCCAGCGTTCTGCTGCTGGTCCCACAGCGTTCTGCTGCTGACCCCCCAGCGTTCTGCTGCTGACCCCCCAGTGTCCTGCTGCTGACCCCCCAGCGTCCTGCTGCTGACCCCCCAGCGTTCTGCTGCTGACCCCCCAGCGTCCTGCTGCTGACCCCCCAGTGTCCTGCTGCTGACCCCCCAGCGTTCTGCTGCTGGTCCCACAGCGTCCTGCTGCTGACCCCCCAGCGTTCTGCTGCTGGTCCCACAGCGTTCTGCTGCTGACCCCCCAGCGTTCTGCTGCTGGTCCCACAGCGTCCTGCTGCTGGTCCCACAGCGTTCTGCTGCTGGTCCCACAGCGTCCTGCTGCTGGTCCCACAGCTACCTGCTGCTGGTCCCACAGCGTTCTGCTGCTGGTCCCACAGCGTTCTGCTGCTGACCCCCCAGCGTTCTGCTGCTGGTCCCACAGCGTCCTGCTGCTGGTCCCACAGCGTTCTGCTGCTGGTCCCACAGCGTCCTGCTGCTGGTCCCACAGCTACCTGCTGCTGGTCCCACAGCGTTCTGCTGCTGGTCCCACAGCGTTCTGCTGCTGACCCCCCAGCGTTCTGCTGCTGGTCCCACAGCGTTCTGCTGCTGGTCCCACAGCGTTTTGCTGCTGACCCCCCAGAGGTCCAGTTTGTGTGTTTTACATTCAGATGATGGTTTTTATCCAGGAGGAAATCAAACCTACCTGAAGCTGCACAGAGGCAGTGGACACCTGCTGCAGTCAGACGTTACTAAACTCACTGTGTCTTATTGTGGACCAGGACAGGTGATCATTAACTGACAGTGATCAGAAACAGCCTCAACTCTGATCAATAACCTGATCATCTCTCAGTGCCTCATGAAGACCAACAAACTGATGAACACGATGCCACCTGGAGGGATCATACAGAGGTCTCACCTGGATAAAACAGGCCGGCGCTCATACAGGTGAACCTTAATGATCTGATCAGCCATGTAATGTACGGACCATCACACCTGAGACCCCATCAGACGTGTGACTTTTACACACGGATGTATAAAACCCCAACACAGCGTGACGAGGCAGAACATCCATCAGCTGACTGTGAAAGATCCGGTCTGGTGGGTTCAGCTCTGGTGAATGAGTACGTTTGTTCCTTAAGTTCCACAGCAGTGTTAGCGCCGTGTTGTGAAACAGTAAACATATAATCCAGCTGAGGCTCTGCAGGTTCAGGGATCATTATGGGATGTCAGGAAGCTTGTGCTAATTTACCCTCCAACCCTACATTCAGTGTTCTACATTAACACTGGACGGTCATGATGACTGTCATGTACTTGGAGTGTGTATTACCAGGACACGCTATGGGACCTGGACTCTGTATGAGCCCACAGTAAACACTGAAGGACCTGAACCAGATCATCTGTAGTGAAACGCCATCAGAGCAGAACCACCGGCTGACCAGGGAGAGTCTGTCTGAGGTTTCAGATCTGGGGAGTCTGTGTTCAGAGCGTGAGCAGCTCAAACACACGTCTTATTACATAAATAACATGAAGTGAAACTGGTTTCAGACCGGGTTCAGGTTTTAACCAGGACACCTACCAGCCTTCGACTATAATGAGGGTCTCAGTGGCCTCATTTCTTACATGTTATCTGTTCTATTGAGGCAGAGGACGCGGTGCATTCAAAGACCCGGGGCTGTGTGGGTCGGTCTGTGCTCTCACCTGCAGCTGGTTCTTTGTTCTCTGCAAAGACGAGCTGAGAATCTCCTGTGACAAGACATTTTACTGTTTCCACTCTAAACCCATCAGGAACAATCCATGGTCTAAACCTCGTCTGACCGTTTCTATGTTGGTCCTGGGTCTACGAGGTCTGCCATGTGGTCCCCAGGTTCTCCAGGACCTGTGGATCCCTGGTTCTGACCTGCTGTGGTGCAGACGTTCTCACCTTGAGCAGGACGAAGAACTCGAAGACTCTCCTGAAGGACGGGGGGAAGAGTCGGGCGTAGGTGACGGCCATCTTGAAAAAGAGGGCGTGGAAGAGGCGGTCCCGGACGTTGATGAGCGGGTTCTGGTTGATGTTGGGGTTACGGATCCTGTTGGGTCCCATGTTGTTGTTGTTGTTGTTGTTCAGAGGGACGTTGTTGTTGTTGGCCTGGTTCTCCGACATGGTCTCGGTGTCTTGTTCTGCTCACACAAACTCACCACTGGGGCTGATTCTAGGTCAGCATGGCGGCCGGCGGCAGCGCCAGAAAGAAGGCGGAGCTCTGAGCTGGGATCAGACGATGACGGCGCCTCAGCGGACTGAAGGTCTTCACACCTGAAACTGAAACACACCTGAGATGAAGCCAGAGCTGATCTGAGCGTCTTTAGCTGCTCTTTTATTTCTGTTTCAGTTTGATCCCGTTTAGTTCACCAGGTCTGAGTTTGATGGCGGTGAAACTGGTTTTGATCTGGAGCATGTGTCTGTAGGACGCTCTGAGAATGAAGTCTATGGTTTTAGTGGAACGGCTCTGATCAGCTGTAAAACACACATTAACATCAGTGCAGAGCTGGGATGAAGTCAACCAGACAGAACCCAACACAGAACCTCACCTGGAAACCTTCATGGAGGAATAAATGATGAGGACCACAAGCTGACCTCCAGAAGAACCCAGAAACATCTCACTGAGCAGACAGTTCTGAATGAGTCCAGTCACCTGATGTCCTGGTTCTGATTTCTGATCAGTAGAACTCTGTTCATGTGTGATGATAATCCAGCTGTGACTATAGACCAGTACAGAGCACTGTAGAACCCTATAGACCAGTACAGAGCACTGTAGAACCCTATAGACCAGTACAGAACACTGTAGAACCCTACAGACCAGTACAGAGCAGCGTAGAACCCTATAGACCAGTACAGAACACTGTAGAACCCTATAGACCAGTACAGAACACTGTAGAACCCTATAGACCAGTACAGAACACTGTAGAACCCTATAGACCAGTACAGAACACTGTAGAACCCTATAGACCAGTACAGAACACTGTAGAACCCTATATACCAGTACAGAACACTGTAGAACCCTATAGACCAGTACAGAGCAGTGGAGAACCCTATAGACCAGTACAGAACACTGTAGAACCCTATAGACCAGTACAGAGCACTGTAGAACCCTATAGACCAGTACAGAGCACTGTAGAACCCTATAGACCAGTACAGAACACTGTAGAACCCTATATACCAGTACAGAGCACTGTAGAACCCTATAGACCAGTACAGAACAGTGTAGAACCATATAGACCAGTACAGAACACTGTAGAACCCTATAGACCAGTACAGAGCAGTGTAGAACCATATAGACCAGTACAGAACAGTGTAGAACCCTATAGACCAGTACAGAACACTGTAGAACCCTATAGACCAGTACAGAGCACTGTAGAACCCTATAGACCAGTACAGAACACTGTAGAACCATATAGACCAGTACAGAGCACTGTAGAACCCTATAGACCAGTACAGAGCACTGTAGAACCCTATAGACCAGTACAGAACACTGTAGAACCCTATAGACCAGTACAGAGCACTGTAGAACCCTATAGACCAGTACAGAGCACTGTAGAACCATATAGACCCGTACAGAACACTGTAGAACCATATAGACCAGTACAGAGCACTGTAAAACCCTATAGACCAGTACAGAACACTGTAGAACCCTATAGACCAGTACAGAACACTGTAGAACCCTATAGACCAGTACAGAACACTGTAGAACCCTATATACCAGTACAGAGCACTGTAGAACCCTATAGACTAGTACAGAGCAGTGTAGAACCATATAGACCAGTACAGAACACTGTAGAACCCTATAGACCAGTACAGAGCAGTGTAGAACCATATAGACCAGTACAGAGCAGCGTAGAACCCTATAGACCAGTACAGAGCAGCGTAGAACCCTATAGACCAGTACAGAGCAGCGTAGAACCCTATAGACCAGTACAGAGCAGCGTAGAACCCTATAGACCAGTACAGAGCAGCGTAGAACCCTATAGACCAGTACAGAGCACTGTAGAACCCTATAGACCAGTACAGAGCAGCGTAGAACCCTATATACCAGTACAGAACACTTTAGAACCCTATAGACCAGTACAGAGCAGCGTAGAACCCTATAAACCAGTACAGAACACTGTAGAACCCTATAGACCAGTACAAAGCAGCGTATAACCCTATAGACCAGTACAGAGCAGTGGAGAACCCTATAGACCAGTACAGAGCAGCGTAGAACCCTATAGACCAGTACAGAGCACTGTAGAACCCTATAGACCAGTACAGAGCAGTGGAGAACCCTATAGACCAGCACGGGGCACTGTAGAACCCTATAGACCAGTACGGGGCACTGTAGAACCCTATAGACCAGTACGGGGCACTGTAGAGCCCTATAGACAGTACGGGCCACTGTAGGAGCCTTATAGACAGTACGGGCACTGTAAGAACTATAGACAGTACAGAAGACTGTGGGAGCCACCGCAGACCAGTACAGAACGGCGTAGAACCCTATGAGACCAGTACGGGGCACTGTAGAACCCTATAGACCAGTACGGGGCACTGTAGAACCCTATAGACCAGTACAGAACACTGTAGAACCCTATAGACCAGTACAGAGCACTGTAGAACCCCATAGACCAGTACGGGGCACTGTAGAACCATATAGACCAGTACAGAACACTGTAGAACCCTATAGACAGTACAGAACACTGTAGAACCCCACAGACCCGTACGGGGCACTGTAGAACCCCACAGACCAGTACGGGGCACTGTAGAACCCTATAGACCAGTACAGAGCACTGTAGAACCCTATAGACCAGTACAGAGCACTGTAGAACCCTATAGACCAGTACAGAGCACCGTAGAACCCTATAGACCAGTACGGGGCACTGTAGAACCCTATAGACCAGTACAGAGCAGTGGAGAACCCTATAGACCAGTACGGGGCACTGTAGAACCCTATAGACCAGTACGGGGCAGTGTAGAACCCTATAGACCAGTACGGGGCACTGTAGAACCCTATAGACTAGTACAGAGCAGTGTAAAACCCTATAGACCAGTACAGAGCACTGTAGAACCCTATAGACCAGTACGGGGCACTGTAGAACCCTATAGACCAGTACAGAGCAGTGGAGAACCCTATAGGCCAGTACAGAGCAGTGGAGAACCCTATAGACCAGTACAGAGCAGTGTAGAACCCTATAGACCAGTACAGAGCACTGTAGAACCCTATAGACCAGTACAGAACACTGTAGAACCCTATAGACCAGTACAGAGCAGTGTAGAACCCTATAGACCAGTACAGAGCACTGTAGAACCCTATAGACCAGTACAGAACACTGTAGAACCCTATAGACCAGTACAGAACACTGTAGAACCCTATAGACCAGTACAGAGCAGTGTAGAACCCTATAGACCAGTACAGAGCACTGTAGAACCCTATAGACCAGTACAGAACACTGTAGAACCCTATAGACCAGTACAGAACACTGTAGAACCCTATAGACCAGTACAGAACACTGTAGAACCCTATAGACCAGTACAGAGCAGCGTAGAACCCTATAGACCAGTACAGAGCACTGTAGAACCCTATAGACCAGTACAGAGCAGTGGAGAACCCTATAGACCAGTACGGGGCACTGTAGAACCCTATAGACCAGTACGGGGCACTGTAGAACCCTATAGACCAGTACGGGGCACTGTAGAACCCTATAGACCAGTACGGGCCACTGTAGAACCTTATAGACCAGTACGGGGCACTGTAGAACCCTATAGACAGTACAGAAGACTGTAGAACCCTATAGACCAGTACAGAGCAGCGTAGAACCCTATAGACCAGTACGGGGCACTGTAGAACCCTATAGACCAGTACAGAGCAGCGTAGAACCCTATATACAAGTACAGAACACTGTAGAACCCTATTGACCAGTACAGAACACTGTAGAACCCCATAGACCAGTACGGGGCACTGTAGAACCATATAGACCAGTACAGAACACTGTAGAACCCTATAGACAGTACAGAACACTGTAGAACCCCACAGACCCGACGGGGCACTGTAGAACCCCACAGACCAGTACGGGGCACTGTAGAACCCTATAGACCAGTACAGAGCACTGTAGAACCCTATAGACCAGTACAGAGCACTGTAGAACCCTATAGACCAGTACAGAGCACCGTAGAACCCTATAGACCAGTACGGGGCACTGTAGAACCCTATAGACCAGTACAGAGCAGTGGAGAACCCTATAGACCAGTACGGGGCACTGTAGAACCCTATAGACCAGTACGGGGCAGTGTAGAACCCTATAGACCAGTACGGGGCACTGTAGAACCCTATAGACTAGTACAGAGCAGTGTAAAACCCTATAGACCAGTACAGAGCACTGTAGAACCCTATAGACCAGTACGGGGCACTGTAGAACCCTATAGACCAGTACAGAGCAGTGGAGAACCCTATAGGCCAGTACAGAGCAGTGGAGAACCCTATAGACCAGTACAGAACACTGTAGAACCCTATAGACAGTACAGAGCACCGCAGAACCCTATAGACCAGTACGGGGCACTGTAGAACCCTATAGACCAGTACAGAGCAGTGGAGAACCCTATAGACCAGTACAGAGCAGTGGAGAACCCTATAGACCAGTACAGAGCACTGTAGAACCCTATAGACCAGTACGGGGCACTGTAGAACCCTATAGACCAGTACAGAGCAGCGTAGAACCCTATAGACCAGTACGGGGCACTGTAGAACCCTATAGACCAGTACAGAGCAGCGTAGAACCCTATAGACCAGTACGGGGCACTGTAGAACCCTATAGACCAGTACAGAGCAGTGGAGAACCCTATAGACCAGTATGGGGCACTGTAGAACCCTATAGACCAGTAAGGGGCACTGTAGAACCCTATAGACCAGTACAGAGCAGTGGAGAACCCTATAGACCAGTACGGGGCACTGTAGAACCCTGGTCAGAACCCTGGTCAGTCTGTCACACCTGGCAGGTGAAACCTGCATCTTCCTCAGTGGCAGATTTAACAGCGATGGTTTTATTCTCTAAACTTTATTCTGGTTTTAAACCTGGAGACTGTGGTGTCGCTGTTCTACCAGTAAAGATGACTTATGGGATCACAGGTGATCAGTGCAGGTGTGACTTCAGGTTTTTCTCCACCTGATGACAAACTACCGGCTCCGACCTGGAAGAGGAGCCGATGAAACACATACTGTATATCACATCAACAGGAAGTGAACAGTTATTCTGATTTCTTCAGGTGTGGAACACCTGACAGGTGGCAGGTAGACTTCTAGGCTGGTCAGGTAGAACACAGCCTCCAGAGGTGAGTCAGAAACAGACTTCACCTGTTCTGGGTCTCGGTGTTCTCTGGCTGATTCACCTCTCAGATGAACTGGACAACAACACAGTGACAGGCAGTTAAGCAGCTGTTGGTTCCGGTGGAGTTCAAATCTGATACCTGATCAGGTACTGAAGGACGCCTTGCAGTTTATTGATCAGCACTGATCAGCAGATTCAGGTGTGACTGGGGCCTGTTGTGTTGAGCAGGTAAACAGCCTCCAGCTAACTCTCCGTGTCCCGCCGATAGCTAACGCTAGTTATGGATCAGGTGAGGCGGACTCACCTGTTACAGCCTCCGCAGGTGTGTGTCCATGCCCCCGTTAACGGCTCCTCCTCGGTGTTTTCATCGGAACAAACAAGCAGATTCACGAATGCCAGAGCTAGCAGTTAGCACAGTTAGCAGGCGCCGCTAGCCGCGCATAGGAGAACTCCGCAGCAGGAGCTAGCAGCTAGCAGCTAGCAGCTAGTTACAGGGCGGAGTTAGCTGTTAGCTCGCAGCTCCGGACGGAGAGAGGAAACATTTCAGTCCGATCCCGCAGAAAGAGACTCGGAGTGATTCTGAGGAAGGTTAGAACAGCTCTGAAATAACAGCTAACAGCAGCTGGTAGAAGCTAACAGCAGCTAACGGAGGCTAACAGTAGTCTGACGCTGCTGCTACTAGAAACAGCGGAAATACGGGTCCTAATGATGCAGGACGATTTAACCCTGAGCTCTGCCTGCCAGGTGGCTCCGTCGGTTCCCTGAACTCTGTCTGCCAGGTGAGATTTCCGTTTGCAATTTAACGGGCTTCAGTTGCGTAAAAATGAGGTGAACATTCACAAATCATCTAGGAAGGTGGAATTAAAAAAAATGAGGTTTAGTCAAGCAGAATAAAAAGTATGACAAAGATAAAAAGAGCAGGACAGAAAAAAGAGGAGAAATAAGTTACAAGATGCTTAGAAAGTGACGATGAAACATTAAAATATCAGTAAAGACAGTGAAATATTAAAAAGAGCAATAAGGACATATTAGAAAAGGGAAATTAAATGTTCTCCTGACACCAGTCTGTCTGTTCAGGAGGGTTTTTAGAATCCGTCGGGGGCAGTTTGACCCACGGGACAGTAAAAGTTCAGGCCTTTGTTTTCCAGAATAGGCTGAATCTCTGCAAGAAGTCCAGACATTTAAGATAATCAACAGAACCTGAAACTGAATTCTGTGGTTCGGTCGAGACTGAAGCGAGCGTTTGTAGCTGAGTCATGTGCAGTGATGCAGGTGTCATCCAGGTAACTTTCATTTCTTCTGTCACCATGGTTACTGATGCTGAACACCTGAGCTGATGTCTGTGAAGACTCTCAGTCGTCGAGGTCATGGCTGTTCTCATAGTTTCAATCATAGCATCTGGACTAGCTGGAGATTCTTGTTCTGAGATCTGATGAAGCCTCTTGGACGAGAGGTGAAACGTCTTCAGGAAACCTGAGCTGATGGTCCACATGACCGACCATCACACGGTAAAACCAACATCTGGAGAACGTTCATGTCATTCTGTGGTTTCATAAACGTTATGAACACATGAAGACGTTTACTTCTGTCATTCATTGAAACCCAGAGGATTATTGGTGTCATGGACTGAAATGTTCCCACAGGGGCGGTACGGTGGTCCAGTGGTTCTCACTGTGGCCTCACAGCTGGAAGGTCCTGGTTGGAACCTGGTTCTGGTCTTTCTGTGTGGAGTTCTCATGTTCTCCCTGCTGGGTTCTCACCAGGTTCTCCAGCTTCCTCCCTCAGTCCAGAGACATGCTGAGGTTAGCTGGTGATTCTAAACTGTCTGTAGGTGTGACTGGTTGTCTGATGGACTGTTACCTGTCCAGGTGAACCTTCACCCTCAGTCCGCCCCCTGATACCCTTCAGAGGATGTATATAGATTTGTAGAGATAGTGGATGGATGGATGTTCCAACAACAGCAGGAGGATCCTTAATGTTAGCATGTTGTAGGCTAATGTGGCTAACGTTAGCTCTGATGGTCAGATCTCTGTATAAACTGTAACCCTGAGGGACATTCAGATGGTTAAACTGTAACCCAGTAAACCAGGACTGGGTGGGTTCCTGTGTTTCAATGTTAGCATCTGGTAGCTTCTCTCCTGCCCTCTGTGCTCATTAAACTACATTTTAACACAGCTGAACTACAATACAGCTGTTCTCATGTCCAGATGTTTCTGTTGTCAGACATCAGAACCAGGATGGACCAGTGGAACTCATCCAGACGACTCATTCATCTGTCAATCACGGGCAGAGTCTTCTTCCTGAAGGGGGCGGGGCCAGCAGCAGCTCATTTAAAGCTCCAGAGACTGAAATGGTTCAGAACTGAATCCAGGATCCTGCAGTCATGGAGGAATCATCCGTCTCTGACTGAAACACTGACAGACTCCCTCTGATGTGGAGTTTCAAAGTGTTTCTGTCTGATTTGATGTTTTTCACTTTTTATTTTTATACATTCTTCCATCCACCTCCTGCAGCAAGAAGAATGTCTTTATGCTTCAGTAGAGTTCCTTCAAAATAAAAGCCTCACGAGGACACGACGCCCTGCTCAGATTATAAATTCACACACACTTTCCTGGCTGCTGTTGCCATGGCAACACCGTGGCTGCTGGATCTCCTCCAGGACATAAAGAGCAGTGATGGAGGAGGTGGGAGGTGTTTGTGTGGAGACTCTGCAGCTTGTGTTCACATGTTCAGTCGAGGTCTCAGGTTCAGATCAGGTTTAATCTGCTTCAGGCTCTCAGGATGCTTCATGCAGGAAACCTCTGCCGCCACTAGGGGGCTCCTGCTCCAACGCTGGCTCTTTATCACGCTTCTATAGTTAATATCTTTATCGCTCGTTTTCATCAGTCATCTTTAACAGACAGAAACACGTCAGATCACGTGTCACATGTTAAATGTACGTGAACAAACTATGTGCCATGTAGTTTATAAATATATGACACAGTGTGAGGATCATAACCCAGACGTTATTATGTTAGTATTCATGTTGTTGCTGCCATGACATGAGTCCTTCTGTGTTTAGATCTGAAATCTGAATATTGTGTATAACAAACAAAATCATACGTACATTTAATGAGATGATTCCAAACACATCGATTATGACGTTTCTAATGACACTGAATATGTTTATGTACGTTCATATCAGTATGTAAATATAAACAAGCTTAAACAAAGAAACAAAAACACTGTGTGTGTGTGTGTGTGTGTGTGTGTGTGTGTGTGTGTGTGTGTTAACTGAGCTCTTATCTCAGCACCAGCCATCATCACTGTTGCCATGGGAACTGCATAATGAGCCTGAAGGTGCAGGACATGAGGCTGTGTGTGTGTGTTTGTGGTGTGTGTGTCATCACAGTTTTTACACAGGTTAAGTCCAACGTGAAGGAGGCGGAGACCTGCAACTCAGGTGTTACCTGCACACCTGGAGACTCCGCCCACTAGCAGACCTGCTGATGACATCACTGCTGCACACACTGTGTTGACTGTGGTCACTCTGATCGAAGCTTGTTAGCGTCGAATGGGCTTGAAGTTCCATCATGGCCGCCATGGAACTCCAGCTGAGTCAGCGTCTGATTGGTCAGAGGTTTCTGTCAGCTGATCCTTCAGAGGTTCAGAAACGCCCAGAACCGGACTGGGTCCAGTCAAAGTTAACAGCTGAGGATTTCAATAAGTGTCCTCTGGAGGCTGAGAGGGAAATCTCCCACAGTCCTGCTGCCTGCGAACGTTTCACAGCTCTTTAATCTCTCTGCACTAATTGGCCGGTTTAGACTGAAGCCCTGTGGGAGCAGAAACTCCAGGAAGCTGAAGTTCTGGAGAAACTGAGAGGAAAGAGCTGACTGTAGGCTGCAGGATTAAAGAGGAAATTAATAAACTGAACAACAGTCAGACTGTTCCACATCAGCTGCTGTTACACTGAAACCCTGAAGGTAAAGTTCTGGAGGAACCTTCTGGACGCAGCAGTGATGTAAACCTGCATGGACTCCACAGATACTTTCACACACAGAGGAACCACGGAGGACCACAGGGAGTAACAAGTGAAGCACAACAGAAAACAGAACAAAACCTAAAATGCAAATAAAGTTTGAAGAACAAGATTTTATTTAGAGCTTTGATCCTGACGACCACAGAGCATGCAGAACTCACCTTCAGTCTGATTCTTTTTATAGCAGCAGTTCTTCTGTTTACAGTCACAAAATGTACAGACTCCAGAACAACGATGCTTCATGGTTTTACATTCAAATGGAACGCTGAGTCAGTCTTCAGGGTTAGAAAGCTCTGGACCTCAGAGATGAAGAGACGTCTGCCTTCAGCTCAGACTGAATCACATGCAACAACACAGACACATTAACAGACCCATTATTGGCTCATCGACACTTCATATTTACAGATTTACTCTCTGATTGGGTTTCAGAGCCTCAGAAAGCAGCAGCGACGGTTCTTCTATGGTTCTAAGAGCGTTGGAGCCACTGGGAGGAGAACAGCAGCAGGAGAACCTCAGCATGAACAACCAGAGAGCAGCAGGACTCATCAGTCCCACAGAAACTAACCCTGCCATGTTTTCCTAACGGTGGCCTTCACACTCCTTTGTGCATTTTTCATACTGACTAACATTTACAGAATTCTTTAAAAAAATATAAAAACACTGAGTTTATCTCAGCGGACGGAAACAGCAGTAAACGAGTTGATTTAAGGGCCCTGGAACAGAATCAGTGAGCTCCTCTTTAAACTCTGAAGATGTGTAGAAATATTTAATCTCACGTCGGTCCGTCAGTAATAAATACACACTCACACAGAAACACAACACTCTGAACACTCACAGCCTCCACCAATCAGAGAGCAGCACACCAACAAACAAACATGCTGAGAATCACTATAGCAACCGAGCCATCACAACGGAGCGGCAACAACACGCAACCAGGAAATGTACAGTCTGAGAGCGCCAACATGGCCGCCAATCCTCACTGAGGATCCTAACGTAGGAGCTCCACAGGGTTCTGGTTGAGTCGCAGGGTTTAGGTTCTACTGCATTGTTCTGGTTCTGCTGCAGGGTTCAGGTTCTGCTGCATTGTTCTGGTTCTGCTGCAGGGTTCAGGTTCTGCTGCATTGTTCTGGTTCTGCTGCAGGGTTCCAGTTGTGCTGCTTCCAGAGTGGACATCTAAAATCATCTCTGTGCTCTCTGACTTCAGGTTCTTCAGGTTCTTCAGGTTGGTCCTGCTTGTTCTGTGGCGGTCAGATACTAGGGTGGAACTGGACCTCCTGAACTGGACTCAGTTGACAGAACACTGGGAGGGTTCTGGAGAACCGAGGAACCTCAGCACTGAGCACAGACTGTAAACTACACTGAGGTTTGACGAAACACCTGGACCTCCTGACAGAGCTCTGAATGCGAGTTAACCAATGAACCCAGCAGAAGAACCAGACTTTGGGCCGTTGTGCTTTAATTGACTGAGCAGTTGCTTATTCTGACCAGGCAGGGGAGAACCAGAACAGTTTCTCTATCTACAGAACCTCTGAACGTAAAGTTCTCTTGGGTCATGTGAAATGTGCTTGAACTAAATAATGTTATACATGTGTTTTCATGATGAGCCCCTCTGTGGTGGACTGGACGGAGCCTGCAGCCTGCTGGACTCTCAAAGACGTGGTTCCTGTGGAGTGAGGACTGTCCAGAGTGTTGAGCCTCGATGGTTCCTTGCAGCGGGTTCCTTCGTCACGTGAAGACCAATAAATGCGTATCGGTGCGTCCTGGCTGCTGTTGGTGGGTTTGAGGATAAGGCTTTTGTCTTCAAAGACTACAGATTAGTCCTTGAACCTGCGTCCCTGCAGACTCTTATAATAATTCTCCTGCTCAGTCTGGTTACGAATCTCTCGATCCAACAGAACCAGCGCCGTCTTGCGTCTCATGGCCATCTCCCTGCGCTGAGCATCGGCAGACATCTCCACCTGAGGAGGGGGTGGGGCCGCATCAATGGCGGTGCACGGTGAGGCGGAACGGCGTGGATGGAAGCTGCTGCCACGGGCGGCCGAGTCTCCTCGGTTTAAGTTGTTAAGGTCGTAGGTGTCTCGCGGGTCGCCACCATTGGATGCCGCCGCCCATTCCCACGGGTTACTGTTACCTGCAAGGGGTGGGGCCTGCGGAGGTGGTGGGGCTTGGACAACAGGATGGTGGGGGGCGTGAGCATCTACGGTGATGATACCAGAACCTTCCCGCTGGTGGTCTGAGGACGGGCGGTAGTGTGGCGAGTCAGCAGTGGAGGAGGTGCCGGAGCAGGTGGAGGTTGTCTCAGAGGACTTCTCTCCGGAGGACGAGGAGGGCAGGAGCCCCTGCTGCTTCGACATGGCGATCACCTGCATCAGTCGTGGCTGGTTGGCGGTGCCGCGGGCCGACGCCTCCACGCCTGTCTTCTCCCGGATGGCGAGCCACTTGGCACGGGTCAGGGCACTCTTCGGGGACACCGGTGGCGGTCCTGCTTCAGGGATCTGTGGCGGTCTGGGAGTTGCCACAGCTTTGGCGCCCCCTGGGGGTGGAGTGGGGTTGCGACTGGAGTTGGCCCTGCCAGACTGCACAGCAGGCTGGTAGATGGGGACCTGAGAACCCCCATCGTCGGTACCGACAGAGCCCACCTCGGACCCATCCTCGCTGGCTTCACGCTCTGCCTCATCCCGGACGCTCAGGCTCCGCATCTCCATCGACTTCTGCTTCCACTCAGACACCAGCTGCTGCGATCGCATAGGGTCCATGGGAACCTGCACGGCCTTCAGCCGTCGCTGCACCGGCTGAACCGGCTGCATCGGCTGTACCGGCTCCTCCGGCCCTTCGTTGGTCCCCAGCACCCCGTTAACATTCATGCTGGCCCTTGGCAGCGTGTTACTGAAGGTCAGCATGGTCTCCTTCCCCATTGGGCTCCGAGGCGCCAGCAGCTCCACGTCCACGCTGGCCCTCTTCAGGCTCCCCATGGAGCCCTTCTCCCTCTGTAGGGGCCCGAGGCCCTCCAGCCGGTCCATGGGGGCAGGAGCCACTGCGATCTCATCATTACTCTCCGAGGCGGAGGCGGGGCCCTTGTTGTAGACGGACTCGTGTCCTCGCTCCGTCAGCGCTCGGAGAGGGTCCTCTTTCGGTGGCGGGGGAGGTGGAGGCGGTGTGATGTCATCAGAGGACTTAAAGTTGGCGACAGCGTGAAGCGCCTGCAGGAAGAGAATAAAAGCAGCTGAGTGTTTGAAGAGAAAGTCACCACGACAGAAGGCTTTGTCATGGTGCCCGTTGCTAGCTAAACTCCCACAATGCTCTCTGCTTCCAACATGAACTGTAGTCTGAGTGACGCCTCCTCTGGTCTCTACTGTATTAAACAGTAAGAGGCTCCACCTGGTGGAACAACCAGGTACTACAGCTGATCTACAACACTCAAAGCCATAATTATCTCAGAAAATGTTGTGAGATTAGGCCTCGGTACCAGAAGATACTGAATATTACATGACACAGATTAGGGACAAAACCCCAAACTGGACCAGGACATCCTGATTATGATTCATGATTATGTTTGTATTCATCACGGTGTTTTATGAATGTGGGAACTTTGACTTGTGAAGAAACTTTCTCCTCATTACCAAAAACATCTCTCACAGTCAGAAATGAAGTCAGCAGCCATAATTACAAGGGTCAACAATGATTTTAACGTTAAAGTTTTATTTCTAATTTGCTGAAACAACTGTCTGGTCTCACTGCGTGTCTCTGTCTGTGGTAGTTTTTGTGCTGCAGAATCTTCCTGGCTGCGTTTCTGTGCAGAGTCTAGAGGCTGTTCTCTCACTGAAAGCCCCTGAGCTCAAACATGTTGGTTAAATAAAGATCTGACTCTCCATCAGCCTCCGTTTATACTGATGCAGTCGCCATGACAACAGCAACACAAAGCAGCTTCCATGACAACAGCTGGTGTGTTTGATGAAACTTAATCAGGATCGTGGCATCGACGCTGCTGTTCTAACGTCTGTCTTTATTTAATGAACAGAACACAAAGTAAAAGTCCATCAGACGTAGAAACATGAACGACTGGATGAGCTTCTGTCACAGGAAGAGAAGGTCCAGCTGAGAAGACAAACTGGTCGACATGGAAACAGACTGTAGACGCTGGAGGGAGGAGGGACAAAGGTGGAGGGATGAAGGAGGAGGGATGAAACTTCACTTGTTAACTGTGTGTGTGTGTGTGTGTGTGTGTGTGTGTGTGTGTGTGTGTGTGTGTGTGTGTGTGTGTGTGGTAGAGCTCACCAGGTAAGCAGCGATGAAGGCTCCGATGAGGAAGCCCACGTAGACGTCGATGGGATGGCTGCGATGCTGTGTGATCTGAGTCAGACCCGTCAGCGCCGCTGCGATGGCGAAGGCGAACACGAGGACGGGCTTCAGCAGCTTGGTGCTGTCAGAGATGGTGGAGTTGAAGTACATCTGAAACAGACAGACGGTCAGGACAGAGGACGTCTGAAGACACTCATCATCTCCCAGATCAACCTTCTGCTGATGGTTCTAGGTTCTAACCCTCCTCCTTCATTGTTCCATTGACTTTGGAAGGTCAAAGTCAATGGAAGGTTCCTATGAAGGTTCCTATAAAGGTTCCTATGAAGGTTCCTATAAAGGTTCCTATGAAGGTTCCTATGAAGGTTCCTATAAAGGTTCCTATGAAGGTTCCTATAAAGGTTCCTATAAAGGTTCCTATGAAGGTTCCTATTTCCTATGAAGGTTCCTATAAAGGTTCCTATGAAGGTTCCTATGAAGGTTCCTATGAAGGTTCCTATAAAGGTTCCTATGAAGGTACCTATAAAGGTTCCTATGAAGGTTCCTATAAAGGTTCCTATAAAGGTTCCTATGAAGGTACCTATAAAGGTTCCTATAAAGGTTCCTATGAAGGTTCCTATAAAGGTTCCTATGAAGGTACCTATAAAGGTTCCTATGAAGGTTCCTATGAAGATTCCTATGAAGGTTCCTATGAAGGTTCATATAAAGGTTCCTATGAAGGTACCTATAAAGGTTCCTATAAAGGTTCCTATAAAGGTTCCTATGAAGGTTCCTATAAAGGTTCCTATGAAGGTTCCTATGAAGGTTCCTATGAAGGTACCTATAAAGGTTCCTATAAAGGTTCCTATAAAGGTTCCTATGAAGGTTCCTATAAAGGTTCCTATGAAGGTTCATATAAAGGTTCCTATGAAGGTTCCAATAAAGGTTCCTATGAAGGTACCTATGAAGGTTCATATAAAGGTTCCTATAAAGGTTCCTATGAAGGTTCCTATAAAGGTTCCTATGAAGGTTCATATAAAGGTTCCTATGAAGGTTCCTATAAAGGTTCCTATGAAGGTTCATATAAAGGTTCCTATAAAGGTTCCTATAAAGGTTCCTATGAAGGTTCCTATAAAGGTTCCTATGAAGGTTCATATAAAGGTTCCTATGAAGGTTCCTATAAAGGTTCCTATGAAGGTTCATATAAAGGTTCCTATGAAGGTTCCAATAAAGGTTCCTATGAAGGTACCTATAAAGGTTCCTATAAAGGTTCCTATGAAGGTTCATATAAAGGTTCCTATGAAGGTTCCAATAAACGTTCCTATAAAGGTTCCTATAAAGGTTCCTATGAAGGTTCCTATGAAGGTTTCTATGAAGGTTCATATAAAGGTTCCTATGAAGGTACCTATAAAGGTTCCTATAAAGGTTCCTATAAAGGTTCCTATGAAGATTCCTATGAAGGTTCCTATAAAGGTTCCTATAAAGGTTCCTATGAAGGTTCCTATAAAGGTTCCTATGAAGGTACCTATAAAGGTTCCTATAAAGGTTCCTATGAAGGTTCCTATAAAGGTTCCTATGAAGGTTCATATAAAGGTTCCTATGAAGGTTCCTATAAAGGTTCCTATGAAGGTTCATATAAAGGTTCCTATGAAGGTTCCAATAAAGGTTCCTATGAAGGTACCTATAAAGGTTCCTATAAAGGTTCCTATGAAGGTTCATATAAAGGTTCCTATGAAGGTTCCTATAAAGGTTCCTATGAAGGTTCCTATAAAGGTTCCTATAAAGGTTCCTATAAAGGTTCCTTTGAAGGTTTCTGGAAGGAAAAGCTGAGTGCTGTTACAAAATCAATGTTATAGATTTTATCTGTGAGCTTCCTATAAAGGTTCATATAAAGGTTCCTATGAAGGTTCCTATAAAGATTCCTATAAAAGTTCCTATGAAGGTTCCTATAAAGGTTCCTATGAAGGTTCCTATAAAGGTTCCTATGAAGATTCCTATGAAGGTTCCTATGAAGGTTCCAATAATGGTTCCTATAACTGTTCCTATGAAGGTTCCTATAAAGGTTCCTTTGAAGGTTTCTGGAAGGAAAAGCTGAGTGCTGTTACAAAATCAATGTTATAGATTTTATCTGTGAGCTGTTGCTCTGTTGTGGGTCAGTTCAGCTGATTTCAGCCAGAAACATCTACTGAACCCTGAGAACCCTGAACACCCATCAATCCCATAATCACAGTGGAACTAACAGCTGATACAAAGGTGTTTCTACCAGGAGGATTTTGGGTGTTGCACTTACAGAAACATAAACGGCTGCGAAGGCAGACAGAGTTGCATGCTGGGAAGGAAACGTCTTCCTGTGAGGACAGAAGAAACTTTGATCAATGATTGGCTGCGACGTGTCGAACAATACAACAGCAACACAAACAGGAAGTACAGAAATGCACCTGGCGGCCATGATGGCGTGCTGGTCGTGTCCTGAGCAGATGTCTTTAGTGATGTAAGCATTTTTGTCACATGACACACCAGCCAGCGTGTAGTTGGGTTTACAGACAGTGAGGAAGAACGGGGCGTGGTAACCTGTCGACAGCTGGATGATGTCAGTGAGCAGCGCCGTCGCACACAGACCGAACACATGCACACCTGCAGAGAGACAGACAGGTGACACGTCAATTGTAGCAAGTGTCTCAAGTACAACAGGTGAGTCAGGTGTCTCAGGTGTCTCGGTCTGTCAGGTGTCTCAGGTCTGTCAGGTGTCTCGGGTCTGTCAGGTGTCTCGGGTCTGTCAGGTGTCTCAGGTGTCTCAGGTGTATCGTACCCACGAAGCGGACTGTCCTCCTGAGGAAGGAGTTGAAGCTGCAGCCTCCAGCGTTGATGCTTCCTTCAGCTCGGCGGAGCTTCAGTCTGGACTGCAGGCAGTAAATCACTCCTTCGACCAGCATGATCTGGTACAAGAAACAAACACAGCTGAGCAGCTGACGGCAAGACACCATAAACTGATCCAGGATCAATGATCAAACTGATCCAGGATCAGTGATCAAACTGATCCAGGATCAATGATCAAACTGATCCAGGATCAATGATCAAACTGATCCAGAATCAGTGATCAAACTGATCCAGGATCAGTGATCAAACTGATCCAGGATCAATGATCAAACTGATCCAGGATCAGTTATTGATTGATTATTGGACCGGTCCATTGATAAAGGCATTAGACAGTGACTGTGTGACAGTCCAAGTTCACAGACAGTTATGGTTCCATGTCAGACACCATCCACAGAGTCACATTATTTACCACGTAGTACTACACAGTACACCCTGTACTACTACACAGTACACCCTGTACTACTACACAGTACACCCTGTACTACTACACAGTACACCCTGTACTACTACACAGTACACCCTGTACTACTACACAGTACGGGCACCATGACAAAGCCTACTGTGGAGGTTAATGACCTCCGGCCTGCAGATATCGGCTAACTTGGGCAGCGATTGTGTTTAAACAGCTGCTGACTGTCTGGCTTAAAGCAGCAGCATCAATCAGTGTGTATTGAACGTAGCCTGTAATACAGGTTAATTATTGATTATTAGTGCTGCGTTTATTCAGGATACTTTAGAACACCTGTCCCACCTGTGAGACGGCAGACGTAAACCAGAGACTGGTCTTATGTTCGTGCCGACAGTGTTCTGTGCTCTTCAGGGAGGTTTCCTGGTTTGAGTCGAGGCTCTTTGAACTGAAGGTTTACAGACTGAGAGAGTGAAACTAACTGGCCTGCTCAGTAACGCAGCAGCGCCCCCTATGGTCAGGGGGTGTAGTGACACATGAATGTAAAGAGGTGATGTGGTGTCTTTACATCTGAAGGGAACTAAAGCTGCAGGAGGCAGGATCTGGTAGCCCCTCCCCCTTTTGTTCTGACTCCTCCCACCTCACGAGTTTCAACAGTCAGCGGGATTCAAACCTCGGTGTTTTCAGATCGGAGAGTTGTCCTTTAGTCTCTCTCTGGAGAATAACTCACACACTCCTGTAAACATCTCTGTTACCTCTATTTGCTACGTTTGCTTCCTATTTGCCTTTAAACTCCTGCTTTTTTAATCTTTTATCCTCTTTGTATTTTTCTACTTGTCAGCGTTTGACTGTTACACACCAAACTCAGAGTTCTCATGGGAACATGAACATCCTCGACCCTGAACGCTGCAGATGTTGGACAGATGTTCATACTGTGACAGAGTGACGTTGGCCTCAGACCTCCAGCCGGCTGTGGACGTCTCTAAACATGTTCCTACGGCTGCTGTGTTTGTTCTGAATCAGCCGTCCAATAAACCAACACCATGAATGAAGGTAAAGGTCACCGAGGCGGCCGGGCCGGCGAAGGCGAGGCTCAGCAGCATCAGCAGCGGGATCAGCTCGTCTCCTCCGTCCACGTACGGCATGCTGAGGTCCCGGTCGTGGCAGCGGAAGCCCATCTGAGCGGGTTGGACCACGTCGGTCAGCTCCAGGAAGTACAGCGACACCATGGAAGACGCCACGATGGGCAGCTGCACACAAAAACACCAACAATAGAACCTTCAGCACTGAGACGTGAATGTTTCAGAAGATCAGGTCCAACCTGCTGCTTTGAAATAACTGATAAAAGATCTCCAGGTTTCCTTCCAGCTGAGGGCATCATGTGGACGTTACTGCTTTCTACACATCACAACGAGCAGCTGCGACCACTGAGGTCCGAGTTCTGGAGTAATGATGACATCATCACTGAAATGAGGAGACAGGTCGGGACTGAAGGAGCGCCACAAACCGAGCTGCAGATATCAGCGGCTACACTGAGAGCTAAACCACAAACACTGGAGACGGCCAACAGAGCAGGATGAGGTCTCAGACCTGGAGACGAGGTCGCCAGTAAATAACAGGCTGGTGAACTTGAAGGACCTGAACTGTGCTCCTTATTAAAGAAATGGATCCCAGGAATGCTGGAGGTGAACAGCTAAGTTATTCTGGAAACCTGATGAACAGCCTCTAATGTGGGAACGACTCGTCACGTCTGCAGAACGTTGGACGTAAAAACGGACGGAGAGAAGATGCTACCTTTGATTGGAACCATTGTGTGCCTGTCTGTCCTTCCATGGTGGGTATTTAACAGGTTTGATCGCTCAGGAACGTTGAGAGAATCAGATCGAGGTGTCTTTGTTCAGTGTTTAGGGGCAGCTGTGTGTTTTCCGGATGATACCTGGAGGTGGAACTTAAAGGTTTCCAGCCTCAGAGCTGCATGAAGTTTATTTAGGCTCCTTAAACAACCTTAAATCCACAAAGACAGACCAGAAAGCTACATTTAGACAGATGGTCACAGTCTGGTGTCAGAATAGATCTAAGAGAACTAGTCTCCTTGTCACAGTACCACCCAGTAGTAACTGGTAACCAGTTGTTCACACCAGGAAGAGCTGAGGCTACATTTAAAACCTGAGCTTCTGAAGGACATGTAAAGATCCAGCATTGGTGTCGATCAGTCTCCAGTATGATGACGTATCTAAAAGACCTGAAGCATAAGTTCAGTCAGAACAGGAAACGCTTTCAATATCTACAACTGAGAAGCTCTGTAAAAGCAAACTAACTTTAGCATTAGCCACAACTACAGGAGAATCCTTAGTGTTAGCATGCTGTAGGCTAATGTGGCTAACGTTAGCTCTGATGGTCAGATCTCTATAAACTGTAACCCAGTAAACCAGGACTGGGTGGGTTCCTGTGTTTCAATGTTAGCATCTGTTAGCTTCTCTCCTGCTCTCTGTGCTCATTAAACTACATTTTAAACACAGCTGAACTACAATACAGCTGTTCTCATGTCCAGATGTTTCTGCTGTCAGACAGCAGAACCAGGATGGACCAGTGGTACTGATCCAGATGACATGCTAACCAGATGACATGCTAACCAGATGACATGCTAACCAGACGACATGCTAACCAGATGACATGCTAACCAGACGACATGCTAACCAGCAGCAGCTTCATTTAAACACAGGATTAAAAACAGCAGGACTCTACAGTCGTGGACGGATCAACCATCAAATGTCTGACTTTCATGAATCTGATGGAAACAGGATCGACATGGAGGGAAGAAATGTTCTGAAGTGTTTGCAGATGTTGAAGTGCAGATTTGATCAAATGAAGCTGAAGCTGTTCAAACTTCAGACGTCCCTTCATCATTTGGCATCAGTGTGTCTGAATGTGAGCCTGAAGTTCAGGATCAGGTTCTGTTCAGTTTGTTGGTGGTTGATTTTTAAAGGTACAGTAAAGAGAGAGGACCAGAGATGGTCCTGAGCCGGGATTTAAACCAGAGATCTGCTGCTCAGAACATCTGAGTCGGACCACCAGATCACCAAACTAATGGACCACCGTGTTTCTGCTGGGACTGTGTGTTAACAGCTTCATGCAGCAGCGTGACTTTAAACTGGGAGTTCAAACATGTTGCGTCGACCTTCTGTGTTCAGTCTGAACCTCAGAGTTTAAGTGACTTTAAGAGTCACAGGTTCTTCACAGCACTTAATGTGGATTCATCCGCCGCTGAAATTAGTCCCTAACCGATGCAGCACAACCTCCTGTTAGCAGATCACTAAAATAAAAACAAACAAATTTGAACAAAGAGCCCCTCAGAACCTCCTGGTCCTCCATCTCCAGAACCTCCATCACTGATCAGAGTTCTACCTTCAGACTATGAAGGTCTCCTTGAAGTCCATAGAGGGGGGTCCACATGGATCAGAACCTCATCAGTCCAGCAGATAGACACATGACATGTAGGAGGAACAACACACTGGAGTTCTGGTCAGATATTCACAGTATGAAGGTAAACCTTCTGAACCCTCACATCCAGACCATTCAGCTGTGAGTCATGTGAAGGTTTATTCTCACCTCCACGAAGTAGAAACATGGCAGCAGAGTCAGACTGTCCTTCGGAGGCTTCTTCTTCATCTTCTCTGAGGAGGTCATCATCATCATCATCCTCATCAACCTAAAACACACACAGTTCAGTTTTATTTGCCACACAGGAAGGTGAAGGTCAAAGAAACCCAACGAACCCAGAGGTTCCTCAGGCTACAGAGGTTCCTCTGGGTTCTAACCCTGACCCTGGGTTCTGCATCGGTTCTGCAGTTCATCCTGAGAACATCCCATGGAGCTCTGGACGCCATCAGAGTTCAGCTGTTAGAGGAACCGACCACGTTATGTCATCATACCTGGTGAAGCTGCAGCCTGCAGGTCAGTCCAAAGATCGGATCACTGGATCCTCCAGCTTCAGTCTGATCTCCATGACTCTGATCATTCAGATTGATCACAGAGCTCATTAGATCTGCTCTGATGCTCCAGACTCCAGGTTTGTTCCTCGGTTCTCCATCAGTTACTGAGACTCAGGAACTGCTGATCCCACTTTGTTCTGGTTGGAGGTCATTAACCTCCACAGAAGTCTATGTCATGGTGCCCACTGCTCCCATGACCACGGGTTCCTGTATCACAGCCACAGATGGACCTGAACCACGTTGGCAGAACGATGAAGATGAAGGTAATGATGAAGAGCAGCTCTGAGCTCCTGCTGCTTTATGTCACATCTGTAGAGAATCACTGTGGACGAATGTGATGATGAGCCTTCACTCAGAGGAGTCAGGCTACCTTCATCATCATCATCACCATCATCATCATCATTAAGACCTTCATCTTCATCATCATCATTATCATTATCATTAAGACCATCATCAATGTCATCATCATCATCATCAACACCTTCATCATCTTCATCTTCATCTTCATCAACACCTTCATCATCATCTTCAACACCTTCATCTTTATCAACACCTTCATCATCTTCATCTTTATCAACACCTTCATCATCTTCTTCACCATCATCACCATGATCATCATCATCACACACCTGAAAACCAGAAACCTCACTCATCTGCCAATTAACATCCGACCAATTAGAGCACAGAGATCATCTACCTGCTGATGGAGACAATTAATGAGACCAACCAACAGACAGATATAGAGACAGACAGACAGACAGACAGGCAGATAGACAGTCAGACAGACAGACAGATACAGAGACAGACAGACAGGCAGACAAACAGTCAGACAGACAGACAGACAGGCAGACAAACAGTCAGACAGGCAGACAGAGATACAGACAGGAGGTTCAGCATTTACCGAAACAAAGCAGGGATGTTTCATTGTGATGCAGCTGATTGATCTGCTGTAACACGATGCAGCTCTGCAGCACACACACACACACACACACACACACACACGTTGTAACACACACTGTAACACACACTGTAACACACACTTGGTCTCACCTCCCTCCACCGACCAGCTTTGATTCTCGTCACGTTCCTTGCAGCAGAACCGGAGCCGCAGAGCGTCACACCGACACACCGCTGGCCGCTCCGCCTCACTGCGGCTCGGTCCAGTCCCGGTTCGGCTCCCGGTGCTCCAGTTCAGCCTCCGTTATCCTCCAGAATCCGCAGATCTGAGACCAGCGACCGATCAGCCGTTTCCCGCTGCTGCTGCTGCTGCTGTGTGTGTGTGTGTGTGTGCGTGCGTGTGTGTGTGTGTTGCAGAGAGCTCTGAGTGGCGGTGGGTGTGTTGGTGTGTATGGCAGGTGATTAGTGCCTCAGCAGCAGAAACATGACAACGTTCCGCACCATCCCATGTTCCACCCGAGCTCTTCTGGAGAACCTGAGACCCGTGGATCAGCGGGTACCTGAGGCTGGTCCACCTGGAGGCGATAAGAGCTGCAGTCCTCTTAAAGCTCAATCTGACTCTGACTACAAGGAACTGACGACACCTCATCAGCCAATCAGAGCACAGCGTGGAAGAGGGAGCTCCGCCCACCTGCAGTCAGATCAGTGCTGCAGGTTCCATCACCTGGTATCACCTTTAGACCTGAGAGCAAAATCAAACGAAGCTCTGTGCATTATGGGAAACGTAGGCTCCAGCAGGTCCGTCCCGGTTTGAGTCACGATGGTTCATTTTTCAGTCTGAAGTCCTGGATGGAACCAGAACTCAGGAAGGTCTTCTGTCAGTAGGACATTAAACAATCATCTCCTCGGTGACGTTCTCAGAACTCGACCAGCTGTCAGACTTCAGAATGTGACTGAGGTCCTTCAAGTTCCTCAGTCCTGATATTCAGGAACCTAAAGGTCTTCAGTGCTGATGAGGAGGAACGTTTAGTTCTTCAAACTCTGTCTTACGGTTTCTTTATTCCAAATCCTTCCACATCAGAACCGAGCGAGCATTAGGTTCTCCATCATCTCAGGAACATAACTCATGTGTAGGAGGAACAACCCTGAGCTCAGGTGGACATCACCTGGTCTGGTGCGGAACAGTTTCACCTCCACCTGTCAGGCCCGTGTCAGACGTTAAATCAGTGGTGATCCATCCTCAGGTGCTCCAGGTTCACCTCCAGACGGTCCACACATCATCGACTCTTCTTTTCCCTCCAAGAACAACGAAACACATCTGGACTGAGAACCTCTGGTGGTTCCAGCGGGTCCAGGATCTGCTCGACGTCCTTTCACGCCTCTCTGAAGGATTCAGGTGGAAGAAATCAGGCCGACTTGCAGATTGACCCGGTTCCACCTGCAGGACTCTGATGGAGTCCTGGTCCTGACAGGGACAAGCTCCTGGTTTTATGCTTGTCAGAGTACTGAGGGCTGTGCAGAAGCACCATCTGCTGCTGCCGCCGACTCCCCAGGTGGACTCGGCTCAGGTGATCGTGCTGGTTCTGCTGCTCCACCTGGAGGTGGAGGTCTTCCATTGCCCTGTGAGGTAATGTTGACGGCTGTTCCTCAGAGGTGCCCAGAAGCCGACAGGTTGCAGGACCGGACCTGTTGGACTGGAGATCGTCTTTAATCGTTGAGTCTCTTTGGTTTCCTGATTTGAAGATGTTTCTTCAGCTGTAACTTCCAGGAGGCTCAACAAGCTTCAAGCTCCATCAGCTCACAGCGGGTGTAGTCCTCCATCCAATCAGACATTCCTGAGCTCCACCTGTCCCAGTTGATCTTCCAGAGGAGACCAGTAGGACCAGTCCAGTCTGAGGCCAGAGCATCTCCACCACAGGTCCTTGTTGAATTCCAGGCTGGTCACTGGACTGTGGAGGAGCTGCAGCAGGTGGATGTTCTCCTGGTGGCTCCATCAGGGTTCGGGACTGAGGAGCTTCTCTCCCTGCAGCAGGTGCAGCAGCCAGGTGCTGCTCGATGATTGGTCCGCCTCCTGTACACCTTCACTCATTGGTTTGTTGGCAGCTAGCTGGTTGACCCGAGTGTCGGCTCTGTTCACAGGTTCAGTCTTTTCATCTGGGTCCTGGTTCTGATTCCGACGACGACGTTCAAAGTGCAGAATGTTCTTCAGTCACAACAGCAGCAGAAACATCGACACGCTCGGTTTTATCCTTTTATTAGAAAGAAGATTGTGTTTACAGTCAATCTGTAGCTCTGACTCTAAACTGGAACCATGATCTGGTTCTGACCCGGTTCTCCTTGCTCGTGTTGTTAATCTGAGTTTTCAGAACTCAGATTAACGACATGACGATTTGTGATTCGTCACAGTCACAAAGAAGCTGCTGGAGAAAGAATAAAATGTGTGAAATGAGCCTTTAAACAATCAGAACGTGGTCGACTGGGTCAGTCAGCAGTCCGAGGCGCTACTGAGCATGCTCTGTGGGATGCAGGTCACATGATTAACACTCAGATCACTGCCGTCAGTTTATCAGAAACTGGTTTACATCTAAAAGTCATGTTTAATTCATGTTTTATTGTCAGTTTGATGTGAATCATGTCGTCTCAGAATAATCTGCTGAAACTTGATCAAACTGGAAACTGGTTCTGAAGTCAGAACCAGAACCAGAACAGTACCAGGTCCTCTTGTTCCATCAGCTGCTCTGGAGTGAATAAACTCGGTGGTGTCGTCAGAAGGTGGCGCTGTAGCTACGTTAATGCACAGAGGAGAAAGAGACCGAAGCAAAAGGAGGGATGTGATCAAACTTTATTGATTCAGTTCATCCTGATACGCAGTCGATGTGGTTTGATGTTCTACTGAGTCCGGTCGGATCCAGCAGGAACAGCTGAGGCTCATGTCCCAAAGTTAAAGGTACATTACTGAGATGAAGCAGTCTGTCCAGGAGTCTTCAGACTGTCTGGAACAGGAACCACTGTGAGCTCAGCTGTAGAAGACACTCAGAGTGAAACGTATGTGATTGAAAGGCAGCTGAACCCAGACCAGGGTCACCAGGATCCTGGTGTCGGCCATGTTTGGTGCTGGTCAGTCATGTGACTTCAGAAAAGGTGTTGGAGTCTAAATAAACTCAGGAACTGTTTAGATAAAGAAAACGTTTTTAATGTTGCAGTTTCTGTTTTTTTAAATGTGAAACTTTAACATGTTCATTAAAACACGGACACACAAACACGTCTAAACCACGGGTGGACAGCAGACACGCTCCCAACGCTCCGACAACAGAACAGTCTGTGACCACTGACGTCCACCTGCAGCATCAGGTACCCTGGTTACCATGGAGATCCACCCGTTTACAGCTTCATGATACCAGACGACACGAGTTCATCCTAAAGACGACACACCGATGGGGAGGTCCAGGTAAGGTCACCTGCAGGTCAGGTGAGCGTGGGGGGGATCCTCCTCCACAGGCCTCCACACAGACAGTTCTTGATCCAGCGCTGCTCCCACTGCTTCATAGCGTTCGTCTTGTTGGGAGAACGGAGCATCGTCACGCAGCCACACCTGAAGGGGGCGGAGTTTCACAGGTTCAAGGTCACTGATCTCATCAATACGGAGATCAATAGGGGTCAGATCAGGTGCTGGGACTCACCTGGTGCAGGCTTTACTCTCCTCAGTGGGACAAACTCCCATGTGAACACAGCGCAGGTTGTCCATCTTCTGGGAACCAGGACTCCTGAACACACAGACACACCTGTAAACACCTATAACCTGCCTGGTCCCTCTCACAGTTCTGGTTCTGGTTCCAGAGGCGCCTTCAAGGCAGGGGACCTCCTGAAAGTCTGCTCTTATCTAAACCTCACTGGCCTCTGTGAGTCTGATGAGCCCATCTCAGTTTATCAGCTGCAGGTAAACGTCAGGTCGAGCTCTGAGCTCATCACCAGGTAACGACGTTTCTGTGTCACATTTCCAGGAGTGTTTTAACTCCACAGCACAGCAGGGACCTGCTGAAGGTCTGAGTGTGTTTACAGAGCAGCAGAGACAACATTAGGGCCAGTGCTGACAGACTAAATACACCTGTACGTTCAGCTGACAGGTCCCCTCAGGTCCTCCTGGTACCAGTCTGGTGCTTCAGACCGTTACTGATGCTCCCTGTAACATAATGAGGCCCGCTGATCGTCTCCACGCTGCAGCGTCACAGACTCCTGAAATTCAGCTACAGATGCTGGTTTTTGTGATTTTCTGTGGTCGCATCTGGACACCGAGTGAACCAGGTTCAGGTGTGTGTTACCTGGTGAAGACCTCCAGAGGGGCAGTGGTTCCAGCTCCGGGCAGCGACGACGCCTTTCCAAACTGCAGCCTGAGTGGATGTTTTCCCTGCAGCTTCACGATGACGCCGTCGTTCACTGGGAGCCAGTCCATACTGGGAACCAGCAGCTGACTGGGCAGCAGGCAGCACTCGTCGATCAGACTCTCGTCGGGGTCCTGGGGGGGTCCGTCGTCCCGCGCTGCAACACAAACAGTTCATTGGCTGGGAACCAGGAAGAGTAAATCTGATGCTGCAGCAGCTCGCTCTCTGCTGAGGGGACAAATTAAAGGAAAACGCAACACAAAGACCCAGAAAGAAGTCGGTCCAACAGAACCGCTCCGCTGAGAGTCACAGCTACAGGACGGATTAACCAATCAGCAGCTGTCCTCCCTGAGTTGAACCAATCAGCACAGAGACCCTCACAGCAGCGTTTAGGGACCGCTCAGAAGAACCGGCCCTGTAAGAGGACCTCTGTTCTCTGAAGCGGATCCTGGGTCAGAACTACAGCTGGAACCTTTGCTAATGGATGGCAGCCACATTATCAATCAGTAATCAATTAATCCTGAGCACCAACAAAGCTCAGTGGTCAGTTTTCCATGTGCAGATGAAGCTTCTAACTCTGAGGTACTGATTTTCCTGGAGGACGATCAGCCACACCAAGAGTGTGCGGTCCTGGTAAACTAAGTCCGTGTTCTGGTGCTAGGACCCGTTAACCGCTACGGAAGTCTCTGTCATGGTGTTCTGGTGTCAGATAAACTCCCACAATGCTCTCTGCCCCCTCGCCATCCACAGGACGTCAGTCTGCATGAACAGACAGCATGAAGGAGCCCTGAAGGTCAGAGCAGCCGTTTACTGATCTTCCTCTGACGGGACAAACAGACCCAAACAGCAGAACCACCCACAGTACAACAGAACCTCCAGTGTACCGGTCAGAGAGTCCGATCTATGTCAGGGCTGCTGATCTCACTGAGAATCCACAGAACCTGAGTCTGCACGCTGTCAGAGTGGACCGGGTCAGAACCAGAACAGGATTCTTACAGCAGAGCCACAGCTTGGTGAGCAGTCTGAACAGCAGCTGCATGTTGTCCTGGCTGTCTGACGTGGCGGTGAAGGTGGGCAGGCAGCCGGGCTTCAGCAGACCCCAGATCCGGATCATCACCAGCATCTCCCTCAGCATCCCCAGAGACGCCCCGTCCCTCATGAAGCCGAACCCGGGCCGGACCATGGAGCCCTGCAGGGAAACCAGCGTTCAGAACCGACAGACAAGCATGACGACGGGACCACAGGCTGAGGTTCTGTGTCTCTCCGTGTCTCCCTATGATGGTTTTGCATCTCATAATTCTCCTGCTGTGAAGATCCACTGTCTGTTTTCTCTCCTCACCTGGAGCGTGAGCTGTTTGTTTGATCACCTGTTGTCTATCAGCTCACCTGGTTGGGCAGGTTGGCCAGCAGGTAAAGGACAAAGTCTCCGACCCACTGGATGAGCTGCTGCAGGGACTGCAGAGGGGGGCCGTCCAACACAAACTCCTCCGTCTTCAGATTGATCATCACCTTATCGATATCTGAGGAAACAAACACTGATCAGTCTCTGGCCATCAGCTGATCCACGCTGAACGCCGGCGGCGGTCTCACCTGTGTCGGTGTTCTTGGCGCAGATCTCGGTCAAACGGTCACCTGGACTCTTGTCAGGTGTGTTGAGGACATGCGGCCTCAGCAGAGACTTCAAGGTGGCGCTGATGGCGATCAGCAGCAGTTTGGCGTGGAAGTCACATGCTCGGGCCGCGGTCGCCGTGGAGAGCTTACAGAGAGACGCCTTCACCGCCACGATGCGAGTCGCCAGAACCTGAAACAGGTGGACGTGGAGGAAGTGAACGTACGAACAGAACCATGCCAGGATGTGATAATGAACGCTTGTTACATCACCGCGTTCCATTTGTGTTTTTAAATGAAATACCTTCATCATAGGGCAGTGTGGGGGTTCAGCGAGCAACGGGCACCATGACACAGACTTCTGTGGAGGTTAATGACCTCCAGCCAGAAGCTATTTACATGCAGGGATCAGCCAGGACAGTGTTTTTAACCCAGTGACAGGTGTAGCTGCTGTCACATCCATCAACCATCAGAGTCAGGAGAGGACCAAAGTCCACTGCACTAAAGTTATTGATTTATTAATTATTGATTGTTAATGCTGCTGATAATCAGACCACAGGGTTATATAAGATGTGCTTTACTAACTGAAATAATATAATATACTGTAATATTTGCAGCCTGATGAAACGTCAGCGCTTTGTTTGGTTGTCTGAGACTGGTATGGCCGCCGTTCTCCCAGCATGCCTTGCTGACCTGCTGCAGCGCCTGGTTCTGCCTCATGTACTCTTCGTGCAGCTTCTCCACCAGGTTGTGCACCATGCTGGGCTGCACATGCAGCAGCACGTCCCACCAGTCGTAGCCCGTCACCATGCAGTACTCCAGCAGAAACAGCAGGTGGCGCAGCGTCGTGTTCATCTCCAGCACCTGCCCCATAGAGGGCGACACCCGCAGCATGTGGAGCTGAGAGGAGGCAACAACCGGCGTCAGATCACAGGATGCAGGTCTATCACTGATCAATACCTCGGTCTGCGTCCTCACCTTGCCGTGGTTGTCCACTCCGGCCAGAGCCAGTGAGGTCCAGGAGAACTGCAGGGCCTTGAAATGGAGGGCGGGGCCTGCGGTTCTCTGGCGTTTGATGGCGGACTCGTCTCCGGGCCGCTGGGTGGAGGACGAGGAACCGTAGAACACTCCCATGGTGTGGAGGGACAGACGGTGGAGGATCTGGATGCTGCCGTCATGGAACGCCAGAGCCAGACCTGAGAACCAGGAGAACCAGGAGAACATACCATCTGAGAACGTTAGAACTTAGAAGACTAAATGAAACTGACATAAAAAAAATCGTTCAGGCAACACGGAGAACCTGCAGAACCCGTCTCCCGCTAATTCATCGTCTCATTAATTAAAGACGACACAGCAGCAGGTTTAGTTTTCAGAAGTCAGAAGACTCCTGATGAAAAACTGAGTCCAACACTCAGTCCTCGGATCTGCAGGTTCCTCAAGTTATCTCAGGTTCCCACTGATCTCCAGGGTTCTTCTGGGTTCTCCTCACCGAGTCCAGGGCAGAACTTGGTGTCCGACGCCACCTTAAGGTCGGTGTTGGAGATGGAGATGGGCAGTTTGGGCAGAGCTACAGCCGACACTCGCTCCAGATCATTGGTGGTCGTCAGGATTCGCCATTTCAGGATCGTCGGCTGCTTCTCCCCGACTGCACAGAGGTCAGAGGTCAGATAACTGGTCAGGGGTCCGATCCAGGGACCAATGCCTCAGACTGGGAGAGCTTGACCAGTCAACCCAGTGAGTTTCTTACCGACTGGTGATCGGTGCTGGAAGATGTTGTTGACGGGGAGCCCCTCCTTCCTCAGAGACCAGCACTCCACGATGCTGCCGCTCTGATTGGACGCACACAGCAGAACCTGGAACACAGAACTGTCAGGTTCTAAATGTTCTGATCCCAGATCTGCTAGAGCACCAGTCCTCATACAAAGCTCTGATTACTGGTTATACTGGTTTAACATGTTACCTGTTCACAGTTCTCCCTGGTTCTACTGGTTCTACTGGTTACCTGCTCAGAGGTCTCTCAGGTTCTACTGGTTCTACTGGTTACCTGCTCAGAGTTCTCCCTGGTGAGGAACTTGAGGTGGGTGACTGCCGGGTATTTCTCTCTCCTCAGCGGGTCGGTGGTGCAGCGCAGGAACAGCGACGGCAGCAGTTCGGTGTCGATGCGGCACTTCTCGCTCACCACACTCACCACCACCTGGACACAGAGTAAAGCCATTTGTCGGGGGGTTCTGGTGCAGCAGATGACATCGCCGGGATCTTCTGGTTCTGACCTTGTAGAACTGGACGGGGGAGGAGCTGCTGCCGTCGGTGGCCGCCACCACGATGTTCCCTCCTCCGGTGAAGGCGATGTCGGCTAACGCCACTCGTCCTCTCAGCCGGCACAGACTCTCGCTGGCCGTCAGCAGAGCGCCGCCCGGCTTCAGCAGCGACACGGTGACCAAACCGCTCACCGTCACGGCCAGCCAGCCCTCCATCGGCTTCCCCCCAAACAGGGTCAGAGACGGAGAGAACTTCACCCGGGAGAACTTCTCCCCGAAGTTGGTAGAACCCGACTGAAGAGAGAACACGGACAGGAAGGTAATGGATTTACCTGTTTACAGGCTCGCAGCAGGTTACAGGTGAACATCCGTCACATGATCTGACTGCATGTCTGTGATCCGTGTTACCATCTCCACGTGCAGCGCCAGTTTGACTCCGTTGTGCAGCCAGCTCAGAGCCACGATGGGGTCTCCGTCCAGAGAGCTGGACAGGACGCTCTCCCAGCTGTTCACCAGGTGATCTGACATCGACCAGCATTTGATCTGACCGTCGCCGTCTGCAGACAGCAGCCTCGAGCCTCGGCAGACACACAAATACAACAACACTAAACACGCAACCAACACGGGAACGTTCAGGGAAACCAGGTAGAGCTGTGCAGGAGGAGAACCTCACCTGATTGGTCCCACTCCAGACAGGAAATGACCTCAGTGTGTCCAGAGTTGATGGAGTAAACGTCCCATGGATGCTCGGTGTCGATGATGTGGATCATGTGACTCACATCTGCAACACACAAACTCATGAAAGGACGACCACAACCGCAGCTGTGTGTGTCCATGTCTGTGTTGCGTGTCAGAGCTGCGTGTCCATGTTGCGTGTTGACGTTGCGTGTCTGTGTTGCGTGTCAGAGCTGCGTGTCCATGTGGTGTGTCCGTGTTGCGTGTCCATGTGTACCCTTGTCATCGTCGTCATTCTTCAGGTCGGTGCTGAAGGCCACCAGGTTCCTGCAGGACCAGGAGCAGACCAGCGGGATGGACGGACAGTGCGTGCTCTTTGGACGCTTCTCCCACTCGCACACGTACGCCAGCTCCATGATGGAAGAAACTGAAGGCCAGGTGATGCTTCACCTGAGAACAGACACACAGGTGAGATCACAAATCGACACTTGAAGCTTTGAATCACAATCAGGCGTTTGTCGATTCTAAACTTCTTGTGGCTGCAGGACTGTTTAACGTGGGAACAAACTGCAGCCAGCAGGGGGCGCTGCTGCTGCAGCTATCTCAACGATCAGTGAATCACTTCAGACATTTTTATTAAACAATGTCAGATATTCGCTGTATCACGTTTTAACTAGCACATGATCTCATTAGCAAACAATCAGAATTTTTTGGATATGAAAACAGTAAATAAGTTCCACAGATCAGTTTCACTAAACAGACATTGAGCTCATCATCAGCTGGACCTGCTTGAGCTGTTCGGAGACGTTTCACCTTTCATCCAATGGATGATGATGATCAATAAAGAACCTGGATCCTGTTGAACCAGAACGAGGTTTCTGGTTCCGGCTGTTAGTTCAGTCTAAACACCGTCAGACCACAGCTCAGTTAGCAGATGCTAGTTAGACAGCTCGTTGTTTCTTACCGGTGTTAGCAGAGTTGCGCTAACGGTCTCTCACCTGGTTCCAGCTCCAGAACCGAACTTACAGATGAGAACCAGGTTTTATAAAAGACTGAATGAAGCTTCGACGCACAAACACGAACTGAACCGGAGCCAGGTTCAGCTTCGGTACCGTTAGCATCACTTAGCATCGGTTAGCAAACAAACCGCTCACTTTAACAATGTGTCAGGACCTCACAGCCCACATAGCTGCCTGTACAGCTGCCTGTCTGAAAACACTGGCCGTAAAACCAAACGGCTCCACGGTTGATCTTAACAGAGCTGAGTTTGGATGTGTGTGTGTGTGTGTGTGTGTGTGTGTGTGTGTGTGTGTGTGTGTGTGTGTGTGTGTGTGTGTGTGTGTGTGTGTGTGTTTGTGTGTGTGTGTGCGTGTCATATGTAAAGTGAAGTGTGTGACCTTGTTTTCTGACAGGCGCCGCGGGCAGCTTCCTCTCTAACTGTAATCCCTGAGCAGAGTCTCTCAGGTGCATCTGTTGGCAAACATTTTACTTTCTGTATATTTAACTCTGATTCTCTCCTGTTCAGCAGATATTTAACCTCAGCAGGAAGTTTCCTTCATGTTGATGTCTCCTGCAGCAGTTTAAACTGTGTTTTAAATGTGTTACAAGTGTGTTTTAAACATGATTTAAGTGTGTTTAAATGTGATTTAAGTGTGTTTAAATGTGATTTAGTCTCTGCAGTCAGATGCTCAGAGCGGATATGAACTGTCTGCTGAACACAGTTTATTGGACTGATCCATCCATCCATCATCTATACACTGCTTAATCCTCTGTAGGGTCTCGGGGAGCCTGGAGTCTATCCCAGTCGACTCAGGGCGAAAGCAGGGGACACCTGGACAGGTCACCAGTCTATCTCAGGGCTACACATAGAGACAGACAACCAAGCACACTCTCATTCACACCTATAGATGCTGCTGACCACCGAGCCACCGTGCAGCCCTTTATTGGGCTGATGTTTCCTGTAATCATGATGTTCTGTTCATGTGTCAGCGGACAGACAGCGACAGTCTGAGGACATTCTTCATTTTTATTCTTTCACATCCATCAGCTTTAAATCATGAATGAATTCAGAAATGTGGTTTTGTGCTGCGTCAGATTAAAAGTCTGCAGAACAAACAAAGTGCTGCTTCACTCACATTAAGTCTTTATTTCTATCTCTTTTACATGAATCAAGAACTTCCTGTCTGTTGGAGACGCTGTTCAGCAGCTGGCAGCTGATTGGACGAGGGCAGGGGACACGTTGTAAAGGACCAATCAGCCTTTTCTCTTGAAGCGTCCAACTTTTAAACCATTTGAATCTCAGCTGAAAGAAGAAATCAGTCCTGTTGCTGAACAGCTGTCCGCACAGAATGGACCGGATCTGGATCTAGATCTGGAACTGGATCTGGATATGGATATGGAACTGGATCTGGATCTGGATCAGGCCCCGGTCCTGGGTCTGGTCTGCTGGTCTCACTGGTTCTCCTGGTTGGCAAACACTCCGGCCTCCCAGCGCAGAGCTCGCTGGTTTTTATGTCGAACAACTCGAGTTGACTCTACAACCTGAAACCAAAGAGGCAAGGAGACAAGGAAACAAGGAAACAAGGAGACAAGGAGACAAAGAGACAAAAATATAAGTAAACAAAGAGACAAAGAGACACGGACACTGAGGCTGCTTCCTGAATGTGAAATTGTTCCTTTGGATGTGGAACTGTTCCTAGAAGACGTACCTCGTTGTTGACGTCGTCGACCGGCTGGATTCCTGCGTACTGAAACACACAAGGTAACATGACGTTAGTATGAACACGTCATCAGGACCAGATGTTCCTCAGGAGGAACCAGCAGAAGGACCAGCACTCACCGAACTCTCCTCCAGCTTCAGTTTGGCTCGTCGCTCCTCGAAGTCCTGCAGCAGCGTCTCTGTCAGACCACGAACCGACGGCGAGCGAACCGCCGGGGAGGAGGAGGAGGAGGAGGTCCAGGGCTGAGCGGTGATCAGGGAGATGGAGGACAGACGGACGGACGGACGAGCAGAGGAAACACTGACGGGTTTGTCTGAAACACAGCAGGAAATCCATCAGTGACATCATAGCTGACGTCTCAGCAGGTTTAATCAGCTTGGTTTTGAACACCAGGTGGCGCTGTTTCTCCTGCAGACGTCTGTTAGCATCAGTTAGCATCAGTTAGCATCTGTGATCTGTGATCTGTAGCATCCAGGACACTGAGGTCAGTCAGAAAAGCCCTGACATGTCTGTGGGTCTGAAAACCAATCAAAGCAACTGACCAATTAAAACAGAGGTGGAGACTCGTTAACGAGGAGAATGTACCATCAGACACACCTGACACCTGGTCTGTTGTGTTGGTCTGTTGTGTTGTTGGTCTGTTGTGTTGTAGGTCTGTTGTGTTGGTCTGTTGTGTTGTTGGTCTGTTGTGTTGTTGGTCTGTTGTGTTGTCTGTTGTGTTGTTGGTCTGTTGTGTTGGTCTGTTGTGTTGTTGGTCTGTTGTGTTGTAGGTCTGTTGTGTTGTTGGTCTGTTGTGTTGTAGGTCTGTTGTGTTGGTCTGTTGTGTTGTTGGTCTGTTGTGTTGGTCTGTTGTGTTGTTGGTCTGTTGTGTTGGTCTGTTGTGTTGTAGGTCTGTTGTGTTGTTGGTCTGTTGTGTTGTAGGTCTGTTGTGTTGTAGGTCTGTTGTGTTGTTGGTCCGTTGTGTTGTAGGTCTGTTGTGTTTTAGGTCTGTTGTGTTGTAGGTCTGTTGTGTTGTTGGTCTGTTGTGTTGTTGGTCTGTTGTGTTGTTGGTCTGTTGTGTTGGTCTGTTGTGTTGTAGGTCTGTTGTGTTGTTGGTCTGTTGTGTTGTAGGTCTGTTGTGTTGTAGGTCTGTTGTGTTGGTCTGTTGTGTTGTAGGTCTGTTGTGTTGGTCTGTTGTGTTGGTCTGTTGTGTTGTTGGTCTGTTGTGTTGTTGGTCTGTTGTGTTGTTGGTCTGTTGTGTTGTAGGTCTGTTGTCTGTTGTGTCGGTCTGTTGTGTTGTAGGTCTGTTGTGTTGTAGGTCTGTTGTCTGTTGTGTTGTAGGTCTGTTGTGTTGTTGGTCTGTTGTGTTGTAGGTCTGTTGTGTTGGTCTGTTGTGTTGGTCTGTTGTGTTGTTGGTCTGTTGTGTTGTAGGTCTGTTGTGTTGTTGGTCTGTTGTGTTGTTGGTCTGTTGTGTTGTAGGTCTGTTGTGTTGTAGGTCTGTTGTGTTGGTCTGTTGTGTTGTAGGTCTGTTGTGTTGGTCTGTTGTGTTGGTCTGTTGTGTTGTTGGTCTGTTGTGTTGTTGGTCTGTTGTGTTGTTGGTCTGTTGTGTTGTAGGTCTGTTGTGTTGTTGGTCTGTTGTGTTGTAGGTCTGTTGTGTTGTAGGTCTGTTGTGTTGTTGGTCTGTTGTGTTGTAGGTCTGTTGTGTTGGTCTGTTGTGTTGGTCTGTTGTGTTGTTGGTCTGTTGTGTTGTAGGTCTGTTGTGTTGTTGGTCTGTTGTGTTGTAGGTCTGTTGTGTTGTTGGTCTGTTGTGTTGTAGGTCTGTTGTGTTGGTCTGTTGTGTTGGTCTGTTGTGTTGTTGGTCTGTTGTGTTGTAGGTCTGTTGTGTTGTTGGTCTGTTGTGTTGTTGGTCTGTTGTGTTGTTGGTCTGTTGTGTTGTAGGTCTGTTGTGTTGGTCTGTTGTGTTGGTCTGTTGTGTTGTAGGTCTGTTGTGTTGGTCTGTTGTGTAGGTCTGTTGTGTTGTACGTCTGTTGTGTTGTTGGTCTGTTGTGTTGTAGGTCTGTTGTGTTGTAGGTCTGTTGTGTTGTAGGTCTGTTGTGTTGTTGGTCTGTTGTGTTGTAGGTCTGTTGTGTTGGTCTGTTGTGTTGGTCTGTTGTGTTGTTGGTCTGTTGTGTTGTAGGTCTGTTGTGTTGTTGGTCTGTTGTGTTGTTGGTCTGTTGTGTTGTTGGTCTGTTGTGTTGTAGGTCTGTTGTGTTGGTCTGTTGTGTTGGTCTGTTGTGTTGTAGGTCTGTTGTGTTGGTCTGTTGTGTTGGTCTGTTGTGTTGTTGGTCTGTTGTGTTGTTGGTCTGTTGTGTTGTTGGTCTGTTGTGTTGTTGGTCTGTTGTGTTGTTGGTCTGTTGTGTTGGTCTGTTGTGTTGTAGGTCTGTTGTGTTGGTCTGTTGTGTTGTAGGTCTGTTGTGTTGTTGGTCTGTTGTGTCGGTCTGTTGTGTTGTAGGTCTGTTGTGTTGGTCTGTTGTGTTGTAGGTCTGTTGTGTTGTTGGTCTGTTGTAGGTCTGTTGTGTCGGTCTGTTGTGTTGTAGGTCTGTTGTAGGTCTGTTGTGTTGTTGGTCTGTTGTGTCGGTCTGTTGTGTTGTTGGTCTGTTGTGTCGGTCTGTTGTGTAGGTCTGTTGTGTTGGTCTGTTGTGTTGTTGGTCTGTTGTGTTGGTCTGTTGTGTTGTTGGTCTGTTGTGTCGGTCTGTTGTGTCGGTCTGTTGTGTTGGTCTGTTGTGTTGTTAGTCTGTTGTGTTGGTCTGTTGTGTCGGTCTGTTGTGTTGTTGGTCTGTTGTGTCGGTCTGTTGTGTTGTAGGTCTGTTGTGTTGTTGGTCTGTTGTGTTGTTGGTCTGTTGTGTCGGTCTGTTGTGTCGGTCTGTTGTGTTGGTCTGTTGTGTTGTTGGTCTGTTGTGTCGGTCTGTTGTGTCGGTCTGTTGTGTTGGTCTGTTGTGTTGTTAGTCTGTTGTGTTGGTCTGTTGTGTCGGTCTGTTGTGTTGTTGGTCTGTTGTGTTGGTCTGTTGTGTTGGTCTGTTGTGTCGGTCTGTTGTGTTGTAGGTCTGTTGTGTTGTAGGTCTGTTGTGTTGTTGGTCTGTTGTGTTGGTCTGTTGTGTTGTTGGTCTGTTGTGTTGGTCTGTTGTGTTGGTCTGTTGTGTCGGTCTGTTGTGTCGGTCTGTTGTGTTGTAGGTCTGTTGTGTTGTAGGTCTGTTGTGTTGGTCTGTTGTGTTGTTGGTCTGTTGTGTTGGTCTGTTGTGTTGTTAGTCTGTTGTGTTGGTCTGTTGTGTTGGTCTGTTGTGTTGTTAGTCTGTTGTGTTGGTCTGTTGTGTCGGTCTGTTGTGTTGTTGGTCTGTTGTGTTGGTCTGTTGTGTTGGTCTGTTGTGTCGGTCTGTTGTGTTGTAGGTCTGTTGTGTTGTAGGTCTGTTGTGTTGTTGGTCTGTTGTGTTGGTCTGTTGTGTTGTTGGTCTGTTGTGTTGGTCTGTTGTGTTGGTCTGTTGTGTCGGTCTGTTGTGTTGTAGGTCTGTTGTGTTGGTCTGTTGTGTTGTTGGTCTGTTGTGTTGGTCTGTTGTGTTGTTAGTCTGTTGTGTTGGTCTGTTGTGTTGGTCTGTTGTGTGCCCGTCGTGTTACGGCCTGTTACTGATTCACACAGGGGATGTTGCTGGACTTTGGTCTTTTGTGTCACTGAGTTACTGATTGTGTGTCTGTCTGGTTGATGTGTGACCACAGCAGACTTCCAGAGTCTGGATGAACACTTCTGTCCTGGTCCAGACCAGGACCAGGACCAGGACCAGGACCAGGACCATCCTAGTGTTCTGTTTAGATCCTTTTCACTGATGGACTTTGACGTTTTCTCTGAGGGTTTCATCGGACATGAGGTTCCTTGTTTTACTAGACGTGGCTGAAACCTGGAGGATGGTTTACGTCTCTTCATGTTGCAGAAATCAGACGAACAGCCTTCAGCCACCGCAGAGTCTTTAACCTCAGAGCTTTAGATCCTCGCTACGCTGTGAACCTTTCCAGTTAGCTCAGCTTAGGTTCTGCTGCCTCAACATGTGAGCTAAATGAACCTTAGTTGACTAATTAGTTCGAATGATCTTATTAGCAGCGAAACTTTAGAAGTAGCTCAGATGGTTTAACTCAACTTTAGAAACCAGTTATTCCAGTACTACAGGTAGATGGATCAGATCAGCAGGTACAGACTCTCCGTCCTCTTACATTTCTGAAGGAGGATTCAGGTGGTCGATGTGACCAACCTGATTCCAGACGCTGACAGTTGATTCTGTGTTGTATTAGTTTTATTAGATCCATCAGAAGGTGTTTGATTCTGACTGATGCGGTTCATGTTAAATGAAATGAAGTGTCTCAAGGAGGCGTACCTGCGGTTAAAGGTGGGTAGAACTGACTGACGGCCGTCCTGGTCGCCTGTTCAACCAGAGGAATTGGAGAGAACATCGGCTGGTGCTCCTCCCTGGACTCCCTCAGCTCCTTCAGCTCCTGCTCCCGCCTCAGAGCCTCCTCGATCTCCTTCTCGATGAAGTCTGGAGCTCCTTGTCCTCTGGGCTGTCGGCCAGCGGACTCCAGGTTCCCCCTCCAGGACTGAGGGGTGGTCCAGGGTGAAGGCAGCATTGGGGGAGAGGAGGAGGAGTTGGAGGAAGAAGAAAGATCTCGATCTCGGAACCGCTTTGAGTCCGTCTCGGTCAGAGAGGACGGATCCAGACTCGCTCGGCTGAACTCGGATTCTTCGGGGTGTCGATGAGGACAGCAAGGAGACGGGAACACCGAGCTGTCGGTCCGGTCCTCGTCTTCTGGATCCGACTTCCTCTTTGTGTCCTCCAGCTTCTGTGGTGCATCTCGACTGTCTTCTTTCAGCTGAGGTTCCTCCTTTCTCTGGTTCTGGATCTCTTTCTGGAAGATGAAGCTCACTCGGTTCTTGTCTTTGGTTCTGGGCGTCAGCGGCGACTGTAAACGTTTGGTTGTGATCTCGACCATCTCCTGGCTGTTGCTGTGCTTCAGGCCTCGAAGGCGTCGCAGGTTCTCCTCACGTTCCTGAACTAACCGGATCTCCCTTTGGATCGGGGTTTCAGAGGGAGTGCCTCTGTCCAGCTCAGTGTAGCTGCTGAACAGGCCTTTGTTGTGACTGATGCCGCCGCCCATCTCCAGCTGTTCCAGGTGAGAGTCCAGGTCATCGAACACGCTGTCCTGAGACTGGAGCACCTTCACCCCCCTCTGTGGATACGTTTCTTCTTCTGCAGCTGCTTTAAATGTTGTCGAGTCATCGCCGTCCTCCAGCCTCCCTACTGTAGACACATCAGGACCAGACGAGCTCAGGTGTGTCTTTGAGGATCTCAGTGGGTTGAGCAGCGCCATCAGCCGGTCCTGCTCCATCTTCAGGAACTGCTTTCGCACAGCGCTGAAGTTGATCTGCTCCTTGTCGATGGTCCCGGGCTCAGCGGGTCGGGGCGGCTCTGCTCTGACAGGACTGTAGCTCAAACTGAAGCCTTCGATGAGTTTATCGGTCGATCGGTTCAGATCCAGACTCTCCAGCGGGCTCGGCTGGTCCTTTAGTGCCGGGTTCTTCTTGGGTGCTTGCTTGCGGATGATTTCCTGGCGGAGCTGCTTCTCCTCGTCCTCCCCGACCGCTGGCGTGTTTGGATCAGCTCTGTACAGCGAGTCTCCGTTGCTGTCGGAGAACAGGCTCTCTGGCTTCCTGCTGCTGCTGCTGTAGGTCTGTAGTTTGAATCCTCTCTCCTCCTTCAGCGTCGCCAGCTGTGCCTGCCGCCGCGGCGATACCATCCAGGCTTCGTTCAGCTCGGCCTCGGGACTCTCCGGATCGTCTACGAAGGAGTAAAACCCGCAGTGCGAGCTGGAGCTGCTGGAGCTGCCGGGGCTGCTGGGCTGCCACTCATCACTGGTGCTGCCTTCGTCCTGCGACACGGCGACCTGCCGGACTTCAACCACAACGTCCTTGGACTCGTCCTCCTGCAGGGAGGACACGACCACCGAGGACTGACGAGTCACAGAGATGCTGCTGAAATGGAGGTCGTCCAGGTGGGGGGCGGGGCCAGCGATGGTGCGCAGATCTGAAGGTTGCAGCAGCGGGGACAGAGGCTTCAACACCCACCTCCTGGGAAAGCTGTCCATGGCTGCAGGGGGCGCTGTGGAGGCCACAGGGGGCGCTGTGGAGCTGATAGGGGGAGGAGGCTCTGAGGTGGGGAGACGGTGAACAGAGGTCGAAGTCTGGGAACTTTGGAGAGTCAAAACATCCTGACGGTCTCCTGCCGAGAGCCTCTGAAAGGACAGAAAGAGGAGGTTACCATGGCAACAACAGGGATAAGAGGCTACCACGGCAACGACAGGGAGGAGAGTTTAGCATGGCAACGATATGGGGACAGGTTACCACAGCAACAATAGGGAAGAAAGGCTACCGCAGCAACAACAGGGAGGAGAGGTTACTATGACAACAACAGAAGGGAGAATATTGTTACTATGGAAACTTTGCACCAAATCATAGAATAGTAACTGGGAACAGGAGAGACTGGTTTCCATGGAAACATGCTGGTTACGATGGTTCTCTGTGTTCTACAGAGGAACGTTTTATTTTACTTCAGTATCAATAAACTGTGGTTTTATTAATAACTAATAAACTGGTCTCCACAACATGACTGAACTCAGTGAGCTGAATGTGTTTGCAAAGCATCATGGGAACTGGAGTCCACCACAGCTGAACTGGGAGCAGCGCTGAGCTTTTATGGTTTGAAGGAAGTAAATCTGCATTCGGGAAAAGTGAGGAATGCCAATAAAGTTTATCAGAGCCGATCGGTTGGTGATAACAGCATCACTCATGCAGGAGACAGAGGCCATGTGACTGCAGCAGGCAGGACTCTGTACTTACTACCTGTAATAATTCATTTAACATCTACAGCAGAGTTCAGGATCTGAGGCTGCTGGACTCCTCACATAGATTCAGATCTGCAGATGAATCTCAGGGTCACAAAGTTTGCATCATAAAACAACAAGAAGCAGGTCGAAGGTTCAAATCTGGAGAGTCATAAAACACCGAAGGTTCAGACCCGAAACGATTTAAGCACCCAGCCACAAACTCAGTCTACACGTACATATGCATACACATATGTATATATTCCTCATACATATACATATATATATATATATATATATATATATATATATATATATATATATATATATATATATATATATATATATATATATATATATATATATACATATATATATATATATACATATATATATATATATATGAGAGAGAACTGCTGATGTACAGAGAACTACTGAAACTAAAAACAGATTATTGATGAAGTTCTGAACTGACTCTATTCTGATGCTATTCTTACTCAATGGAAGCGTTACATGTTCTGGTTCTGGACCTGGTTTTAGGTTTTAGTTTGTCTTTAATGTGGATGCAGAGACACAGGAAACTGAATCAGTCTCAGGACCTGACACCTGAACAGAAAACAGTCATGAAATCTGAGATCAGATGTTCAGTCTGTTCAGGATGCTGCAGCTGGTTGGACTAACGGACGCAGAGTTCTGTCTGGACCGAACCAAACACTGGGTTTGGACTGACTCAGTCCTGCAGCTCTACGGGTTCTGGTTCTGTCTGTTCTGCAGCTGTTTGATGCTTGACTCATTCCTCAGCTCAGACACAAAGCAGCTGCTGAAAACTGCTGTCAGACGCTGCATTCAGAGAAACAGCGTTAGCAGAGCGTTAGCAGAGCGTTAGCATCAGAGCTGCAGCTCAGTGGGAGTGTGAGATAAGCTGCCCCTCCTTCAGACAGACGGCTGCTGTCAGCTGATAACATGTTTACATCAACAGACAGGCAGGTGGAGATTTTAAAACGTTCTCCTGAACGTCTAAACAACGTTTACTTCAACAGTCACTCAGAGACACTGACGGGACGACGGTCCTCCTTAATTTAAACTCTGAGTTCTCTGAGGAGCATGAAAGTCGACACAGAAATAAGAAAGCTGCTGAATAAAATACGAGAAGGCAAAGTTAGAAAGAAGACCTTCATTAGACATTAGAGCGCTGAGCTTTAGTTTGTTTTTAAATCTGAGACATATGACAGTTCTGAACAGGAGCGACTGAGTCCAGGAGTTTATCAGAAGGTTTGAAATCTGAGGTTAATGAGAAAAATAGATCTGCAGGAGAACAAACATCCTGTTCTGTTATATAATATATATATTTATAATATTATAGAATTAGATGAAGACACTTCTGTCAAAAAGTGAAGCAGGAAATGACCAAACCCCCCAGTAAACGTCAGCATCTGTTACCATGGAAACAACACATGACATCACAGCTGATCCTCAGGAAGTACATTTACTCAGGTACTGAGCTCAGCTCTCTTCTGAAGTACTTTACTTTACAGAGGACTCCTGAACTCTGAGTCCTTCCTGTAGAAACCAGCCGGATGGTTCTGTTCTGGTGCCTTCGCTGCTTTAAAGGAACGTTTAGAGTCTCAGACACTGTTTAGATTGTTGACTCAGTCGAGTTGTGTTTAGTCTAAACTGAGATTGCAGCATCAGCTGATTTAAAACCAAGCCTCGGTCCAGGACCCCCTGACCTGTCCGTTCTGTCAGACGTCTCTCTGATTGGTCAGAGCTGCTTCCTGTGACTCAGGTTGTCGCTGACAGACTCCAACAGACGGTTTTTGCTGGTGATCTAAGCAGAGTGAATCTGCTGCCACACACTAAAGACCCTTATGTCTGAGTTAATCAGTAGGAGTGACTGATAATCAGCAGACCTGATCAATAACAGATTTTACATGTGACGGTTCACCTGGTCTCACCTGGTCTCACCTGGTTAAAGTGGTTAAAGTGTGAAATGCCGAGGTTTCTCTTACCTCTGGTCTCCTTTCTGTCAGCAGCTCAAACTGAACCCACTAACTGACATGACAAAGGTCACGTTCAGAGGCCACGCCCACACCAACAAAACACGCCCATTGCGACAAGCCACGCCCACACAACGGCAACCTAATAGGCCACGCCCACTGTGAGCTTCCGTTTAAATCCTGAGTCAGGTTGGTCTCCACTCTCCGTTAATGTGAAGTTTACACATGTAAAGATAGAACCAGAGCAGAGCCAGGGACAGAAGGACTCACTGGTTCATCGTGTTCGTTTACAGGACTGGAAGTGTCTCCACACGGCGTCGTAGTTCTGCTGTGTGTTTTATTTTGGGAAGTACTTTGAGTTACATTTTTCATTGTATGAAAAGTACTATATAAATAAAGTTTGATTGATTGATTAATTGATTGTTTGATTGAAGTCTGGCTGTAGATCAGATTATTATTACTGACATTATCATTATTATTATTATTATTATTATTAAATATATTGTTGTTGTTGTTTGAAGGCTGACAGAGGAACCGTGTGTGCAGCTGCTGCCCCCTGCTGGACAAACACCACAGCTGACTGTCAGTCTGTTTGTTTGTTGTTTATCCTTTTGTTGCTGTGTTTGTTTGTTGTTTGTGTCTCACCTTGGTCTCCTGGTCCAGACTGTGACACAGAACCTGCCACGGCGCCGTGTACCTGAACATCCTCACCTGGACCCGACTGGTTCCTACTGGTTCTGGTCTGGTGATGATGGTGATGATGTCAGTCAGAGTCCCAGCCAGCAGGAACCAATCACCATCAGCCCTGAGACGGATGATTGGTCATGTTATTGATCAGAGCATTGATCAGGTTATTAAGTGAATCAGTGAATCTGATGTTTCAACTTTCACTGTTCGCTTTCATTTCTAAAAGTTTTTGTCACATTATTATTCACAAATTGAAAACTCGTCACATCAGTGACACATCAGTTCAGCCTGATCAATACGTCATCAATAGTGAAAGTTGAAACATCAGATTCACTTTCAGACGTTTTACAGTTTTATCACACAAACAAACAAACAGAGTTCTGTTCAAAACGTCCTCATGTTTGTTGACAGAAAACAATGTAAACAAACATGTGACGTCATCAGAGGTCTGAACTTCGATGCAGGATTTGAGGATTTGAGGAAACTTCATCTCCATGGTAACTGATGCTGTGATTCCAGATAAGAGCCCAGAGAGTTTAAAGCTCCGCCCACTGACCAATCAGCTCTCTGGCCTCGTCATCTTTCATTTTCTGCAGCTGACTTTTAGTCCGTGTTTATTTTCTAACGTTGCAGTTTGATCTTCGTTTGACAAATATGTCACTGTGATGTCAGGAGACCTGTCCATGTCTGTGATTGGTCACCTGTTGCTCCACCTCTTTCACCTGAACACGCTCAGAGCAGGTTCAGAAGCCTGTCTGACTCACTGAGTTCATCCTGACTGTGGTAGTTTAGTTTAGTGAAGCCAGATAAGGGAAGAAATCCAGGCTCAGTTAAACCTGCTTCAGATCACTGGACTGTTCACTGTCGACGCATGTAAACAAAACTGTAGCCCAGACGTTGGAGGAGGGCGGGGCCAATGCTGTTTACACCAATAAACAGGTTTAAAAATCAATAACTGATCAGCTAATCAGAGACACACAGGTAGGTGAGGTCATGATGATGTCACACAGGTGAGAGTAAACAGAGATAAACAGAATGTGGACTCACCGTGCAGGTTCACCAGCTGATGGAGGACTGACCACACCGACGCTGTCCCAGTGTGTGTGTTACTGTGTGTGTGTGTGTGTGTGTGTGTGTGTTACTGTGTGTGTGTGTGTTACTGTGTGTGTGTGTGTGTGTGTGTGTGTGTGTGTGTGTGTGTGTGTGTGTGTGTCTGTGTGTGTGTGTGTTGCTGAGCAGCGGAATTTGTCAGGAATTCTGCTGACCAACACAAACACTCACAATGACCAACCACACACACACACACAGTGTAACACACACACACACACACACAGTGTAACACACATACACACACACAGTAACACACACAGAGTAACACACGAGTTTTCAGATTTTATATCATCAGGATGAAATAAAAAATACAACAAGAAAAACTAAACAGAACCAGTGAAGGAACGCAGGACAGACAGACAGACAGACAGATACAGACAGACAGACAGACAGACAGACAGACAGACAGACAGGTTTCTGATTGGCTGATTAAACTCCAGTTAAAACTGATTCATTCACATCAGACTGGAGCTTCTTCCAGTTCAGGACCTTCAGCCTCCTGCAGGGGGAAGCACCAATCTGTCAGCTGGTTACCAGGACAACTGGAGGAGACTGCAGGACATCCCATAATTACTCAGAGGGGAGGTTAGTGGCTGATGGATGTTTCTGCTGCGAGACACTTTGAAGCATAAATGAGTGTCAGAACCAGCAGCAGCTCAGCTGAACTCCACAGTCTGAATCTGATGATGACCCTCAGACGTTGGTGGGACCAGGACGGCTGGAGGCTTCTGACCAGCAGAGGGGGTCGGCCAGAACCCGGGATGGGTTCAGGATGGGTTATGGAGAGTCTTCATGTGGACAGACTGATGGGTTCATCACTGACTACCTGCAGAGTAAATGTTCACAGCGGGCCTCTGGACATACTTCAAACTGTTCTCTCTACAGCAGCAGTTCCTCAGACCTCCTCAGATCATCTGCTTCTGTACCTGCAGTAGATTAATAAAGGTCACAGTTCTACCTTCAGACTATCACAATCTGCTCTATTGACCCGGTTTGTTCTCGCAGACCAGGAACTAGACTCTGGTGAATCTTTGCTCTCATTTTCAAACTAAGTCCTGAAAATGAGAGCAGTATGAACGTAAACATCAGTAAACATCAGTAAACATCAGTAAACATCAGTGGTTAAAGTGTTTACAGTGTTTACAGTGTTCATAGTATTTACAGTGTTTACAGTGTTCATAGTGTTTACAGTGTTTACAGTGTTCATAGTATTTACAATGTTTACAGTGTTCATAGTGTTTACAGTGTTCATAGTATTTACAGTGTTTACAGTGTTCATAGTATTTACAGTGTTTACAGTGTTCATAGTGTTTACAGTGTTTACAGTGTTGATAGTGTTTACAGTGTTTACAGTGTTTACAGTGTTCATAGTATTAACAGTGTTTACAGTGTTCATAGTATTTACAGTGTTTACAGTGTTCATAGTGTTTACAGTGTTCATAGGATTTACAGTGTTCATAGTGTTTATAGTGTTTACAGTGTTGATAGTGTTTACAGTGTTTACAGTGTTTACAGTGTTCATAGTATTTACAGTGTTTACAGTGTTTACAGTGTTCATAGTATTTACAGTGTTTACAGTGTTCATAGTGTTTACAGTGTTCATAGGATTTACAGTGTTTATAGTGTTTACAGTGTTCATAGTATTTACAGTGTTTACAGTGTTCATAGTGTTTACAGTGTTTACAGTGTTGATAGTGTTTACAGTGTTTACAGTGGTTACAGTGTTTACAGTGTTTACAGTGTTCATAGTATTTACAGTGTTTACAGTGTTCATAGTGTTTACAGTGTTCATAATATTTTCAGTGTTTACAGTGTTCATAGTATTTACAATGTTTACAGTGTTCATAGTGTTTACAGTGTTCATAGTATTTACAGTGTTTACAGTGTTCATAGTGTTTACAGTGTTTACAGTGTTGATAGTGTTTACAGTGTTTATAGTGTTGATAGTCTTTATAGTGTTTATAGTGTTTACAGTGTTCATAGTGTTTACAGTGTTCATAGTGTTTACAGTGTTTACAGTGTTTACAGTGTTCATAGTGTTCATAGTGTTTACAGTGTTTACAGTGTTTACAGTGTTCATAGTGTTTACAGTGTTCATAGTGTTTACAGTGTTTACAGTGTTTACAGTGTTTACAGTGTTTATAGTGTTCAGTGTTTACAGTGTTCATAGTGTTTACAGTGTTCATAGTGTTTACAGTGTTTACAGTGTTTACAGTGTTTATAGTCTTTACAGTGTTCATAGTGTTTACAGTGTTCATAGTGTTTACAGTGTTTACAGTGTTTACAGTGTTCATAGTGTTTATAGTGTTCATAGTGTTTACAGTGTTCATAGTGTTTACAGTGTTCATAGTGTTTACAGTGTTTACAGTGTTTATAGTCTTTACAGTGTTCATAGTGTTTACAGTGTTCATAGTGTTTACAGTGTTTACAGTGTTTACAGTGTTCATAGTGTTTATAGTGTTCATAGTGTTTACAGTGTTCATAGTGTTTACAGTGTTCATAGTGTTTACAGTGTTTACAGTGTTTACAGTGTTCATAGTGTTTACAGTGTTCATAGTGTTTATAGTGTTCATAGTGTTTACAGTGTTTACAGTGTTTACAGTGTTTATAGTGTTCATAGTGTTTACAGTGTTCATAGTGTTTACAGTGTTCATAGTGTTTACAGTGTTTACAGTGTTTACAGTGTTTACAGTGTTTACAGTGTTCATAGTGTTTACAGTGTTCATAGTGTTTACAGTGTTCATAGTGTTTACAGTGTTTACAGTGTTTACAGTGTTCATAGTCTTTACAGTGTTCATAGTGTTTACAGTGTTCATAGTGTTTACAGTGTTTACAGTGTTTACAGTGTTCATAGTGTTTATAGTGTTCATAGTGTTTACAGTGTTCATAGTGTTTACAGTGTTTACAGTGTTTACAGTGTTTACAGTGTTTATAGTCTTTACAGTGTTCATAGTGTTTACAGTGTTCATAGTGTTTACAGTGTTTACAGTGTTTACAGTGTTCATAGTGTTTATAGTGTTCATAGTGTTTACAGTGTTCATAGTGTTTACAGTGTTCATAGTGTTTACAGTGTTTACAGTGTTTACAGTGTTCATAGTGTTTACAGTGTTCATAGTGTTTATAGTGTTCATAGTGTTTACAGTGTTTACAGTGTTTACAGTGTTTATAGTGTTCATAGTGTTTACAGTGTTCATAGTGTTTACAGTGTTTACAGTGTTCATAGTGTTTACAGTGTTTACAGTGTTTATAGTGTTTACAGTGTTCATAGTGTTTACAGTGTTTACAGTGTTTACAGTGTTTACAGTGTTTACAGTGCATCCACAGTGTCGGGGTTCCTGAGGCAGTGTGGTCCAGGTAGTCAGATATGCATCAGTGTGGGTTCCTGCCCTGTGGTTCCTGAGTCTCTGGGACTAGTCAGACCTAATCAGGGTCTTGGTCTGGGGGAACAAACTGTCTGTCTGGAGGTTTTGGCGTACAGTGCTAAGTTAAACTTTCAGGAAGTACAACCTCTGCTAGGCCTTTTTCCAGACAGAGTCTACATGGGGAGTCCACCAGAACCTGGTGTTGGAGCTGCTTCAGTCCTCCAGCTGCTCCAGAATCAACCTGGAGACCTGAGAGAGGCAGAAGAACCTCAAGGATTTCTGAACCAGAACCGCTTCAGATGGAAACCTGCTGAATGACAGACTCTGATGAAGCGTCTCCAGGTTTCAGCAGCACCTCGAGCTCAGAGCTTCAACAGACGAGTCGAGTCTTTGAGTTTCCAGGAGTTAGATTTTATTACACAACAAACCGAACACTGAGGAGACGATGAAGACTCAGCTTCTCTTCTTCACGTCTGGGTTTCTGTCAGCGTGGCTGCCGGCGGCCATCTTTGTAGCGTGGTCACCATGGTGACGTGGAATAGAGACGTTTACAGCCGAAGCGTCATCGCTGAACAACATGGCAGCCCTGAGACAGAACACATGATGAGCTCTACTGGACCTCTACTGGACCTCTGCTGGACATCTACTGGACATCTACTGGACCTCTACTGGACCTCTACTGGACCTCTACTGGACCTCTACTGGACCTCCACTGGACCTCTGCTGGACATCTACTGGACATCTACTGGACATCTACTGGACCTCTGCTGGACATCTACTGGACCTCTACTGGACCTCTGCTGGACCCCTACTGGACCTCTGCTGGACATCTACTGGACATCTACTGGACATCTACTGGACCTCTGCTGGACATCTACTGGACATCTACTGGACCTCTACTGGACCTCTACTGGACCTCTACTGGACCCCCACTGGACCTCTACTGGACCTCTACAGGACCCCTACTGGACCTCTACTGGACCTCTGCTGGACATCTACTGGACCTCTACTGGACCTCTGCTGGACCCCTACTGGACCTCTACTGGACATCTACTGGACATCCACTGGACCTCTACTGGACATCTACTGGACATCTACTGGACCTCTACTGGACCTCTACAGGACCTCTACTGGACCTCTACAGGACCCCTACTGGACCTCTACAGGACCCCTACTGGACCTCTACAGGACCCCTACTGGACCTCTACTGGACATCTACTGGACATCCACTGGACATCTACTGGACATCTACTGGACATCTACAGGACCCCAACTGGACCTCTACTGGACCTGTACTGGACATCTACTGGACATCTACTGGACCTCTACTGAACCTCTGCTG
>CM045446.1:37425353-37435353 GCA_024666655.1 Dascyllus trimaculatus | reverse complement strand
TTACCCTCTAGTACTACATTTACCCTCTAGTACTACATTTACCCTCTAATACTACATTTACTACATTGTGTTTGTGTTTTGTTTTGTCCTGAAAGGTGTTTCCTCTGAACGTGTCGTCGTCTTACGGTGAACAAACGTCCAATCAGACACGGCTTCGTTTGGATTCACTGGTCTTTATTTAGTCTGCAGGCTCACGTTTCTGTTCACACGATGTTAAACGTCCTGTTGGCGGCTTTTACAAGGTTTATAAAGGTTAGTTTAATCAAGGTTAGTAGTCGATGTGAGGATTATTGACTCAGAACTTAATTTCACCTCAGTGATGTTTGATTCCATCACATCAGGAGAAACACAGCAAACATCTGAAGGAAACATCTCTGTTCAGGAGCTTTAATGGAGCAAACAGGAGCATTTTAGCTTCCACATCTGAGCCCTGCTGTCTGACTGCCAGGTCCATTTTCAATGAGACCCTGTTCATAAATGCTAGACCTGATGTTTGATGAGGTTCCTATTGTGTACATCGATGCTCATTCCTGCCAGCAAAAGAAAAACGAGAGAGGAAAAGTTCACATGACTAAAAAAGTCCCATCAAGTTTTGGATAAAAAGTCAAAAATCTTCAGTTAAAATGTAAAAACTTAACGTCAGAACAATGAGATCAGGAAGTCCGACTGCTCCTGCCATATTTCTAAAGAAGTTGAAATAAATAAACTATAAATTAAATAAAGGCTCAGCTTCAGGGTGTTTCTGTTCCAGGCTCTGATGATGGAGTCTGGTCATTATCAAAACTGAAACCAGCTGACAGAGAGAACGCACAGAGGAGGAAGATGAAGATGATGAAGATGATGATGGTGACATCCTGGTTCTCCACTGCAGGATCTTTAAGGGGACCTGAACCTTTGTTCTGACCTCATCAAAACCTTCCTATAGAACCTCTTTCAGGAGATGAAGTGATGCTATAGAAGAATTACTTTAGTTCCACAAAGATCCCCTGAAGAACTTCAGCAGAAACAGGTTCCACATAGTTCTTGGTGGATCCTCCTGGTTCTGTGGTGACAACAGGACCTGACTGATTCCTGGTTTAAGTAACTTTTGGGCAGAATAGTCAAGTTTAAGAACTGGCATCAGTTCTGACAGACCATCGTGTTCTAAGATGCCAGTTTGTGAAATTGAGGTGAACATTCCTGTTTTCTGATGTTTCATCGACCAAATCATTGACTCAGATCAAAGCAGTGAGCAGCTCTGATTTCATGCTGTTAGCTGCCAAAGAACCAAACAAGTTCAACAAACATGTAGAACCTTTAGAGAACCACATACAGCAGGTGAAGAACCATCTAACCCTCTTAAACCTACAGATTCCTTGCAGAGAAATCGGCATCTTCCTGGTTCTGGCCCGGTCTCGTTACACCGTTCAGCCCTTTGAGAACCTGATCAGTATGACAGCTGGACGACTGACCACCGTGTCCTTCTGAGAACAGACTGAAGAACTCGGAAGGTTCAGATGAAGTGAAAATTACTTTATGGAGGAACCTGAAGCTGCTGAGTTAGAAGCTGCAGTTATGATGAGATGAAGGAACAAATACAGCATCGTTTTCTCCCGGCACTGAGTCGACCCGTCTGCCAGGTCACTTTGTTTTCTGTTTTATAAAACCAAACTGGCAGAAACGGCAGCAGGAGATGAACAAATAAATACAACCGTCGGGTTTAATCTGCAGCTTCAGCACAGAGAGGTCGCAGAGTCAGGACCGTGTGGCTAATGCTAACACTGATGCTAATGCTAATGCTGACGCTAATGCTGATGCTAATGCTAATGCTGACACTGATGCACATACTGATGTTAATGCTAATGTAAATGTTGATGCTAATGCTAATACTGATGCTAATACTGATGCTAATATTGATGCTAATGTTGCTAAAGCTGTTGAGGTGCTCTGAGTTGCGCAACTGCAACAAGAGGAATAAAAAAGTAAAAAGGCTTCAAGAAAATAGAAAAAGTAAAAGTTTTATAAAACTGATGAGCATGAGGAGGCAGGAAGTGATGTCATGGGGTTAGAGGCGAGGCGGTGGGCGGGGTTTAGTCCTGGAGTTTAATGTTACTGTGTTAGCTTTGATAGCGGCACTGCTTTCAGGTCACATGATGCTGCAGCACTTACAAGGCTGCTTCTCCTTCTTTATGGCCACTGCTCCTCCCCCAACCTCCGCCGCCGTCTCTCCGTTGCTCGCTGTCACCTCCGGAGGTTTGGTGGAGGTGGGCCGGGTGGTGGCAGTGGGCGGGGCTGTGGCAGTGGCATGGGTTTGGGCGATGGGAGGAGCCATGTCCGCCTCCTCCTCTCGTCCCGGCGATGTCTTGCCGTCGGTGTCGTCAATGAGCACCAGCTCCGCCTTCACGGTTCCCTGCAGCCCCAGAACCTTCTTGGTCTCGTCCTCGTCCTCCACGTTCTGGTATCCCATGAACACCATGGTCACCGGGTTCTCGGCGCTGGCCTCGGCCACGGTCAGCTCGCTGCCCGGTCTGGCTTCCAGCCCGGTGATCTCGGCCGTGACGCGAGGCGGTGGCGGTTCGGGACTCGGCTGCTGCTGGACCTCCGCTGTTGGGAGGGAGGTTGCCGTGGTGACGGTCTGTGACATCATGGACGCCTCATCGGCTTTGTGGATGAGCTCTTCGACCTCGGAGGAGCTGAGCAGGTGGACGTCTTCGCCGTTCATCTCGTGGACCACTGAGAGACAGAAAGAGGCAGGAACAGATCAGGTCACATGACTGATCTCCAGCTGAAGGACCAATAGAAACAGACCACATTGAGTGATGTCACAGTGTCCTGAGGTAACCTGAACATCAGCTGTTCCAACTTTTAATATCTGAGTTTACATCTGCAGCATCGTTCTGACAGTGTGGTCCTTTTGTGTCGCTGAGTTCATTCAGGAATCTAAAATGGATCATTTAGATCCACTAAACTGAAACTGGAATTACAACCAATCAGAGTTCAGCTGCAGATGAACACAGTTTAAACTGTACTGGAATCAGTTTTACTGTCCAGCAGGTTTTCACACACGAGGAACTGAAGCTGGTGGTTTGGTGCGATATGGTGAACAACGACAAGCAGGGAAAACTGAAGAAGGATGGAGACTTAACAAGAAAAAGCAAAAGTCAAACAGCAAATGGTCCAACACCACGAGAAACAGAACACAAGGTTCTGTAGAGACACTGACTCTGCAGAATCTCTGTGATGGAAGAAACATGAAGGTCAGATGTTAAACAGCAAAACTAGAAAAACTAGAAAAGACGCTTCAGGTTTCCTCCATCGGGTCTGAACAAACCGACCAGCTGAGTTCTGAGACTCATGCATGTCTGGGTCAGAACCACAGAGCTGCTGAGAACATTAAGAACCAACAGAGAACCTGAACAGAACCTTTGGGCTCCACATTAACCAGCAGCTGGTTCTATTTGTTGTCACCTTTCTGCTCGTCTTCGTAAACTTTGACGCCCTGATGGGACAAATCGACGGGAAGCCGAGTCTGACTGGACAGAACCCTGGTCTCCCCCGTTAGCCTGTCGCGCTCTACGGTGATCTCCACCGAGTACATGGCTGTTAGAGGAACACAGGTCAACACAACAGACACACAACAGACACAACAGAAACACAACAGACACACAACAGACACAACAGACACAACAGACACAACAGACACACAACAGACACAACAGACACAACAGACACACAACAGACACACAACAGACACAACAGACACAACAGACACACAACACTGCTGAGCCTTAAACTGAGGATGGAGGCTACAAGAAACAGAATAAATAACAGAAGTGAAGCTGAAAGACTCTCAGACAGGTACAGACAGACAGACAGGTACAGACAGACAGGTACAGACAGACAGACAGGTACAGACAGACAGACAGGTACAGACAGACAGGTACAGACAGACAGACAGGTACAGACAGACAGACAGGTACAGACAGACAGACAGGTACAGACAGACAGGTACAGACAGACAGACAGGTACAGACAGACAGACAGGTGTTAGAGACAGACAGGTGGCTTCATGTTCTCCCTGCTCTACAGCTGTCGGACTCTGCAGTCTAACCCGTCTACAGGCTTCTGAGTTAAAATCTTCACTTGTGAGTTTGACTCTTTGTTGTTCTGAGTCCTGCAGATGTTCTGGTGGGTCAGTGGTTCTGCCCTCATCAGTTTCTGGTGTTTTATCAGAAGTCCTACATCAGCACCCTCCAGGACTAATCCATGATCAGTACAGACCACCTGGGAACACCCCCATGTTTACACAGCTTGGACTGGTCCAACCCGACGGACATTTAACTGGGTTTTATCTGTGTGGAAACAAATGCATGATTTGTCTCAGAGGTTACCTGAGTTCAGAGAACCGGATCCACAACAAAGCACGGAGCAGATGCAGGAGGAGCTCCAGAGGATCAGGACTTATTCTGCATCACTGCATCGAAGCTCAACAAACAGAACACAAACTAATCTGTTGGTACCTGGAGCCGATCGTTAGCGGTCCCTGAACACATCGCAGCTGCTCTTCAACCAGTAAACATCCAGAGTTCTTCAGCAGATGTTCTAAATGTTCCTCAGAGCTCTGAGTGACTCTAGATGAACCCTAAACCAGCAGAACCAGTTGGTACCAACAGAACCACCAGAACCAGCAGCAGATTAAACCTGTAACCTGGTTCTTTATACTAAATGAGATCAGAGCAGCTGCACATTCAGAGGTTCATGGAATACAGGAGCTGGTGATCCAGAACCAGAACTACTGAGGAACAGAACCCAGCTAGCTGCTGGTTCTGGATGGTCCAGATGTTTGTGATAGAACAGCAGCTCTACAACCAGATGGTTCCTCCTGTAAACAGACCGGCTCTGAGCCAAATCATGAACTGTTTCCGCCGCTATGCAGACGACACCCAGCTATACATCCCAGTAAAAACTGGTAAACAGAGGATCCAGTATGATGTGCTGCTTTGCTAAAAACTAGAAGTGAAGAATCTCTTTCAGCTGAATGAGTCCAAATCAGGATAATAATAATGACCTGGTCCCAGAACCAGCATCAATAACTGGTCCCTGACCATAACCAGGTGTTACCCTTGACTCTGATGGGTCCTTTGATACTCAGGTGACAATAGTAGTCCGTGCCACCTGAGGCAGCCGACCAGCATCAGGTCATTCCTTCCTCTGCAGGGTGAAACCTCATCAGCGCTCTCATGTCTTTAGCTGCTGCAGGTATCTTCATCAGGTTCCAGCTGAAGGCTGCAGCTGGAACCGAACACTGAGAGAAGAAACCACCTGGAACTGGTCCTGCTGCTCCTCACGACACCGTTAGGGTCTAAACCTAACCCAACCCTGACCCAACCCCAACCCAACCCAACCCTAACCAAACCCTAACCCAACCCAACCCAACCCTAACCCAACCCGACCCTGACCACACCCTAACCCAACCCAACCCAACCCTAACCCAACCCAACCCTGACCCAACCCAACCCTAACCAAACCCTAACCCAACCCAACCCTAACCCAACCCTAACCCAGCCCAACCCAAACCCAACCCGACCCTCACCCAACCCTAACCCAACCCTAACCCGTTAGCACGTTCTACTGTTTTACAGCCTTGAATGTTCAGTCACCCTCCTTCACTCTCCTTCACCCACCTTCACCTGCTGTCTGACAACTTCCTGTGAGCTGATTAACGCTGATGCTCCCTAAAACCTGTCTTTACTAAGCGTGTAGTAAACATGTAGTAAATGTGTAGTTAACGTGTAGTAAACGTGTGGTTAAGGTGTAGTTAACACTCTGTGTGGACTGGGTGCATCTGTTTCCGTCTCGTCTGATTGGTCCGTTCAGACTCACCTCTCTTCATCTCCTCCGTCGAGTTTCTCACTTTGTTCATTCGAGGACTTTTGTGAACTTTGACCTCTGCAAGGTCTCATGGGAAAAAGGAGGTGGAGACAGAGTGAAGATATCACTGTAATCTGATTACTCTAATCAGATTACTACCATCAGACTGCAGCAGTGTGACTAACATTAGTTTATTACAATACGGTACAGTGCTGTGCAGAGTGATCTGAACTGAGTAATCTGATTACTACAGTCTGACTAGTAATCCAATAATACTACTGTGAATTACTGTGATCTGACTATTGTAGTCTGATTACTGTGATTTGATTCAGTAACTGGATTACTATGACCTGGACACTGTAGTGTCACCAACATAACTCAGCTCTTGTAATCTGATTACAGTTGAGGGGAGTCTCACCTTGAGTCACCTGAACAGGTGGCGCTGCTCTGTCCTGCTGATGGACGCTGGGACCTTTGACCTCCACAACTGGTTTACCTGAGCTCACCTAAAGGCACAAAAAGGAAGTTCATCTCCACAATAAAAGCCTCTGTTGATCAAAAGCAAACAGAAATCTGAAACTAGCTCCAAAATAAAAGTCTTCTGCCAGAAGATGCAAAATCTGATTAACATAATCTGACTAACGTAATCTGGTTACTGTAATCTGGTTACTGTAATCCAGCTAATGTAATCTGGTTACTGTAATCCAGCTAATGTAATCTAACTAATGTAATCTGGCTAACGTAATCTGGTTACTGTAATCCAGCTAATGTAATCTGGTTACTGTAATCTGGTTACTGTAATCCAGCTAATGTAATCTGGATACTGTAATCTGGTTACTGTAATCCAGCTAATGTAATCTGGATACTGTAATCTGGTTACTGTAATCCAGCTAATGTAATCTGGCTAACGTAATCTGGCTAATGTAATCTGGTTACTGTAATCCAGCTAATATAATCTGGATACTGTAATCCGGCTAACATAATCTGACTAATGTAATCTGACTAATGTAATCTGGTTACTGTAATCCAGCTAACGTAATCTGACTAATGTCATTTGGCTAATATAATCTGACTAATGTAATCTGATTAATATACTGTATGTGTGTATGTGTACTCACACTAGTGTGTGTTTTGGTCTCACACACAGCTCCAGTCTCCAAACTGACCAGCTCCTGCTCCAACCTGCAGCTCAAAAACAAACAAACAAACAAACAAAGACATACAGTAAATTATTTGCTCATTACACACAAATCAAAACCAAAATTTCAATCAGTATTAAATCAGTCAGTTTGTTCCTGGTGGTCTGCAGGCTCCTGGTCCAATCAGAGAGCCTGTTATCCAAAGTGCCTTAAAGCTGCTTTCTCTCTAACAGCCAGCAGGGGGCAACTCTGATCAGTTTAGGTTAAATTAAACCAGATTAAGTCAGAATAAATCAGATTAAATTAGATTTAAACCAGATCAAACCAGATCAAGTCAGATTAAATCAGATTAAACCAGATCAAACCAGATCAAATCAGACCTGTTGATGGTCTCCTCCAGGCTCCTGGTCTTGGCCTCATCCTGCTCCAGTTGTCTCTTGACTTCCTGGTGTTCTGGTCCAGCAGGGGGCGCTCCATCCAGCAGCCAACGTTCCCTCAGAGCCTTCGACTGAACACAGACATTCATTTTAATAATGTGATTTTACTGTGTGATGTTAACACTGTGCAGGAAGAAGAAGCTGCTGTTTCTGAGCGTTTCCAGACTCATCCGACCACAAGGGGGCAGCAGAACAAACTGTAAACACAACACCAAAACATCTCCACATGTAGGTCGATGGAGAACTTTCATTTGATACTCAGTATTCCACGTCCAGCAGCTACACCATCCTCTGACTGATACTAATTAGTTGTGGGGTTCCTCAGGGTTCCAGTGTTGGTCCTCTACAGTTACAGATGTTGATGTCGGTGCCACAGAAACAGCTCAAATAGTCCAAAGTACTCAATGAGCTTTTTCTGACCTGATGTTGTTATTGTTTCAGTTGGTTCAGTTTAAACTTCTCATTTAAACCTTTAATCACTGGTTTTATTCTGTTTTTAATAGAACAAACTACAAACACAACACAACCAGTAGCTGAAGGTTTGTCTGCTGATGCAGATCTGCACCGATGCTCTGACAGCAGAAGAGCCCAGCGGTTTCTCTGATTTACATTTATTCAGTAATAAAGTTGTTATGGTGGAACGCGCATTAAATTAAGGTCCAATAAATATCTGGACTCCTTTCAGCAGCAGACTTTATATCAGTTTAATGCTGAATAATTTCTCCTGTATGAGGCGAACAACTTCAACTGAAAAAGACACTTGGACCCTTTAAAAACTCCAAACACAAAATAAAACCAGTTTATTTCCTGAAGGTTGGTGATGACAGTGACCAGTTCCTCAGCGAGGCTCTGAACGGTGACGTAAACAGAAAGCATTAAAGTGCTCTGATGAACTCACCACTTCACAGACTTGTAGCTGATGAGCTGCTAAAACTCTGAGAGCTGCTTCTGTTCGATACTGACTTTGGTTTATCAGCAGCTTGTGTACAGCAGGGGGCGCTGCAGGGGACGGACACAGACTAAGAACAGTATCAATGAAACCCGTTCTGACTGTCGCATAGAGAAGCTGCTTCAGTCTCACTCAGCAGGGACGTGTTCACCACTCAGCTGGTGAATGTCTAAACCAGCAGACGTGATGAGTTATTTAAAGCAGAGACTCTGAAACAGCTGATCTCAGAGCTGCTGCAGATATTTTTACTCTGCAGCTGTTCACAAAGCTGCGACTCGCTTCACCTCTGGACCGACACAATGAGGGAAAGTAACAGGCGACCGGTCTGTTGGCTGTACCGCTGCAGCCAACCGTTACTATCAGCACCAGTTATTTACTGATTAAAGCCATCAGCTGTTTGGTCTAAATGTCAGGAAACGGAGATAAATGAGGATCAGACTTCCTCCAGTGTCTGGTTTAGTCCACAGACCTTCAGAAGAAACCAGAAACACTAGTGAAGAAGACTGAACCACAGAGTTCAGACTGGTACCAGAACACAGTCATTTAATAGTCGACTACGACACGATGAACCCTGCAGCTCGACTGTATCTCCATTAAACATTTTAGGTTTTTAATTCTGTTGTTAAAGTTTCCTGTGACTGTTGTTAGCTTGTGTCTGTGGAGGTCCTCAGTCCTCCAGGTCGTCGTGGATCGCTCGTGGTTTCAGTCGTAGCTTCTGGACTGGCTGGAGCTTCTGGACGACGCTTGTGGAAAGTCTAACCATGACCTGGAGGACTGAGAGTCTGCACAGACTTCTTGAATGAATCTTTGAAATGATCGAGAAGCTTGCAGCATCTTTAAAACCTCAGTGCTCCTGTCTGAACGTGTTCTTTCTGGGACCTGCAGCGTGAGAACCAGGAGCCATACTTTAGTAGGTTAGAAAACTAAATGCACATGAAGAGAATGATTTTAATGCAGTAAATAATGTGTTTTCTAGAGACACGACCTTCAGCTGCAGCCCATAATGAAGGATTCCCACAGAGCAATGAGAAACCTGCTGAACGGTAAATGAAGGACCAACATAAAGAAGCCGAGGGGCCCGTCGACGGCTCACCTTCAGGTGCTGCAGAGCTCTCCGGTCGTCCTCCAGCTGACGCTTCTTATTCTCCACCTCTGTCTGCCATTTCCTCCTCTCCTGAGGCATGATGGGAAACGCAGTCAGACATTTAGGCTGTCACCAGCAGACACGGCCTTCAGTTCACTTTGATTCACCTTCTGCTAACTTCATCTTTTAGCTTAAGGTTCAACAAGAATCACAGCAGACCGATCGTCTGCAGCTGTCTGAGCCTCGTCCTCTCAGATCAATCAGCTTCACTAATCTGTGAAAACGACTTTAAACTTCTCAGGAAAGTCCAGAAACTGAATCAGACTTGTGCTGTTTCCTCTGCTCCCTCACATTTACCTGGGGGTCTTTCAGAGGGGCCCGACCCTCCTCTTGGGAACCTCTAAACAGAGCTGCATAGAAAGTGGTTTAACCAGGTCCAACAGGAGGCTTTGGTCTGGATCAACCATCATGATCAATAAGCTCTAATAACCTGATCAACCTTCATGTGAGACAACGTTTGACTGTCTGTGTGAATAAAGTT
>CM045446.1:37267853-37417853 GCA_024666655.1 Dascyllus trimaculatus | reverse complement strand
GCATGTTAAACGTGTTGTGTTAAACATGTTGCATGTTAAACATGTTGCGTGTTAAACATGTTGCATGTTAAACATGTTGCATGTTAAACATGTTGCGTGTTAAACGTGTTGCATGTTAAGCGTGTTGCATGTTAAACATGTTGCATGTTAATCATGTTGCATGTTAACATGTTGAATGTTAAACGTGTTGTGTTAAACATGTTGCATGTTAAGCGTGTTAAACATGTTCCATGTTAAACATGTTGCGTGTTAAACATGTTGCAACATGTTGCATGTTAAGCGTGTTGCATGTTAAACATGTTGCGTGTTAAGCGTGTTGCGTGTTAAACATGTTCCATGTTAAACGTGTTGCGTGTTAAACATGTTGCATGTTAAACATGTTGCATGTTAAGCGTGTTGCATGTTAAACATGTTGCATGTTAAGCGTGTTGCGTGTTAAGCGTGTTGTGTGTGATCCCGTGAACCAGCTAGACGGTGAATCTGTGCTGAGATCAGCAGACTTTGTGGGTTTTTGTCTGAGGGAAGCTGAACTCAAAGATCCTGAACAAAGCTGCAGCCTGACGTCTCCATGGAGACCAAACTCCACAACAGAGACTGTGAGACGAACTTCTGGACCCGACAACCAGCAAAGCAGCTGAAACAGGGTCTGACAGCCGGAACTGGACCAACTGGAAACCAGTTTAGACCCACACAGTCCCAGCAGAACCAGCAAACAGCTTCAACCTTAAAAAAAACTACAAGAACTACAACTCCCAGCAGCAAATCAGTTGTGACCCACAAACAGCTGTTCCTATTTTTTTGTCCACCCCTGACCCACATCAGAAGCTGCAGCCGGAACCAGAAGAACGCACCAGAACCCACCAGAACCTGCTGGTACAGTCAGAGCAGTGGATCACAGAAACAGAAGGGGGGATGATGAGACAGCAGCTCTGACTCTCATGATGATCACATGAATTATTGATCAGTTATTGATCCGTCTGAGAGGACACAGTTCCCGTCAGAAGAATCTCAGACAGCAAACAGGAAGTTCCTGCAGGGTCGAAGTAATCAGAGTAGAAGTACCAGTCCTGAAGAGTAGAAGGCTACCAGCCGGAGTACTCAATCTGATGTCAGTACACAGCCCAGGTACTTTAATTTACTGACAGAGTACTTTAGTTTTCTGACAGAGTACTTTAATTTACTGACAGAGTACTTTAACTTCGTAACAGAGTATTTTAATTTACTGACAGAGTACTTTAATTTACTGACAGAGTACTTTAACTTAGTAACAGAGTACTTTAATTTACTGACAGAGTACTTTAACTTCGTAACAGAGTATTTTAATTTACTGACAGAGTACTTTAATTTACTGACAGAGTACTTTAACTTAGTAACAGAGTATTTTAATTTACTGACAGAGTACTTTAACTTAGTAACAGAGTATTTTATTTTACTGACAGAGTACTTTAACTTAGTAACAGAGTACTTTAATTTACTGACAGAGTACTTTAACTTAGTAACAGAGTATTTTTCCCGCAGACAGAAGCAGCTCAGGCTGAAAACAGCCCCACAGTATTTTCTCCAGGAGCTTCTGAGACCAGAAGGACTGAATGATGAAAGTCACTTGTGGCATCACAGCAGCTCCAATGAAGATCCCAGAGAGCTGATCGATCAGTGATTAACTGATCAGTCTGGTTATCAATCGGAACAACTTTGATCATTATTAGAGACTTCAGCCTCAGAGGAAACCTTCTCTGCTCTGACCTGCATCAAGTCACTCAGACCAGCCTCCATGTCTGAGTCCAGAAAACACATGAACCGCATGTCAACTACATGTTAACTACATGTCAACTACATGTCAACTACATGTCAACTACATGTAAACTACATGTTAACTACATGTCAACTACATGTCAACTACATGTCAACTACATGTTAATTACATGTGAGTTCAGGTGTTTTAAACAAAGAATGAAATATTATTACAACATTTTAAACATTTAATCATTTTAAACCAACCTTCGTGTCAAACTGGTTTTCATGTCCAGCTCAGGACCTCCAGACAACATGCAGCTGATTGATCACAGATCAGAAACACAGAACCTGATCGATATGTAATTAGAGGCTCATGCAGCTGATTGATCAGGACGCGGTGTGTCTCCGCTGAGAGAACTAGAGCGCAGACAGTGTGTCCCTCCGCGGCTGCTGAACCCGCTTTAACCCTTTTTAACTCTTCATTGTCCGCTGCAGTGACTCCACGGGCCGGTACCGGGCCGGCTGTCCGGTACCGGGCCGGCTGTCCGGTACCGGGCCGGCTGTCCGGTCTGCGGCTGTCCGCGGAGGTTTTGCGCAGTTGCCGCTCCTCCTGACTCAGCGCTCTGATGCCGCACAATGACGACACACCGCACCCATTCAATCACACTCTACGTCATAAACATCCAGAAAGACGCAAAAAAGCAGAAAGAAGAGAAAAAAACAGCAGAAGAAGAAATAAAGTGACAGAAACTCACTCCATGACGAGCAGATCAGTCCGCAGCACGCACTATCATCTGATCCACATCCGAGACAGAAAACAGACCCGCCCACCGAGGAGGGGAGGAGGAGGAGGAGGAGGGAAGGGAGGAGGAAGAGGAGGGGAGGGAGGAGGAGGAAGAGGAGGAGATGGAGGAAAAGAGGGAGGAGGAGGGAGGAGGAGGAAGAGGAGGAGGAGGAAAAGGAGGAGGAGGAGAGGGAGGAAAAGAGGGAGGAGGAGGGAGGAGGAGGAAGAGGAGGAGATGGAGGAGGAGGGAGGAGGAGGGAGGAGGAGGAGGAGGAGAGGGAGGAAAAGAGGGAGGAGGAGAATAGAACCACAGCAGCTGATGAACAGAAACACGACTCATTGTGTTTTATTATTATTATTATTATTATTATCATTGTCGTTGTTGTTGTTATTATTGTTGTTGTTGTTGTTGTTGTTGTCGTTGTCACTGTGTTGCTACTAGAAGCTCTGATCTCGGTTGGGTCACAGTCCAGTTCTCATTTCTTCTTCTTCTTCTTCTTCTCAGCTTTTCCTCTTCCTGCTTCCTCCTCCTCTTTCCCTGTGGCAGCCTTCACCCTCTTCTTCCCCAGAGGAGTCTTGGAGTACCAGCTCTGGAGACACAGACAGCAGGGGGTGAGGAACCTGGAGGAACCTGGAGGAACCTGAAGGAACCTGGAGGAACCTGAGGGAACCTGAAGGAACCTGAAGGAACCTGGACGAACCCGAAGGAACCCGGAGGAACCTGAAGGAACCTCAGGGAACCTGAAGGAACCAGGAGGAACCTGTAGGAACCTGAGGGAACCTGGACGAACCCGAAGGAACCCGGAGGAACCTGAAGGAACCTCAGGGAACCTGAAGGAACCAGGAGGAACCTGTAGGAACCTGAGGGAACCTGATGGAACCTGAAGGAACCTGGAGGAACCTGAGGGAACCTGAAGGAACCTGGAGGAACCTGGAGGAACCTGAAGGAACCTGGAGGAACCTGGAGGAACCTGAGGGAACCTGATGGAACCTGAAGGAACCTGGACGAACCCGAAGGAACCCGGAGGAACCTGAAGGAACCTGGAGGAACCTGAGGGAACCTGAAGGAACCTGGACGAACCCGAAGGAACCCGGAGGAACCTGAAGGAACCTCAGGGAACCTGAAGGAACCTGTAGGAACCTGTAGGAACCTGTAGGAACCTGATGGAACCTGAAGGAACCTGGAGGAACCTGGAGGAACCTGAAGGAACCTGGAGGAACCTGAGGGAACCTGAAGGAACCTCAGGGAACCTGAAGGAACCTAGAGGAACCTGTAGGAACCTGTAGGAACCTGATGGAACCTGAAGGAACCTGATGGAACCTGAAGGAACCTGGAGGAACCTGAAGGAACCTGAAGGAACCTGGAGGAACCTGAGGGAACCTGAAGGAACCTGAAGGAACCTGGAGGAACCTGAAGGAACCTGGAGGAACCTGAGGGAACCTGGAGGAACCTGAGGGAACCTGAAGGAACCTGGAGGAACCTAGGGGAACCTGAGGGAACCTGAAGGAAGCTGGAGGAACCTGGAGGAACCTGAGGGAACCTGAAGGAACCTGAAGGAACCTGGAGGAACCTGAAGGAACCTGGAGGAACCTGAAGGAACCTGAAGGAACCTGAGGGAACCTGAAGGAACCCGGAGGAACCTGACGTCATGAGACTGAGGAGGAACTGAGCAGACTCTGAACCTCCTGTCTGCTTCCATCACACACCTGCAGTACAGGTGGATGTGACATTACTGCTGGTGTGCAACAAAACACACTTCTAACTGCAACCATCATAAAACCCAACCAGAACCTCCTCAGAACCTCCTGGTCCTCCATCTCCAGAACCTCCATCACTGATCAGAGTTCTACCTTCAGACTATGAAGGTCTCCTTGAAGTCCATAGAGGGTCCATAGACATGTAGGAGGAACAACACACTGGAGTTCTGGTAGAACCTGGACCCAGATCAGTTTACATCCATCCAGGAGTCTCAGTCTGAACCTGGTCCTTGAGGGCCCCCATCCAGCATGGCTTTAGATGTTTCCCTCTTCCAACACACCTGATTCAATGATCAGCTCATCATCAGCTCAGCAGAAGCCTGATAACGATCCTGATCCTGAGAATCAGGTGTCTCAAGAGGGAAACATCTAAAACATGCTGGATGGGGGCCCTCGAGGACCAGGTTCAGACTGAGACTCCTGGATGGGGGCCCTCGAGGACCAGGACGGGACACCCCTGGTCTAACCACTAACGAGTCACAGCAGATGAGGGTCTCTGAGGTCTTACAGATCTAGCTGATGTCATGTCTGAGGACCAGAGGTCCTCTCTGAACAGTGAGTCCTACCTTCAGGGCTTCTTCCTCTTCCTGGAACACCGGGTCGATCTTGGCCAACGGAGGAACGAACTCGGCGGCCGTCAGCGGTCGGCTGGTCTGCAGCAGGATGCGGCGCTTGGTGAGGACGCTCTGGACGGCCTGCACCATGTGGCCCGGGGTGTAGCCGTCAGTGATCTTGGCCAGAGAGCTGAGGTCCAAGGCCTGGGTCACCTCCCCGCCCTGCCTCTGGATCAGACGCCTCCACAGGACTGGAAGCAGACAGCAGGTCACCTTTACAGCAGCTGGACTAGAACAGCAGAACGAATGAGGGGCGCTCCACAGCAGGTCTCTGCTGGTCTTACTGTATCTGGAGCCGTAGTCCGGTCTGGGGATCAGGAGGATTTTGCTGTACATCTTACACAGCGACTTGATGTCAGCGCTGAGCGGGTCTTTAGTCGTCCCTATGATCAGAACTCGATCCTCTCCTTTGATCAGTTTCAGAGACTTCAGCAAGTCTTTCTTCAGCCGCTTCGGATCCAACTGTCCAGACAGAAACAGATACAATGACCACGTGACCGAACCCACACGCCTGTACAACCACACGGCTTCTTCCTCTCAGCAGTACCTCCTTTTCTTCCTTGGGAACTTTCTTGTAGAACATTTTCTCTGCGTCTTCGATCCATATCACTGAAGGCTGCAGCAATCTCGCAACCTGAAAATGGAAGAACTGCATGTTAACATCACCTCAAACTCACCACCAGAAACCTGCAGCTGAACCGGAGCAGTCGGAACAACAGAACCACATGCTGTAACCTGGAAACTACAGACAGCAGCAGGACGTTCTTCAGTGTTTGCTTTTGGAGGATCTCTGAGTCACCGGCTCTCTATGACGGTAAACACCAGACAGATTCAACAGAAGTGAGGACGAGTTAAACGTCACATGTCTCAACACTGCAGCATCTCTGAGTGGACCAGAGGACTTCCAGTGATGAACAATCAAAGCAGACACTTGAGAAAGACAATACTGAAGATTCAGGTGCCAACGCAGAACCTCAGAGAACCAACCAGAGTCCAGCTGTGGTTCCACCAGTCTGATGATGACCCTGGTTCTACTGAGAACCTCCTCAGGTCTGGACCTATGGACTGGGTCTATCTATGGACCAGGTCTGGACCTATGGACTGGGTCTTTCTATGGACCAGGTCTGGACCTATGGACTGGGTCTATCTATGGAACAGGTCTGGACCTATGGACTGGGTCTATCTATGGACCAGGTCTGGACCTATGGACTGGGTCTATCTATGGACCAGGTCTGGACCTATGGACTGGGTCTTTCTATGGACCAGGTCTGGACCTATGGACTGGGTCTTTCTATGGACCAGGTCTGGACCTATGGACTGGGTCTTTCTATGGACCAGGTCTGGACCTATGGACTGGGTCTATCTATGGACCAGGTCTGGACCTATGGACTGGGTCTATCAATGGACCAGGTCTGGACCTATGGACTGGGTCTATCTATGGACCAGGTCTGGACCTGTGGACAGGGTCTATCTATGGACCAGGTCTGGACCTGTGGACTGGGTCTATCTATGGACCAGGTCTGGACCTGTGGACTGGGTCTATCTATGGACCAGGTCTGGACCTGTGGACTGGGTCTATCTATGGACCAGGTCTGGACCTGTGGACTGGGTCTATCTATGGACCAGGTCTGGACCTATGGACTGGGTCCATCTATGGACCAGGTCTGGACCTATGGACTGGGTCCATCTATGGACCAGGTCTGGACCTATGGACTGGGTCCATCTGTGGACCAGGTCTGGACCTATGGACTGGGTCCATCTGTGGACCAGGTCTGGACCTGTGGACTGGGTCCATCTGTGGACCAGGTCTGGACCTGTGGACTGGGTCCATCTGTGGACCAGGTCTGGACCTGTGGACTGGGTCTATCTGTGGACCAGGTCTGGACCTGTGGACTGGGTCTATCTGTGGACCAGGTCTGGACCTATGGACTGGGTCTATCTATGGACCAGGTCTGGACCTATGGACTGGGTCTATCTGTGGACCAGGTCTGGACCTATGGACTGGGTCTATCTGTGGACCAGGTCTGGACCTGTGGACTGGGTCTATCTATGGACCAGGTCTGGACCTGTGGACTGGGTCTATCTATGGACCAGGTCTGGACCTGTGGACTGGGTCTATCTATGGACCAGGTCTGGACCTGTGGACTGGGTCTATCAATGGACCAGGTCTGGACCTATGGACTGGGTCTATCTATGTCTGCATCATGGCTCCACATGGAGAAGAAGTGAACAGAGGAAGTGAACAATGTGACTGTGAGACTGGACAAAGATGGAAAAGGATCCAGGAAGACCAGTGATCCACTAAGAACCAGTGAAGCCCAGTGTCAGCAGGAACCAGGAGGTCTAGAAGGAGCCATAGAAGCACTGATCAGAGCTCCTACAATGACTCCACGGACAGGGAACTACTTTCACTATCTAGCTGTGGACAACAGACGGCAGCTGCTTCACACTTGGACCAGGGCTGATCAATGGAGACCAGAGTAGTGTGGAGCTCAGACAGTGTGGAGGAGCCTGGAGAACATCAACCTCTATGGACGGAGGACCACAACTAAACCTGGCTGCTGCTCACAACTAAACTTCCAGATGGAGCTAAAGAAGATGAAGAGAAGCCTGATGGATGCTGGAGAACATTGTTTGGTCACATGAAGATCAATGAGTTGGGCTCAGATGGAGTCCAGAACCTGACCAGGACCACCACAGTGGATCATAGTCCTGACAGTGAAGCACGGAGGTGGAGTGTGATGGTAGATAAAGGTGCTGATGACGTTTAGAGATGCTCCATGAAGGTCTGAGGAGGAACCAGAACACTGGCTGACCAGATGGAGAAGAGGAAGATTTATCCAGAGAACAACATCACAGCAGAGCTTCTAGACCAGGACTAAGACGAACCAGGACCTGGACAGTGAGAGTCCAGACCTGAAGCCAGCAGAGGAAGGTAGAGCAACACAACCCCTCCAGCTAAGAGCAGCTGAACCCAACAGAGAAGAACATCAGAAGGTGTCTGAAGGCTTCAGGCTGAGGAGGATTCAGTCGGTCATAAAGACTCACGAAGCACTGAAAAGATAAACACTGTTATTCTCAGTCATGAAAGAGGCTCTGACCTCAGTTGTGTTGAGTTCCTTCTGGGGTCCTGAATGTTTAAAGGAGTAAATCTAAAATATTAAGTTTTAATTTCAGATCAGAACAAACCCCGACTGGTTGATTTAGAAGTAATCTGATTACTGTAACATGATATGATCCTGAATCATTTGACATCCAGTGACGTTACACTCGGGTTGGTTCTTTCTTGAGTTTTGTAGGTAAAGATGTCCACTTCACAGTAACAGTCGCTTCATAGCATGTTTGTTACTCTAAAGTGTTTAATAACCGACATTGAAAAGGCAAAAACTGAACTCTGAAAAACAAGAGAACAGTAAAAACACAAGAAAATAACATCCAAGATAAGAAAAATGACCTGAGACGCTCCAGTCCTCCTCTACCTCCTCTACACCTCCTCTACACCTCCTCTACACCTCCTCTACCTCCTCTACACCTCCTCTACACCTCCTCTACACCTCCTCTACCTCCTCTACACCTCCTCTACCTCCTCTACACCTCCTCTACACCTCCTCACCGACTGAGGACTGAGTCGCCACATCTGCACCGTCCAGGAACAGGAAGGAATAAAACCCCAGACTGGAGGTCAGAGTAAAAATGAGATGTCAGATCTGAGGTGAGAACAGTGCTTGAAACTGGCTGCTTATCAAAGGACCAGCCTCCTCTGGTCATTAGAGGCTCTTAGTCAGTGAGAGATTAAAAAGATAAGATGCTTGAAGAGGAACTTTGGACGTGGACAAAGCCGTTTTGTACTTTCTAATTCAGTTGCAGCATGAAGGCGCTCAGAGCCAGGACTACGGTACCTTGAACACCAGGTGCAGCATCATGCCAGGACTACGGTACCTTGAACACCAGGTGCAGCATCATGCCAGGACTACGGTACCTTGAACACCAGGTGCAGCATCATGGCCAGGCCGCTCTTTCCTGGATACTTTCCTGCTGTGTTCAGAGGCGACAGATCAAACATGGTGGATCCCGTCTCCTGACAAACTGCATGGACCAGCATCTTCTTCCCGACACCTGAAGGCCCGGCCAGCAGCATGGCCTTTATCAGAGGAGCCTTCTCGTGGACCAGCTGAGAGCCTGCAGACAGAGCTCCTGTCAGACCACAGACACTTTCAGCTCATTCTGAACATGAATGTGAGCGTCTTCATACCTAACGGTAAAACTGCATACAGAGACAGGACTTGTCGTACGTCTGATAATGATGGCATTGGCTCGATGTCGTTCTGCCTCAGCGTGGTTCCAAGATAACTGTAGTCACCTGAGAGCAGCAGCAGTCAGACTCAGGTGTGAACCAGCAGTTTAACACCCACACCCAGCCGTCAGGTGGTTAGTTTCACATAAACTATCACAGAAGTTCTGCAGGAACTCTTGACATCATGTTTCTGTTGAACCTGTTCATTCACCCAGATGGTCACTTTGGAAAACAAGGCAGCTTCTTGTCTGGAGGACGGCAGAACGCAGGTCACACTGCTTGATTCACAACCTTTTACTGAGCAAACTGAGCAACACCACGGAGTCTTCATCGAGACATGAGGCAGACTGAGGCATTCACCCTAAACCAGGTGGACCAGGTGGACCAGGTGGACCAGGTGGACCAGGTGGACCGGGTGGACCAGGTGGACCAGGTGGACCAGGTGGACCGGGTGGACCAGGTGGACCGGGTGTTGGATCTGCTCTCAGATGTACGTCACTTTGGATAGAAGTTGTGCCGCTGACACTGGATCATTGGTTGATCATTGGAGGACAGATCCACAGCGTCAAGCTTCAGAGACATGATGAACCAAAGGAGGAACATCCAGTAGACCAGACTCTGACAGTTACAAGACCAGAGTCCAGCTGATACGTGACAGACTCGGTTCTTCATCTCCTCTGATCAAACTGTGGATCCAGACCGTCTCTGTGTGACTTCATGATGCTGCAGAGTCACGGTCCTCCTGAATACGATGCGTCCTTCCTGTTTGGTGTTCGTGTTTTATGTTCACATACGTGGATCTTTAATGTTCTTTTGTCTGGTCATCATCTTCAGTTGATGAGGGAACCTGACAAGGTGTTGGAGATGTGACACCTGGACTGTGGAAACTCCCTCAACAGATGTTCAACCAGCTCTCCACTCCCAGCTGTACGCCTGCTTTAGGGCTCATGTGGTCCTGGTCTTTGTCCTTTTGGCTGGCCTTTCTCTCTCGCTGACTGATCAAGACTCAGCAGTGTTGACAGGCTGTTTGCACAATAAAAGGCTGTGAAAGAAGCAGTGAGCTCCAGAAGCACCGTTCAGCTCAACCTGAGCCTCTGAAGAGCCCTACAGCTGAACCACCGGCTGTCTAAACCCAGCTTCATGAACGTACAGCAGGATCACGGGGTCAGACTGAGTGTAAACATCAGCAGGGTCAGGGTTAGAGAGGACAGCACACCACCGCCAAGCCCCTGTTAAAATCAGCCTGTCTAAACTAGTAATTAGCAATCAGAGCGTTATGAGACCAAATGACCTCTGAAGATGCCTCAGCCGTCGACTCACCCCAGTAGTCCTGCAGCCGAACGTGGTCGACCTGCTTCAGCAGACCCTGCTCCACCAGCTCCTGACACAGAGACTCCAGCGTCCTGGTCCATGAGAACAAAGGAGACGTTTACAGCGACCAGCTCATGGGCTTCATACGACTCCACTCTGTCCTGAAACTCACCGATCAGCTGTCAGGTCCTTCTCCTTCTTCTTCTTCTTCCCGCTCTTAGACGCTTTCTTCTTCTGGTGAGGAGAATGAAGACAATCAGCAGACAGCTCCAGTGAATTCATGGAAACGGCGACCGCCACATTTCACTCCGATACCTTTGCATTTGCTTTGGCCTTCCCACCCTTGTCTTTATCCACAGACAGCTTCCACTCAGCCAGCTCTTGTCTCATCTGCTCATCCACCTGAACAAACAGAAGAACCCGATGTCACTGTTAAACCCAGAGATGCTGAAGACTCCGACTTCAGATGCATTTAAAAAATATAAAATGCATCTATTGAGCTACTGTTGTAATTCAAACTGGTATATCTGCCAGTTTAAATGATGACAACAGCTCAGTTCTCTCATGTAAGAGAAACACATTAATAAACAGGGTTTACTCTGACTAAAGCACTGGTGTCTTGTTTAAATGAGTCCCAGTGTGTGTTTGCAGCCAACAACACCTGAATCTGAACCTCCGCTTCAACGACCTTCCTCTGCTCCTCCTTAATCAGCTCCACTTCGTGCTTCTGGCTGAAGTTTTCAGACTCGTCGCGGGTTTGCCAAAAATCTGAGGATGACAAACGTTCAGGCTGATCTTAGTGACGACAGAAAGTACGACACTCTGAACCACGGTCGGTATAATCCGACTGTTTAGACTGGAGTTTAAAGAAACTGACTCTGTCATGTCAAAGTGGAAACACAGTTCAAAAGAGGAATGCTAATTAGTTCCAAATATAAAACAGAACATTAATGACTCCATCAGAGTCCTCCTCCTCCTCCTCCAGTCTTCAGTAGATGATCCTCTGTCTGCAGGTCCATCCTGGTCCTGAGTTGGTCTCCATCAGTCTGAACATCTGGACGCTGACATCTGACCTCATTCTGCTATAAACTGTTAAACTCTGTCAGGTTCCTCAGGGATCATGAGGGACCAGAACTGTTCTAGTCCAGACTCTAGTTCTCAGCTGGACTGAGGTCTGGACTCTGACTGGACCTCCAGAACCTCCACCTTGTTGTCTACAAACCATCTCTGTTTGCTTCGACTCATCATCTGGATGGAAACTGATCTTCTCCAGGTCTCAGTTCTCCATCAGACTGGATCAGGTTGTCCTCCAGGACTCTCTAGACTCTGCTGCATTCATTTACCCTCCACCTTTACAAGCCTTCCAGGACCTGCTGCTGAGAAACGAGACACCTATGACTCACCTGAATTAGTCATAGGAGTCTTGGTGTCCTCCGTCACTAGTCTCCTTCTTCTAACTCCTTCAGAGGAGTCATAGGAGTCTTGGTGGCCTCCCTCACTAGTCTCCTTCTTCTAACTCCTTCAGAGGAGTCATAGGAGTCTTGGTGGCCTCCCTCACTAGTCTCCTTCTTCTAACTCCTTCAGAGGAGTCATAGGAGTCTTGGTGTCCTCCCTCACTAGTCTCCTTCTTCTAACTCCTTCAGAGGAGTCATAGGTGTCTTGGTGGCCTCCCTCACTAGTCTCCTTCTTCTAACTCCTTCAGAGGAGTCATAGGAGTCTTGGTGTCCTCCTTCACTAGTCTCCTTCTTCTAACTCCTTCAGGAGTCTTGAGTCACTAAGAGGAGTCATTCTTGGTGGCCTCCCTCACTAGTCTCCTTCTTCTAACTCCTTCAGAGGAGTCATAGGAGTCTTGGTGTCCTCCCTCACTAGTCTCCTTCTTCTAACTCCTTCAGAGGAGTCATAGGAGTCTTGGTGGCCTCCCTCACTAGTCTCCTTCTTCTAACTCCTTCAGAGGAGTCATAGGAGTCTTGGTGGCCTCCCTCACTAGTCTCCTTCTTCTAACTCCTTCAGAGGAGTCATAGGAGTCTTGGTGTCCTCCCTCACTAGTCTCCTTCTTCTAACTCCTTCAGAGGAGTCATAGGAGTCTTGGTGTCCTCCCTCACTAGTCTCCTTCTTCTGACTCCTTCAGAGGAGTCATAGGAGTCTTGGTGTCCTCCCTCACTAGTCTCCTTCTTCTAACTCCTTCAGAGGAGTCATAGGAGTCTTGGTGTCCTCCCTCACTAGTCTCCTTCTTCTAACTCCTTCAGAGGAGTCATAGGAGTCTTGGTGGCCTCCCTCACTAGTCTCCTTCTTCTAACTCCTTCAGAGGAGTCATAGGAGTCTTGGTGGCCTCCCTCACTAGTCTGCTTCTTCTAACTCCTTCAGAGGAGTCATAGGAGTCTTGGTGGCCTCCCTCACTAGTGTCCTTCTTGCTCCGTCTCTCAGTCTTTGAGGACGTCCTGCTCTAGTCAGGTGTCCTCATGGTCCAGGTCCTTCCAGGTCTTAATGATGGTCTAACTGGACTCCTAGAGATCTTCAGGACCTTAAATGTTCTGGTTTCATCTCCTGAATGATGCTGTTCAACAACCTTCTCTCAGAGGTTCTTGGAGGTTCTTTAGTCTCCATGGTGTAGTTCTATCCAGGAGTCCTGATCCTCCAGGGACTGGACCTTCCAGATCCAGGAGTCTTTATACTACGATCACTGAGACAGACACTCTTCAAAGCCCTGTCTTATGTGGCTGTTCACTGAGAAGAGGTGACTGGCCACATGAAAGGAAAACCTTTTTTAAGGAAGACCAAGATTTTGACTTTTAATCTTTAGAAAGGCAACAACCCAACGGTCCCACCAGATATCTGGACCTTCTACAGTTTAACATACCAACAAAGGTTTTGTGTCCCTCTTCCAGGTCTGACAGAAAAGCCGATGGCATCATCTTCAAGCCGGCCGCCTCCTCCTGTGGTTCAGAGCAGACTTCTATTCTACACTCTGTTCATTTTAAATGATGGACTAGACGTTGAATCAGGAACTGATCATTTACTACTGTGTTCTCTTACTTCCTTATCATCCTTTGCTTTGTCCTTCTTTCCCTTTTCCTTCTTTTCCTCTTTCCCTTTTGGTTTGTTGTTGGTCGTGACTTCCTTTGCATCAAGTTCTTCCATCAACTATAGAAAGACAGAAGACGTTATTCATGGGTTAACCCATCCAGTAATGCTCCTCACTGAGGAGGTGTTTTACCTGCTGCGGGTTCTTTTCAGCAAAGATGAGGGCCGAGCCTCCGTCCTCTTCATCAGGATAGTCTGGAAACACTCCTGTAGCGTTCCTGTATTAAAACAACCCAGCAGATGCTAACTGTGCCTCCATCAGTTCTGCTACATGTGTGAAAGAAATCAGAAAAGCAGTCTGTGGCGTTTTACCGGCATTCAATGAACCACTGCCGAATTTGCTCTTTCCTGGTTTTGCTCATGTCGTGGGCCTCCATATCTCGTAGCTGGTTTGTGACAGCCTCGACAGACTTTTGGTAAGCGTCCTCATGCTCCTCCTGTTTAACTTGACTAAGAGCTTCATTGGCCTGGGCAGTGACTTCTGCAGGGGACGGCAACTGGTTTTTGGGATCCATAATCTAGCATGAAGTGATCCAAACATGTTGTACAAATTAAAAACGCTGGTTCGTTACTGGTTCTCAGAAAGACAAGACAACCAAGGACAGGAACATAAAGAGTTTAAATAGGTCTAATTGCTTCATGTGATACAGATATAAAGCGTAGCGGCTTCTTCTAAACAGAAAATAGTTAATATGTCTGGTCAAGCTGACAGTGGCAATAAAAAACATTAAATCATGGTTCATTTAATGAGTCTGTTTTGACAGGATTTACAAGACTTGATCAAAAGACTCTTTCATGTCAAAGTGAAAACTGATTTCTAATAAGTCATTAATTAAACATATAAAATACGTATTGACCTCCTTTAAAGTGACTCAAACTGAACTCAGTGCAGCCAGTTGGTTCTAGAAGTCACCAGTCAGTAAATGGATCATCTGAGGTCAGTGATTGGAGGATAAAGACTCCTGGATCTGGAAGGTCCTCTGAAGGAGTTAAAAGAAGGAGACTAGTGAGGGAGGCCACCAAGACTCCTATGACTCCTCTGAAGGAGTTAAAAGAAGGAGACTAGTGAGGGAGGACACCAAGACTCCTATGACTCCTCTGAAGGAGTTAGAAGAAGGAGACTAGTGAGGGAGGCCAACAAGACTCCTATGACTCCTCTGAAGGAGTTAAAAGAAGGAGACTAGTGAGGGAGGACACCAACACTCCTATGACTCCTCTGAAGGAGTTAGAAGAAGAAACTAGTGAGGGAGGACACCAAGACTCCTATGACTCCTCTGAAGGAGTTAAAAGAAGGAGACTAGTGAGGGAGGACACCAAGACTCCTATGACTCCTCTGAAGGAGTTAAAAGAAGGAGACTAGTGAGGGAGGCCACCAAGACTCCTATGACTCCTCTGAAGGAGTTAAAAGAAGGAGACTAGTGAGGGAGGCCACCAAGACTCCTATGACTCCTCTGAAGGAGTTAAAGAAGGAGACTAGTGAGGGAGGACACCAAGACTCCTATGACTCCTCTGAAGGAGTTAAAAGAAGGAGACTAGTGAGGGAGGACACCAAGACTCCTATGACTCCTCTGAAGGAGTTAAAAGAAGGAGACTAGTGAGGGAGGCCACCAAGACTCCTATGACTCCTCTGAAGGAGTTAAAAGAAGGAGACTAGTGAGGGAGGCCACCAAGACTCCTATGACTCCTCTGAAGGAGTTAGAAGAAGGAGACTAGTGAGGGAGGACACCAAGACTCCTATGACTCCTCTGAAGGAGTTAAAGAAGGAGACTAGTGAGGGAGGACACCAAGACTCCTATGACTCCTCTGAAGGAGTTAGAAGAAGGAGACTAGTGAGGGAGGCCACCAAGACTCCTATGACTCCTCTGAAGGAGTTAGAAGAAGGAGACTAGTGAGGGAGGCCACCAAGACTCCTATGACTCCTCTGAAGGAGTTAGAAGAAGGAGACTAGTGAGGGAGGCCACCAAGACTCCTATGACTCCTCTGAAGGAGTTAGAAGAAGGAGACTAGTGAGGGAGGACACCAAGACTCCTATGACTCCTCTGAAGGAGTTAGAAGAAGGAGACTAGAGAGGGAGGCCACCAAGACTCCTATGACTCCTCTGAAGGAGTTAGAAGAAGGAGACTAGTGAGGGAGGACACCAAGACTCCTATGACTCCTCTGAAGGAGTTAGAAGAAGGAGACTAGTGAGGGAGGACACCAAGACTCCTATGACTCCTCTGAAGGAGTTAGAAGAAGGAGACTAGTGAGGGAGGACACCAAGACTCCTATGACTCCTCTGAAGGAGTTAGAAGAAGGAGACTAGTGAGGGAGGACACCAAGACTCCTATGACTCCTCTGAAGGAGTTAGAAGAAGGAGACTAGTGAGGGAGGACACCAAGACTCCTATGACTCCTCTGAAGGAGTTAGAAGAAGGAGACTAGTGAGGGAGGACACCAAGACTCCTATGACTCCTCTGAAGGAGTTAGAAGAAGGAGACTAGTGAGGGAGGCCACCAAGACTCATATGACTCCTCTGAAGGAGTTAGAAGAAGGAGACTAGTGAGGGAGGCCACCAAGACTCCTATGACTCCTCTGAAGGAGTTAGAAGAAGGAGACTAGTGAGGGAGGCCACCAAGACTCCTATGACTCCTCTGAAGGAGTTAGAAGAAGGAGACTAGTGAGGAGGACACCAAGACTCCTATGACTCCTCTGAAGGAGTTAGAAGAAGGAGACTAGTGAGGGAGGACACCAAGACTCCTATGACTCCTCTGAAGGAGTTAGAAGAAGGAGACTAGTGAGGGAGGACACCAAGACTCCTATGACTCCTCTGAAGGAGTTCCAGTTCATCAACAACTGTTGTCTGTTCTTCACCAGTCAAAGCTTCATGGAGACAAATAGAAAGACTCTGTTGGAAAAAGCTCAGATTAAATCTGGACTAGAGTCACCAGAAGACATGAGGAGACTCTGAAGACACCTGAAGAAGGTTTTTATTCCCTTGTTAAGTGTCCTTGGGTTTCGTGAAAGGCACTTTGAAATAAAATGTATTATTATTATTATTATTATGATCCCTGAGGAACCTGACAGAGTTTAACAGTTTATAGCAGGATGAGGTCAGATGTCAGCGTCCAGATGTTCAGACTGATGGAGACCAACTCAGGACCAGGATGGACCTGCAGACAGAGGATCATCTACTGAAGACTGGAGGAGGAGGAGGAGGAGGAGGAGTCTGATGGAGTCATTAATGTTCTGTTTTATATTTGGAACTAATTAGCATTCCTCTTTTGAACTGTGTCTCCACTTTGACATGACAGAGTCAGTTTCTTTAAACTCCAGTCTAAACAGTCGGATCAAACCGACCGTGGTTCAGAGCTGAAAAGCACTAATGGGGAAAAACTTCCAGTGTGGCTAAATACTTTTTATAGGCGCAGCAGCTTCCACCGATCAGGCCTAACATTCTGACCAGCTGTCTAATACTGTGTTGGTCCCCCTTATGTGGTCTAAATGCTCTGAACCATTGAACCAGAGGACCTCTCAGGGGGTCCTATGGGGTCTGGAACCACTGGATCCTTTGGCTACTCTGGCTTGTGCAGTGGGGCCTCTGTCAATCCAACTGGTTCCACTGCATCCTGTTGATGCTTGATCAGAATGGGCTGTAGGAAGTCTGGAGGTCACATCAACATGTTGGACCATTGTCATGTTCCTCCACATGTTCCTGATTGGTTGGTGTTGTTTCCATGTGGTGGGGGGCATTTTCATCCAGTGACATTTGGGATTTCCATCAGCATGAGGGAGTGTGTTTGTTGTGGGACCATGTTTATCTGGGTGTCTAAGTCTGATCAAGGTTTTCCATCAGAACACCTCATAGAACCAATATGATCAATGATATTCACTTCACCTCAGAGTTGGTCAGGATGTTGGGCTGATCGGTGTGTTTTGTGTTAATGAACATCTATTATGCAACCCTCAGGCTGGTTCTGTTCAAGGTGCTGCTGGACTTTTAAAACCTTAACCGATCTAATCTTTAGATTAAGACGATTCTCCCAGCGGCTCATTTCACTCACCATTCCTAGAAAAATCATCTCCTCCTGTCGTTCAGCCTTCGTCCTCCTCCTCGCCATGAAGCTCCTCCAAACCTGCAAATCAAACCAAACCTCTGAGCATCAAAGACGACTGAAGCCAAAGAAAGAAGCCCGTCGGTAACAAAAGACCTTCTGAATGCAGATGGCAGCCAGCTCGGTGTCAGCGGGTCCGGCCCCTCTGGTCCTGTACATCCGGTTCATGTTTCTGCATTCGACGTTCAGCTTCGCCCTCAGACGTCCCTGCCGAGCTCGTTCAGCCAGCTGGAGGAGTCGAACCGCCTCCTCTGGACTCATGTGTTGGACCATCAGAGGCTGCAGGAGGCAGAGGGTTTTGGAGATCCTGATGAGACCAGAGTGAGCTTCGTGTTCTGGGCGGAGATGAAGCTCCGTTCTCCAGCTGTGTTTTACTGCTCAGTGACTCTTAGAGATTCACGTCCAGTCAGCTTCCAGTCATGTTTCAGAACATCCTGCTCTGAAACATGACTGATTGTACGTATTAGAAGATGCTTTAATTATTCATAAACTAAAATAAGATTAATTGAAGCTGAATCAGTGCAGACTTCATAAAATAAAACAGCAGAGGTCTAACAGTGACCACGTCTCTCATTTAGAACATGTTCATTTAAACCCTATGTAACTTGAAGTGAAAAGCTTCTCCACATGTGACGTCTGAACATGTGGCTCCCTGTTTGACTCACTTCAGGACTTTCAGTCATCTCCACCAGCTTCAGGAGATCTGCCACCATTGTCTTCCGCTCTCGGACTTCTTTGCTGCGTTCACTGAGGAAATATCGAGGAATGGGGATCTCGAGCTCGGCCTGAGGACAAAGCAAACAAATGAGTGTCGTCATGTTGAACCAGCCTGATGAGGCCGTCAGCTTCATCAGATCTGAGAACCTCACCGGAGTCAGCTTCAGGTCGTGGAGAACATCGTCCATGTAATGATACTCGGAAAACTCCTTTTCCACCATTTCATTCTTCAGCTCCAGCACTCTCCCCATCACACTGTCCAGAATCCGCCTGATGAGCCGTCTCTTCTGAGGATGGACCATCAGGTCGTAGGCCTCCTCCAGCTGCCGCAGGGCTCTGATGTACCGTACGTAGAACGTGGCCAGACGCTGGAAGAACACGACTCGGTCCTTCTCTGGACGGAGAGCTTCAGCAGGAAGCTCCTCTTCCAGCAGGCGGCTCAGCTCCACCTGAACATCTGCCCACAGCTGGTTGTAGGTCCTGCAGAGTTAAAGGTTCATTGTCTGATGAAATGATCTGAGGTTCAACATTCATGCAGCAGATTCATACAACAACCAGGCCTCCTGACTTCTCCTGTGAACTTACTGCACATACAGAAACACTGTTGTTCATTTCAAGCTGCTGCAAACCAACACACAACGTTTAGATAACGCTCTGATCGTTTTAGAGTTTTCTACAGAACCACAGAAACACTTGAACTGAGGTCCGGACAAAGTTTCCATGGTGTCAAAAGTAGAAATCAGCAAGTCCAGCAGATCCTGTTAAAAACAGATAAAATGAAAGAAAACAATGAATCACACCAGAGCAGACAGCAGCTGGAACCGTAACCCTCCAGGCAGCAGGACGGAGGCCAGTGTCTCGTGGTCTGTGGGGCTTTTAGGCTCATGGGACCAGATTGTTTACGATAATGAGTTTTAGGCCTGTGGGAATGGTGAAGTTAATGGGTATCGTAAATATCTGACCTTACATAGGATGTGTGTTCTTTTGCCTTTTGCTCTCTGCCCTTTTTCTGGTATGTATCGGTATCTGTATTTCTTTCTTGAACACCCTCCCCTAAATAAGTCAGTAGGAAAGGTTGTTCGGGGGTCTGATTCTATCTGGCTGTGAATCTCACCCAGGCACCTCGGAGCCTGAAGATCTGTTCTTGTTTTAATAAACCTTTTTATATATAAACTAGAGAGTATCGGTATCATCTTCACTTCATCGCTACACAATTTACCACACCAGCAGCTCAGACCGCTCCGATGTAAGGTCCTGAAACCGGTCCTGAAGGAGGATTAGAGTCCAACTGCAGCTCAGAGTTCAACCATTAAACCAGCTTCTGCTGCTTCCCCGTTTTAAAACCGACAAAGTGAAGCAGCGTCATCGACGATATCAAACACTGACGTCTACTGAGTTCTACTGAGTTCTACTGAGTTCTACTGAGGTTCAGATGAACTTGTGCTTCTTTGAACAAACGTAAAATGACTTTAAGTTCTGGAGTATAAAAGAAAACTGCAGTGGGAGGATTTAACAGTTGATCTCATCAGGATTAAAGCAGAAACCAACAGAACCAGAACAGCAGGACATCACACAGTAGTAGTTAACAGTAGTACTGGTACTGCTTATGACCCGGTACTTTAACAGTACTACTACTGGTACTGGTACTGCTTATGACCCGGTACTTTATTAGTACTTTAGATAAACAGAATTCCAATGCTCTCCTATATTCAGTATATAAATTCTTGAGCATCACTATTATAAACTATACGGTAATAGTTTTAATGTAAAATAAACATAATAATAATATTAATAAGATGATCAGAACCTCACAGGTTTAATCACTAAATAAAATATTCTGCAGCCTCATTAGATCAGAATTAAAAGCTCAACTCTGAAGATCTTCAGTAAAAATCAGAACATTATTATTATTATCATTACTAATATTATTATTGTTATTATTACTAATATTATTATTATTACTAATATTATTATTGTTATTATTACTAATATTATTATTATTACTAATATTATTATTGTTGTTGTTATTATTGTTATTAACAGTGAGTGGAATAAATCTGTTTCTGTCTTCAGTAGAAAACAAACGCAGGACTTTAAAGTTGTATTTCAGTAGCCAGAGTTCTTCTTTTGCCTCCACCCTCCAGAGAAACCGTGAATGTAAAGTCCGTTTGTCTGCAGCCTTTAAATCCTGCTGGTCTGGAAACCATCAGCTGGAGAAGACGGACTGACGCTGAACAAAAAGACCAACCCAGTGCTTCAGAACTCCTGGAAGCTGAGGACATCTCAGTTCTTCATGGCCAGCAGACTCACCGGACACGTCACCACGGAGCGTGTCTGGGAGGCTCTGGGTCGCCGTGTTCCACTTCCTGCCACTGGAGACGAGTGGACCAGAACCTGATCAGCCTGAGGCCAAGGAGATGTGTGGACCTGCACGAGGCAGATGGTGGCCACACCTGGTACCACCTGGTCCTCTGACCCCTGGAGGACCCCCATACAGTAAACCTGCACAGGTTAGGGGGGCCCTTCATTGTGGCGTGATAATCGTGCTGTCTAATCAGCATGCTGACAGGCCACACCTGTGGTGGGTTACCTGGGCAGAGGAGACGAGCTCACAGCACAGGTGTGGACATGTTAGTGAGCTACATGTGAGAGACACGGGCCTCCAGTGAGAACAACAATAACAGTTATTATTACTACTGTTGTTGTTGTTGTTGTTGTTGTCATCAGTGTCCACAGGAGAAGTCTGAGGTCTTTGAGTCCAGATCAGGAAACACGGAACAGAAACCAAAGAGTTCGTTTATATTATTTCTGTTCAGTAAAGAATCATGAAGTCAGATCCCCTGGTTGAATTAACTAACAGAACAACCTGGTTAGTAGGTAGGTGGGTAGTTAGTTAGTTAGTTAGTTAGTAGTTAGGTAGTCAGTTAGTAGGTAGGTGGGTAGTTAGTTAGTTAGTTAGTAGTTAGGTAGTCAGTTAGTAGGTAGGTGTGTAGTTAGTAGTTAGTTAGTGAGTTGTTTCTTTAATGATGAACTTTTCCTGGAAGTCTCTACTCCCACAGACAGGCTGTTTGTTTCTGGTCAGCTTGGATCTGCTCATTTCTCCTCCATCTTCACCTGCAGGTAGAACAAGCTCCGCCCCTCAGACCAGGTGTTCCACCTGCAGCTCCGACACAGCAACGTTCTTCTCGCCTTCTAAAGTTCCGTTAAAACCGTTAAAGTCGTTGTTCAGCACCGGGCTCGGTACTGCCTCTACCTGTTGGGTCGTTAAAACTGACGTCCATCGCGTCATTTAATGATTTTAACGTTTCCAACAGTAACTTCCGGTTACTGTTGACCAACAACAATAAATAACAGTGAAGGTGTGAACTCACCGCTGCGACATTTTCTGCCTCCAGAGAATCAAAGTGTTTCTGATAAAAAACCGACCTGAGTCCGAGCTGCAGACTCAGTTTACACGCTGTTTCCATGGCAACAGTCACGTGGTCAGCCTGGACTTCCGTTTGGGGTAACGCCTGGTTCGGTCCAAACGACAAGAAGTGATAATAATAATAATAATATATTAACTACTCTATCATTATTACCATTGTTATTATTATTATTACTCTGCTGTGATATCGAGTGAAATAAAAGCTTCATGGAAACAGCTGACTGACCAGCAGGTGGCGCCTTCCTTAATAAAACCTGCTGCAGTTAGAATAAAATGGAAGAGGCTGCATCTAAAATAACAAAAACAACAACAACAAAAACAGGCAGACAGACCATAAGAGGAGAAAACTGAAGCCTGCAGCAGGAAACAGAATCATCTACTGGATGTCAGAGTTCAGGAACTTCTTCTAACATCAGGAGATGCCATCAAACTTCCCACTGAACTGAAAAGCAAACATACTGAGGTCTCAAAGCTCAGGTGACTCAGGTGTAACTTCAGAGCTGAGAGGTAAAAACACCTTTAATTAAAACCTCTGAACCAACAGAGGAGAAATAAGGTCTTAAGTCTGAGGAGGATCCAGACTGGTTCAGGTCTTCAGTCTGATCTGGTTGTTCCTCTGTATGAGGGTCTGGTCTGGGTCTAGTCAGAGGAAGTCAGAGGAAAGACTTCAACCTTCTCTGATCCAGAGTTCTCCAGAACGACAGAGATGACTGTTCTTTAACTGGATCTTCTGGTTCTGGTCAGACGTTCTGTTCAGCCTCCTTCCAGCAGTCAACGGCATCAAACTGTTAAACCGGGTTTTGGAAAGTGATGGCAGAAACAGGGAATGAGCAGCCAGAGGACGTCGTCTCACCTGTGACAGACTCACCTGTGGATTTGTGATCAGTTTGATCTGCTGCTCAGCTCCTACCGATCACAAATCTGGTTTCAAACCTGATCTTAAAGTGTTTTTTAAATGTCCAGGTGGTTGAAGACCTCCTTCAGCTGTTTCCAGCTCAGATGAGAAACCTTCAGCGTCTCGTCTTCATCAGTTTGTCTCAAAACAAACAAACTGAACCTTTCATCTGAGACCTGAAACAAACCTGCAGCTTTCTCAACTCTCGTTCTAAATGTCACAATAAAACACGGCAGACATCCGTTAAAGGGAAGCTTTTATTTTGAAAAGAATCACCAGAGTTAGTGTTTCTGTGGGCTGAAAACATCCAAACATCTCCCACGTCTGACAGAAGTATGGCTTCTAATCTGATTGTAAATCGTCGCTGCAGCCAGACGCTGAAAATGTCCAGAGAAAAACTGAAATTTACCAGAAGTTAAAATCTGAAAACCAAAACATTCCAAGAAGGAAAACGTGTCTGAACTTTATTCTTTATGTTTGTCTTCAAATATCAGGATTTATGGGAGTTCTGTTAATGCTGATCTGTTAAAGTGCAGATCGAAGACAAACAGCCGATAAAAACAACAGTCTGGTCCTTTAACAGTCTCAGCGTCTAACAAAGGATCGACGAGGGGCTCTGTTCTCTCGTACCAAACATCAGACTCACAATCAAATTTAAAAGGACAATTTGTGAAAAAGTTAAATTAAATAAATAAGTTAAAGATTGAAATGTGTTTTAGTCGAGTTTCATCTTTCAGTCGTCATTTTAAATACAAAAAACAATGGAATAAACAGACTGATCACTTTTCTCAGCTGCGGTGACAGAACTACGACTCCCAGAGTGCACTGCTGCAGGAAGCAGCTGATTGGTTGACAACCGCAGCTGTAACCTGATGAGGATCAGCTGTCGAGGATTGTGGGTAAAGTAGAGCAAAGTGAGGAAGGTTTACCTGAACAGGTGAGTTCAGCAGCGTGTTTCTATGTGGTCCCAGATAACTACTGAAACTATGCTGGACCAGAACCTTCAGAACATCTGGAGATGCTTCCTTCAACCACCATCATGAGAACAAACATGTTTAAAGTCACAGCAGCCAGTTACTGAAGATGAAGACACAGAAACGTCTCAGAGGACCAGTCAGGATCCTCATCAGCTCAATCACATCTCATTAAGACATTTCAGACGACCAGGAGCAGAACATCAGATCTTCATTTAGAACCCTCACCTTCATCCTCAGAGCTCCTAGCAGCTCAGCCTTTACTGACTCTGAGACTTCATCTCACATCAGTTCATCTGTTCCAACCGTCATCTTCTACTTTAACAGCTGTAAGATGAACATGTCATAATTCAACAATAGAAAACACCTTCTACTCACAACGAGCAGAATAATTAACGTTAGCCGATCTTCAGGACACAGGTCAGACCGCTGGAGAGAACATCTGGAGTTACCGAACAACACGAGAACAACTGTCGGATGAAACTGAAGACAATACGACAGAAACAGGAACAGAGACCAGGTGAGGCCATCAGACCAGGTGAGGCCATCAGGCCAGGTGAGGCCATCAGGCCAGGTGAGGCCATCAGACCAGGTGAGGCCATCAGACCAGGTGAGATCATCAGACCAGGTGAGATCATCAGACCAGGTGAAGCCATCAGGCCAGGTGAGGCCATCAGGCCAGGTGAGGCCATCAGACCAGGTGAGGCCATCAGGCCAGGTGAGGCCATCAGGCCAGGTGAGGCCATCAGACCAGGTGAGGCCATCAGGCCAGGTGAGGCCATCAGACCAGGTGAGGCCATCAGACCAGGTGAGATCATCAGACCAGGTGAGATCATCAGACCAGGTGAAGCCATCAGGCCAGGTGAGGCCATCAGGCCAGGTGAGGCCATCAGACAAGGTTGGACAAATTTTGGTTATTGTTGTCAGACCCTGTGATTTTCAGCAGTTTAGTTTCCACCAACATCCTCCTGGCTGTAGGGGGTTAGCGTTGGGCTAATCCTGACCCTTGTTTCCATGACCTGGTCCTCCAGGTTGGTTCCGTCAGAGTTCTACTGTAACGTCCTGAGAACGTTCCAACAGCTGAACTGTGACTTGTGCTGCTGCTCCAACAGTCTCAGCTGATCAACTCCAGCTCCTGTCCATCCTCCATCTACAGATCCTTCATAATTCAGACTGTGTGACGTCGAGAAAAGACCTCAGGAACAATAAAGTCACCTGATCAAAACAATCGATCGCAGATAAAGACGGTGATCATGAATAAAAACCTTGTCATTACAGATAAGCGTCTCTAAATAATGATGTCAGTCAGTTTCATCATCATGTAAAATCATATTCTGACTCCTCATAAAACATCTCACATCAAACCTCAGACGAACTAGCTAACGTTAGCTGTCAGGCTAACTACAGCTAAGTAATGCTAACACGACAGCTTTCCCCACACCTTCCGCTAGCTAAACATTTTGATTAGAACGGAGCGGATCAATACTGTTGATCAGTTTGTATCTGTGCTGATCAGAAATGTTTGGACATTAACTACGTCGTGTTTTGGTCCACCGTCTTTCACTCGTGGAATAAAACAGAAGTTAGAAGTTAGCTCTGCAGTGAGCTGAAGGTGCTGATCCAGCAGGTGAGAACAGGTGAGCAGCAAACACTGACGTCACACAGGTGAGAAAAATTTAAAGTGAACCGTTTCTATCTGAGCATGCTCACTAAAGTATCAGCCAAAAGGGGCGGGGCCTTTTCTGTGGGCTGGTCAGGATGCAACGCGTCGCTGCCGCTCGTCCACCTGCTCTGAGGTCAGAGGAGTGGGCGGGGCTCTGCCTTTAGAACTCCACCTTGCAGGCGGGGAAGGTCTCGTCCTGCATGGCGACGGTGCTGTTGCTGCCCAACACGGTGACCAGAAGCTCCCGCTGCCGGTCGTGGGTCTCCTGGTACCACTCGTGCATCACCAGTGAATCAAATGTGGGGATAAGAGTCACCTGAGGGCAGAGACAGACCAATCAGAGAGCAGACAGAGAGAAGGTCAGCAGGGTGAAGGTGTCGTCACTGACCTGGACGTCTGGCCAGCTGCTCTTCCCCTCCAGCAGGGCGTCCAGGATGCTCCTCATCGACTCCTCCTTCACCGGATCGTCGCCGCTCACGATGTAGTACGACGAGCGAAGGCGTCGGAACAAGTCTGGGTCCACGGTGGAGGAGGCGCTGCCGGACGGCAGGTAGGCCAGGTCCACGAAGACCGCAGAACCCTCAGAACCCGCAGCTCTGGAACCTGCACATCAGAGCAAACGTCTTAGATTTACCTGCTGCTCCAACTTCATGTTGATTTTACCACCTGGACGGCGCCGTCTGACACTCAGGCTGTCCAAATGATTCCAGACAGTTCACAGCTGGTTGGGTTCTGTTCAACTGAAGTTAGAACAGAACCCAGTTACTGGTGGAGTTACTTCTGCTCCACCAGTAACTCTGGTGGAGCAGAAGTTTTAACGGGGAGGTGCTGAGGTCAAAGACGGGAGTCAGTGTCACCAGCCTTCTCCCCAGACACACAAAATGAACACAAAACATGCAAATACCACAAAAATATAAACAGAGCATGGTTCAGAACCAGAAGACAGAGGAGACAGTAGCTGGAGATACATCCAGCATCGAGGAACGTCTAGTAGCTGGAGATACATCCAGCATGGAGAAACATCTAGTAGCTGGAGATACATCCAGCATGGGGGAACATCTAGTAGCTGGAGATGCATCCAGCATGGAGGAACATCTAGTAGCTGGAGATACATCCAGCATGGAGGAACATCTAGTAGCTGGAGATACATCCAGCATGGAGGAACATCTAGTAGCTGGAGATACATCCAGCATGGAGGAACATCTAGTAGCTGGAGATACATCCAGCATGGAGGAACATCTAGTAGCTGGAGATACATCCAGCATGGAGGAACATCTAGTAGCTGGAGATACATCCAGCATGGAGGAACATCTTCCTACAGCTGATGAGTCTGGAGAGGCTGGAACATGGAGGTAGATCATAGCTACAGGATGAGGAGACGACACGAGTCTAGAGTTTAACATCTGAGGAAACATGATGGTTCAGGGTTTTAAAAGGTTTTTTGAAATCAATAATCAAAGAAATGTTTCTTCTTTTTGGTCTCCATCATTCGAAATTCGTCATGCTTCATGTATGATGACAACAAAGCATTCTATTCTATTCTATTCTATTCTATTCTATTCTATTCTATTCTATTCTATCCTGAGTCCTCCTGACAGGAGACATCTCTGAGTTCTCCTCCTCCTTCGTGTCGTTCTGGTTCCTTGGAGCTGCAGGACTTTAGATTGAGAAATGAACCTCGGTGTATAACGTCAAGTTTCCTGTCAGAATTCTGAATAAAGTTTCAGTATAGAATTATAATCCGGATAACAGTTTCAGGACTTACCTGAAGATGGTGGTTTTGCTGCTCCTACTCTGGATCCCCCAAGTGAACTTCGCGACGACGGCTTGGTGTCGAGGCTGGACGCCAACTTCAGGGAACCCGTGGAGCTGCCGGCCTTCGACTTCCCGTTCTGGACGGCGGCTGCTCCGGTCGCCTTCGTACCTGCAGGTTTCTTGGTCCGGGCAGCTGTAGTCTTCAGGTTTCTGTTGGCCTCCGTATCGGCCATGCAGGCTCCACGCTGGGGGGGTAACGGGGGCAGATCTTTCACCGGGGCAGGTGGCGGGTCATGGAGTTGCCCCACTCTGTGGGTTAAGTGGGGACTAGAATAATCTGGTGGATAACTGGGAGGGAAGAGGGTGCTGGAGTCATCATCAGAGTCGGAGTCTGCGGTGATGGAGGGACAGTCCTCGGTGCCGGGGGGGACGTCGGAGTCGGTGGCTGTGGGCAGAGAGTCGCTCACCGATGTGGGCGGAGTCTCCTGGCTGTAGGCTGAAGGACAGTCGCTGCTGCTCTGATCCCGGGAGCAGTTATTGTTGTCAAACAGGTCTGGTGAGGTGGTGGCAGCGAGACCAGGACTCACCTGCTGCTGGTGGGTCTCGGGGGTCCGGGGGTGCTGGAACTCACAGGGGGACACCAGGCACAGGTCCACATCATGGGGGGCGTCTGAGATGAGCTCTGACATACCGTGGATGTGGCCCTCCGGTCCACAGCGTCCGTTATGGGTCGACCTCAGGGGTAAGACCATCCCCGTGTCCGAGTCGCTGACGTGTCCGTTGGAGTAAACTTTGGGTGACGCTGCTGAAGGAGGCAGCGCTTGTTCCAAAGACACGGACAGCGATTCATCAACTTCTGTGGAGTGTGGTGAGCCGACCTCCGCTGGCAGGGAAGTCATGGTGGGGGAGGAGTCTGGCAGGATGTCCCTGAAAGGACTGAGGGTCAGCAGGCTGGACTGCTTGTCCTGTGAGGATGTGGAGTTCTCCAGACCTTCTCTGAGGGAGCTGAGGTCCGACGTACGGCAAGAACCTCCCTGGTTGTAGTCCTCGACCAGACTGGAGCCTCTGGCCTCAAGACCGCTGTCCTCGCCCAAACCCCGAGTGTCCTCCACAAGCGACTGATGGAAAGGGGTGTGTCCGGCGCTGTTTGGGGCAGAATCTGCAGGAGAGACCAGCTCCAGAGGTTTCTCCTCAGAGTTCATGCAGACATCCAGCCCCTTCTTCAGGAGCCCCTCCACTGGTTGGTACGCCGTCGGAGTGAGGTTGAAGTTAACGCTGAGTTCGCCTTTTGGTGTTTTGGTGACCGTGTCCCGGTCTGTCTCCATACAGCGGAACTTCTCTGGACTCTCTGTTAGCAGGGTCAGGTTAGCATTAGCCTCTGCTTCATCAGAATTCATCGCCGCAGCCTTTGTGTTCTGATTGTTCCCGTTGTCATCTTCCAACTGAAGCCTTTCAAACTCAGCTGTCATATCCTCCGGCGTCGACACTTTAGACCGGTCGGCCTCCTTCCGGCTCTCCTGCTCCTTTGAAGCCGGCTTCCCTTTGGTCCCTTTGTTCAGAGGGTCTTTCTTTGGAAGCGTCCCATCTTTCTTCAGCGTCCCACCTTTACCTGCAGCTTTCCTCAGATCTGTACTTGCTGTCGACGCTGCACTTGAAGCTCCGCTTGCTGCTTTCTTCCCGTCTTTAACCGCTGGCTTTGTCACTTTCTTTTCCTCTACTTTCACATCCTTCTTGCTGTCTTTTTTTGGTTCAGGTTTAAGGTCTTTCTTTGGCTTCATACTTGTGATTTCTTTCTTTGCAGCTTCTTTCTTCTTCTCTGCACTCTCATCTTTCTTCACAGCAGCAGCAGGAGTCTTCTCGTCCTTCTTCTTCACCTCCTTCTTCTCATCTTTCTTTGGAATTAATCTTTCAGCAGGTTTTGCTGGCTTCAATTTAGCATCTGCTTCCTTAACTTTGGGCTTTTCTTCTGCATCCTTTCTCTCTCTAGGCGTAGCGTCACCAGCTGCCTTTGGCTTTGTTTTCGTCTCTTGTTTTTTGACATCTACTCTTCCAAGTTTGTCTTTCATCAAGGCACTGCTGGGTCTGAAGTCCTTTGACTGGGACTTAAGGCTTTCTCGACTCTCTGCTCGTTTTGGTTGCTTCTCACTTTTGGATATTTCTAGATCCTTCAAACACACTGATGGATGTTTGAGGAACTCCAGATGTTTGAGCTTTTCAAGCCCATCCAGAATTTTGGTCTGTGGCGTGCAGCCCGGAAACAGAACACGGATGATCTTCTCCTGAGGGCTGGACGGATGCCAGACCAGCAAAGCACAAATGGAAACAAGGCATGGCAGTGGAAGATCGGAGTCCTTGACTTTGGATCCATCCTTTGGCCAAATCTGCATTAAAGCTTCAAGTTCTTTACTGCCGCTGACGGGGTTCAGCGTGTACAGCTCCAGACGACCAACTCCCATCTTCTGGAACAGAATTACTGGTTCTATAGTGGGTCCATTGGACCGGCTCAGAGGTTCAGGCTTGATCTCCAGCCGGTGTAAGTGCTGCAGAGTCAGCGCTGCCAGGTCGCAGCTCCGGAGCTCGCTGGAATCTCCCTGGATGGACTTCAGTCTGTCGGGAACATTCAGGAAAACCACGCCGATCTCGGGGGAGATCAGGTTCTTCATCCAGTCCTCATCAGCCTGAGATCCGGCCGAGTCCTCATCCTGCTCGGCCACTTTCCTCAGCAGCAGACTGTTCAGCCCCAGCAGGTTGTCCACGCCGATGTGGGTCAAGAGAACTGAGTCGATCCTGTCCAGGTGTCGGACCAGTTTCCAGAAGCAGGCACGTGGATCGGAGCCGCCGTTCACCAGCACGTTAAAACCGTTAACGGCAAAGAAGGCGGAGTCTCCCCTCCCACCGGGGAAGATGTAGCAGCAGGGCCGGGACAGCTTCAGGAAGCCCACAGTACTGGGTGGCTCCAGCAGGTCGAAGGGCGACTCGGGCTCCAGAGCCTCAGACAGGTACTCTGTGAACTCCTGCAAACCCTCCATCTCAGGCAGAACCATGGGCAGGTTGATCTGGATGTTCATAAAGTCCTTCAGGTTGTGGTTCTGCAGCACAGAGTCCTTCCAAAGACCAAAGTTTGGACAGCTAAGGGTGAGGCTGGCCTTCAACGCCGGGTCAACCGAGCTCAGCTGCTCTGCAACCTGCCAACACACAGAGCAGTTCTACAATGAGCCCGGTTCTGTTGTATTTAAACACACAGCGTAGTTCTACAATGAGCCCGGTTCTGCTCGGTGTCCTCACCTCCTCATCAGAGAAGATGTGGACCAGGTCTCTGAGGGAGAAGCAGCCTTTCTGTAGCACGATGTCTCCACAGTCCTCCACACACTGACCCGCCAGTACCAGCAGTTTGTGCCGAGACGAGTTGCAGATCAGACGCCGAACCTGAAACACAAATGGTAAACAATCGGTAAACAAACAAACACGACATCACACTGCAATCACACAGAGCGATCAGCTGATCAGAGCAGCTGATCAGGAATAAATGGATCTATACATCCAGACACATGATCAGCCTCCAGACGACTGTCTCAGATACATGGGACAGGGACTCACCTCTGAACAGACCAAGTCCTGGGCTGGATTCACCAGAACCTGAGTGTCCAGAACATCTCCGCTGTGCTGCAGAGTCCGCTGACCTGCAACACAGCAGAATCAGACACAGCTCAGGTGAGACACAGGTGTGCTAAGCACCGCTGCAGCAGCTCTGCAGCCGCAGACCTTCCTTCAGGTGCTCTGAGTTTCTGCGTTGCTGCTCTGAGGAGGTTTTCTGAGCTGGACATCATTTTGAAGGTTAACACCGTTCATCTCCCTTCAGCTCAAGCTTTACAATCAAACTTTATTCATACAGAACTTTTTAAACAAATCAGCTGCAGCTCAAACTTCTTCACAGTTTGAGATGTTTAGATGCTAAAAAGAGACTCAGGTAATCATGTAAGTCACCCATGGAAGAAGTCAGACTAAATAATACCATCTGTGTAAAAACTGATCTGTAAGACGACGCTGTTTAATCACAGGATCAACAACATGTGTGTCTCTGACGGCAGTCATGTGTTCAGTCTGTGGTGACCTTAGTCTCCTCAACACTGTCACTCTGCTGCGATGATGAACAGTGATCAGTTTCCCAGTATGCATTGCAGCGGCAGCATTCTTACCTGGAACATCTTCTGAGAGGAAAGCTGAGTGTCTGGACACGAAGAGCTTCAGCTGCTGATCCAGAACCGACACATCCAGATCCACGGGCCAACAGCGCACACCTGAACACACAGCACACAGCAGTCCATAACATCCATGACAATAATAACATTTATGACAATAATTAACCCACGGAACCCCAAAACGTTCCAGCAGGTTTCAAAGTCACACTTTAATTTAAAAAACCCTAAAATTATTGATTTATCAGCCAGAAACCAAAAGACCATCAGGTTTGACCTCTGAACATCTGACGACATTCTAAAACACTTCATTCCTCATGTCTTGTCTATACGCCCACAAACACAGTGCCAGCTGTAAACACATTCTATAAAAACCAGAACCTCCTCCTCCTGGTTCTGATCCAGTAGAACCAGAACCTTCCTCCTCCTGGTTCTGGTCCTCCAGGACTGACTCAGCTGTGACCAACAGGGAAACATCCAGAGAGTTCAGGTTGAACTGCAGGCAGTGTTTCCTCAGAGAGACTGAGAGGAGAATCCAACCTGGGTCGATACCTACAGGATGAGGAGACAACACCTGTCCCAGTGTTTGAACATCTCTGGACACATGGTGGTTCCTGGTTTCATTTCTACAATCAAGAATCAAATATTTTAGGTGTTTTCCTGATTCCCATCATACTTCTGAGTTCTCTCTCCTGCAGTGAGAAATGAGCTCACATCATGGATAAACTGGAAGCGGCTGGATTTCAGAGGCTGATCAGTGACCATCACATCACAGGGAGGCCTTCACCGATTTGAACCCAGTTCCTTCGTTCACAGAGCGACGCCTCACATCTCTGTTCACGGTTTCCTCTCAGCAAACACAAGCTGCTCATATTTAGTAACACCAACTTCCTCTTTGTGTGTCTGCAGTTACACTAACACAACACAACACCAACAAACAGGCAAAAACCTGCTCAAAACCAGCCTGAAACACTAAAACAGCCTGGAAACAGCCTGGAAACCGCTTGGAAACAGCCTGGAAACAGCCTGGAAACAGCCTCCAGCCTGAGCAGTTACCACAACACAGAAACCAGCCAACAACCCTCACAGACATGGAACTAGTCAGGACCGACTGGAGGCAGCTGAATGTGCAGCAGCGATGAACTCTAACATGTGACTGTGTTTTCAGTTGCAGCAGAATGAGTCCTTTGACACACAAACACACAATGTTACACTCATTACACACTAATTATACACAGTGATAGAAGTTAAACTGTGTCTTCACATGTAGGATAACTGTGTAATTATATTTCTAGAGCAGCTGATCTGCAGCTCTTAAAGCCTGAACAACACTACAGTCTGTTCATGAGGAAGAGTCCAGCTGCTGGTTGTTCCTGTGGTCAGACTGAGAACAGATGAACACCTTTAACACTCAGAGACTCGTCAGCAGCTCAGCGTCAAATATAAACACAGCTGGTGTCTCTAGAGCCCCTTTCACACAGAAGAAATGGACCACTGCTGGTTCATCGATCCGTTATAGTGACGTCATTCTGTCATTTAGATTGAGGTCAGTGTTCTGGTAAGGTTCTACTAATGTTCCAGCATTCAGACATGGACCCTCAGTGGTGGTGGAACCGCAGTTCAACCCGATACTGATCCTATAAAACATAATAAACTAACAGCAGCTGATCAAAGAGTCCAAATAACAACAGCTCAGTTTATCTCTAGTCTCTGAATCAGTGACACTGGAAGTTAAATGTTTACCTGCAGCTGACAAACAGCTGATCAACAGCTGACCTGTCTGAGGTGAACAGATGTTCCAGCTGGATTATTGATAATGAAGCTGCTGTTCAGCTGTTCGGATCCTGCAGACGTCAAACAGGTCAGACTGCCCTCTGATGGCATCACTGGTGAGGACCAGGTCTGTTCTTAATGAATCTTGGAGCTGAAAGGTGTAAAACTCCTTAAACCACCGAACTGAGCTCAAAGTTCTGCTGTTAGTCTGTTAATGTGGAGGTTCAGTTCAGGATGTGTTGAAAGTTAAACAGAACTGGGACTCGGTTCCATCCGGTCAGACTTCAGGTGAGACTTCAATGGATCAGAGACCAGCTGATCATTCAGACCGAAGCCGACAGAACAACGGAACACAGAGCAGGTCTGACGGAGAACAACTGGACCCACAACACTGGTTCTGAACTCCGGTAAAACCAGTAAGACAGAAACCAGAACCAACATCTGGAGGGAGGGACGTTCAGTCCGTTAGCTCACCGCTAATAGTCCGTTAGCTCACCGCTAATAGTCCGTTAGCTGTCCGCTAATAGTCCGTTAGCTGTCCGCTAATAGTCCGTTAGCTCACCGCTAATAGTCCGTTAGCTGTCCGTGTGTTTCCTCATTTACCGACTCGCTGCTGAGGAAGTAAAGTTTCCACAAAGACTGAACCTGAATTAAAGTGATAAATCTCTTAGTTAGCCAACATGCTAACATGCTAACGATACTCCGCTGCTCTTTGACCAGAACCGTTTCAGTGTTTGTACCCTCAAGATCGAAACACGCGGCGGCTCTGAACACCGGACAGGAAACGGGACGAACCGGGACAAATCCGAACATCAGACATGAACCGGGACAAACCCGCACACCGGACAGACTCTGCGGGATGAACCAGAGCGCGCGGGCTCTCACTGTGAAGCAGTTCGGTTCCTTTCGGTTCTCCTGCCTGGTACCGGAGAACTCACCTGAGTCTACCTGCCGCAGCAGCCGCTCCAGCAGTCCGGCGGGCCACAGCGCTCCAACCACCACCAGCACCGAGTGTTCCGCCGCAGCAGGCCCCGACGAGCCGAGAGGAGAAGAACCGGGACCGCCGCCCCGTTCCGCCGCCATCATGGCACGGACTGTCCGTTGCTGACGTCAGCTGCAGCCGCACGCACAGTCCCGCCCCCGCAGTGGGAGGCCAATCACAAAGAAGAACACAGCAGTTGACCAATCAGAGAAGAGAGGGACGTTCACGTTTGCTCAGGAAAAATCTACTTTAGTTTCGAGCTTTTGCAGAGCTTCGATGTTCCATAATTGTGAATATATTAAAACAAAAATAATGAAAAACCTAAATAATTGTGTAAAACTTGATTTGTAATAATGTGAGCAGATTATTGTCACAGAAATAGAGAAATTTTGTTCACAAAATAATGTTTCCATTGGTGCAGGAGAACAAAACATTTGTCAGTTCGTCGTTCAGGTAAAGTGTTCAGAGGCTCTGTAACTCTGGCGTCTCAGTGTCAGTTTGTCGTGTTTGTGTCCTCAGCGCCTTTATTTCCCACCGCCCTGTCAGCCCTTGAACGCAGCTCAGCGTTGCCCGGTGTCATGGCGGCCCCGGTGCCCGGTCGGTGCTCGTTCTTCGTGCAGAAGAAGAACCGTTTCTGTAAGATGGTTGTGGGAAAAGGGAAGCTGTTCTGCGGAGAACACGCCAACATGGTGAGTTCAGGGACCGTGCTGCGTTCAGGGACTCCACCTGAAAACAGACACGTGGCGACCGACGGAGGCTCTTCTCCTCCTGCGGGACCAAAGACCGACTGCTGGTCCCCTGTGTTGTCTCCTTAGATACTCTGCAGTTAGTCTGATTATTGATTATTGATCAGGTCCTTCTGAATCAGTGGATTCGCTGAAGGTTTCATGTCTTTCATTCTGCTGAACGGTTCTGCTCCAGTGGATCATGTAAATGTCTTTCATGGCCTCCAGCTGGTTTCAGATGTTTCCATCTGTTCAGTTCCTTCATGTTTCATCCAGAACATCGTCTGATCTCACTCTGCTTCGCCTCTATCTTGTTTGAGTGTCATTAAAGCTGCATTTTTTTCTTTTAAAGTTGCTGATGAGGATGTTATTGATCATTAAAATTATAAATTAAATAATTTAATTTATAAAAAATGAACCAATAAAGCAGCAGATGAAGGACATGATGTCAGAAAATGTATCGTAGATCAACTGTTAGAAAGTCAGAAGGTAGAAAATCTCTTTCATCTGCCAATCACAGACAGGAAGAGTCTTCTTCCTGAAGGGGGCGGGGCCAGCAGCAGCTCATTTAAAGCTACAGACACTGAAAGGGTTCAGAGCTAAAACCAGGATCCTACAGTCACAGAGGAATCAGCCGTCCCTGAAACACTCTGAGACCTGAACCTGATGAAAACAGGACCAATATGAAGCTTTAGAGTCATTTTTCAGGATGCTGATCAATTACCAATCTAACTAAATGATCGATTGTATTGATCAGCTGTCTGTGTTTCAGCAGGAGGGGGGCAGCAGGAGGATCGTGTGTCCTCTGGATCCCAAACAGTGAGTCATCAATAATCACTGATAATCAGATGTTTGATTAAACATGAAAGCGATCAAACTGCTCCTGCAGTTGTCTATTGATCCTGTTGGTTGCTGTCTTGTTCCAGCACTGTGACTGAAGACAAGCTGCAGAAACACCTGAAGAAGTGTAACTCCAGAGAGAAACCCAAACCTGTGAGTCAGAACCGAACCAGGCCTCATCAGTCAGCATGTAGACTCATAAACATGGAAACAGACTCGCTGGTCCGGTTCCACTGCAGAGTTTTGAACCAGTGTTTGAATTTCTGCAGGTTTATTTTGTGGAGAACATAAACGCAGGATCAGCTGATGGAGACGAAACGCTTCATCAGGTGACAACAGCAGCTGCTTATAATAATAACAATAAGAGTTATGAATAATAATGATCATTATAAACGTGGCTGACAGGTGAGTCTGTCGGAGCGCAGCAGGTCGGAGGTGGAGTCTCTGCTGGACAAGCTGAAGACGGCAGTTGAAGGTGAGCTGATCGGTGTCTCAGAGGGAATGATGTGTTTCTGAACATTAAAGCAGGTAAACTTGTTATTAATATTTTACACCTGTATGAGAAGAATGATGGAGCTCTGAAGAACGTCTGTAGTTACTGGTTCATTGTCTTTAGAGGATTCCTGTGCTGTTGTTGTTGTTGTAGGTCTGCATGGCCACCTGGAGGACAGAGTTCTGTCTCATCTCGTCCTCCACGGCGAACTCAACAACCCAAAGAATGGAGACTCCGCCCACAAACACCTGAAGCAGCAGGTGGAGAACCACAGGGCTGATCAGAGTGATTCTTTTCTCTCTAACAGCAAAATAAATCATCCACATTCAATGGAATCGGTTCTGATTTATCTGCTTCATGACCTCACAGTGACACACCTTGATTAGGCCACGCCCCTCTGAGCCTCACATGTATCTGACCTGACAGGTGTGTTTAGTCCTCCATCTTAGGTCACCTGGAGGAGCTGGGGCTGCTGGGAAGGGGGCGGTGCTTCGTGGAGTTCGGAGCAGGTCGAGGAAAACTGTCTCACTGGATCCACGAGGCGCTAAAGACCTGCGAGGAACCGAAGACCTGCGAGGAACCAAAGACCTGCGACGGACCGAAGACCTGCGAGGAACCGAAGACCTGCGACGGGCCGAAGACCTGCGACGGACCGAAGACCTGCGAGGAACCAAAGACCTGCGACGGACCGAAGACCTGCGAGGAACCGAAGACCTGCGACGGACCGAAGACCTGCGAGGAACCGAAGACCTGCGAGGACCTGCAGCTGCTGCTGGTGGAGCGCTGCAGCACTCGCTTCAAGGTTCAGACGTTTGTTCACCCCTGGTTCTTAAATCTAAACCGCAAAACCCCCAAACTGGGCATCACGCTGATTACCGCTCATCAGTTTGATTAACTGATCAGTGTGATCACTTTGATTGATCGACGTTGTTTTGTAGGTTGATGGGAAACATCAGGAGGACGGCGTTCCATTCGAGAGGCTGCAGGTCGACATTCAGCATCTGGATCTGAGTAAGAGACGAACATCTGCTGCTCTGAGTTTGATTGATTGATCAGTTTGATTGAACTTTGTGGATGTGTGCAGGTAAAGTCCCTCTGCTGCGACAGAAGAGCCTCCCATTGGTCGGAGTAGGAAAACACCTGTGTGGAGCAGCGACAGGTGAGAAGGGGCCACAAATTCTGGACTCTGATTGGCTGACAGCAGCGTCAGTCCCTTCAGAGCCTTTGTAGACACAAACGATCGCATCACTTCCTGACATCAGACCCTAGAAAGGGCGTAAATGAGGCAGCGTCAGCGTAGATGGTTGACCGGTGCTGTAGAACAGGAAGTCAAACCGGGCCGACATGGCGCCTCGTTTGGAAGCTACAGACTTTATTTTAAAGAACTCTTCATCAGAATGTTTCCTGAAAGCTGAGGAGGTAATCTGAACCTTCATTCTAGAGCAACAGCAGGAAGTTTAAACCGATCCTGACGAAAAGTAACAGAAACCTCAGATTAATGAGAAGCGATGCCACTCTCCCAGAATGCATTGCACAGCTGCTTACATAGACAGTGACTGTGGACAGGAACTAAGACTCCAGACGAGCTAACGCTCCGTAGACTTCCAGAACTGACCGACAGTTCTGTCTCGAACTGATCCGGACCAGCGGGTCATAAAGGAAGACGTGATCAAACACATGAAAAGCAACATTTGGGTCTTCTGATGCCGTATCAGGGTCGGAGGGATCTCCGCTTCTTCTTCAGTCCAGTAAAGGTTTGAGGGACTGAGACTCGGCTGGTTCTGTTCTGGTTCTGTTTCAGATCTGGCTCTGCGCTGTCTGTTGGAAACACCAGGACGAGGAGATGCGAATGAACCACCACAGAAACGCCTCAAGCCATCCGAACCAGCTGAGCCAAGGCCAAGTGATGATCCAGGAACTGCACCAGTAGACTCTGGTCCTGGTCCTGGTCCTGGTCCTGGTCCTGGTCCCGGTCTGGTGCTGGGCCTGGCGGTGGCGCTGTGCTGTCACCATCGCTGTGAGTGGCGTCACTACGTCGGACAGCAGTTCTTCCTGCAGCGAGGACTTGGACCTGCCGAGTTCTCCGCCTTCTGTCGGATGTCCAGCTGGGCCACATGTGGACTCAGACCGACCAATCAGGACCGCCCCCTGCAGGATCCGACCAATCAGAAAGGAGACAGTGATGAGCACGAACCAGCAGAGGAGACGGACGCCATTAATGGGTGAATATTCTCTGTGTAAACTACAGTGTAGTTTACAGATGTTCCCTAAATGCTTCACAGTCATCAGTAGATGCTGCTCTGGCCTCCTTTAGCTGCTGCTGTGTCACTCTGTTGTGTGTCTGTTGTGTGTCTGTTGTGTTGCTCTGTTGTATGTCTGTTAGGTTTGTTGCAGCAGCTGACCGGCAGCAGGTTGGGCGTCTCTGTAAGCTGCTGATCGACTGCGGCAGATGTCACTTCCTGAGGACTAAAGGATTCAACGGCAAACTGAGTCGATACGTTTCCACTGATGTCACTCTGGAGAACGTTCTGCTGACTGCCGTACCTTCATCATCATCTTCCTCACTCTGATCTCAGCTACGGTTCAAAGAACAGACGTTTTTTTCTGTCTTCCAATGGACCCGATGATTGATCCGTTATCGGGACGTTCTGATCAAGTTTTACGCCCCTGATCCAACCACAGTCATTTAATACTAGTATCTGCTGTTACAGAGTCCCAGTCTCTTGTTCCTCGATCATAAATGCTTCTCGTGCATCGAAGTTATTAAACGCTGATAAGTGATCATGGACATAGTTGTATGTTGGCGTCCCACCACAGACTGTTGTTCACCTGTGTGACAGCGGTTTGACTGAGGTTTGATACCTATCAGTTAAAACTGTCTTGATCATCTGTGATCCTGACCTTTGAGATCGGATCAGAACATCCCTCACCATTGGACCCAGCAGCTGACTCTGATCCAGAAACAGGAAAAGCAGATTTGTGTTTCTGAAAAACTCTTTATTGTTTTACTAAAGTGAAAATCTTAATCAGACAATGTGTTAAAATGTTTTGTAAAAGCTGTATTAAAGCCTTCTCAGTTTCCTATTTCTGCATTTCCTCTAAAGTAAACTTCATTTGAACGGTTCTGGTTCTGACCCAGTTCACCAGAATCAGTTCACTGCTGGAGAACCTTAAACAGAGCTGAACAAACATCATCGGTTTCCTCTGAACTCTTCTGGGTGAAGAAACGACGGACCAGTTAATCTGAAGCTTCGTCATCCGTCTCTGAAAGGTTCAGAACAGAAACACGTCAGAACCTCAGACAGACTCTCTGACAGGAAGCAGAGCTGTTATTCAGGTGTCAGTAGCTCTCTAGTGATGTCATCAATACAGTTATTGATCCTCTTCATATTACAGGTCAGTAAACTGAGGGAACAGATTCACTCAGAGGCTCTCAGGTTCCAGTTACAGACTCAGGTTAAAGGTGGAGTCCTGGTTAGATCCAGACTGTCAGACTGTGCAGGGTTAAAGTGTTAATGTCCACACGTTATGGTCCACAGGCCGTCAGCGCCACTACAACTCGTAGGTACTAACGGTTGACGCAGTGCATGTTGAGGATGGCATACGCTCTCTTCCTGGACTCCTGGATGTACATCTGCATGAACTCTCGTCCAAACATCTCCCTGTTGTCCTCGTCGTCCTCGACCACCCTGGACGGCAGCGTCACGTCCAGAGTCAGAGGGTTGTCCCGGAAATTCACAAACCTGCTCCAAAGAAAATGTAGAAGGTCAAAGTCTGCTATCGATTAGTCTGGAGCGCCAGACTGAGCTGAGGACAGACGTACCTGAGGCTGGACAGACGTACCTGAGGCTGGACAGACGTATCTGAGGCTTGACAGACGTACCTGAGGCTGGACAGACGTACCTGAGGCTGGACAGGACAGACGTACCTGAGCTTGGACAGGACAGATGTACCTGAGCTTGGACAGACGTACCTGAGCTTGGACAGGACAGATGTACCTGAGCTTGGACAGACGTACCTGAGGCTTGACAGACGTACCTGAGGCTGGACAGACGTACCTGAGGCTGGACAGACGTACCTGAGGCTGGACAGACGTACCTGAGCTTGGACAGGACAGATGTACCTGAGCTTGGACATGCTCTCCATCAGAGGGGGGATGTCTCTGAGCCGGTTGCTGCTGAGGACCAGCGTGTCCAGACTGTCCATCCTGCTGATGTTTTCTGGAAGACTCTCCAGCTCGTTCCTCTGCAGCCACAGAGTGTGCAGCTTCTGCATCCTGAGGACAAATGTCTCGCTGGTCATTGGCTGCTGGCAGAAGGGGGCGGGGCTCAGTGTGTCTCCGTGTCCTACCTGTGTATGTCGTCAGGTAAGTGCTGGAGGCAGTTTCCTCCCATGTCGAGCCACTCGAGCGCCGGCAGAGCGACCACGCAGTCCGGGAGGACGCAGAAGTTGTTCATGGACAGATCGAGGTGATGCAGCTTCGTCAGCGTCCTCAGCTGGAGACAGAGGACAGAACCGACCTAAACCAGCTGGACCAGAACCAGGTCTAGCAGGGACCTGGTCTACAGGAACTAGGCAGAGGCTCAGGTTGTGGGTCCACACATGGTTCAGGCTCATACCCTTTTTGAAAAGCTCTGTGGTATAGATTCATAAGTGAACCTGGAATCTGGTTTTGGTTCTGACAGCTAGTTGGAGGTTTAGGTTTGGAATCCGGTTCAGGTCTGTGTAACGCCGTAACAGAGACAAGCGGAAACTGGCGGCGGGACTTTAGACGTGTAGAAATCTGTATAGGATGTAAACATAGAACATGGCGGCGGCAAATAGGAGTGGACGAGCTGGTAGGACTCTAGTCTGGACGGACGATGAGGTGAACTATCAGCAGGACATACGCAGCTCTATACGGAGACATTGTTGTCGTCATTTATGAGTTTGGAGCATCTATGGAGAGGTGGAGCTATGAGGCAAGAGGACAGGGCGTAACAACGGTGACACGTAAACGGGGTTTTCAGATCTTTGCACTCTGGGACCTAGGTTCAGAAAGGATCGTTTTCAGACCCCCAGAACGCCGCTTGGCGTGGACGATACACGGGTTGATGGACTATTGGTGGGTTTAGGGCTGGGCTGGTCTTCCTGTGGACGGGGCCTTAATCTGAGGCTGTCTGAGATACCAGGTGGATCTGAGGTTCATGTGTGAAGACCTGGTTTGGGAGTATCTGGGTCAGGTGTAGTGCTGCATGTTTCTCAGAAGAACTAACTATAATCCTGAATCGACTTGAGGAGTCTAAATATAATTCAGGATTAAGAACCTCAGCTGCTGCAGCCAAAGTCAGGAAGGAAACACTGAGAGGGTTTGATGTGGACCAGCTGTGGGGGGCACTGGTGGTGCCATGGTTAAGTCCCTGGTCTACTGATCAGGAGGTCAGAGGATCAAACCCCAATGCTGCCACTGTTGGGCCCTTGAGCGAGGCCCTTAACCCTTAACCCGTACCATGGCTGACCCTGAGCTCTGACCCCAGCTGTGGTCTGAGAAAACAACATCTCACCGTGCTGTAGAGATGAATTAGTGACAGGAAAGGTTTCTTCTTCCTCCTCTTCATGTCTCATGGTGATGGTGAGGTTCTGGTCTGTACCAGGACAAGAACCTGCTCTGAGTTCACACCTGGTTTTGAACTGTGGCACAAATTCTTGGTGTGAGTCACACATGAAGCTGGTTTAAGTTTAGTTCTTAGGTTTGCACCTGACCAGGTATCGCTTCACACCTGGTGAGCTCAGAGTGGTTCTGGTTCGTCCCTGGTTCATGTACACATCTGGTTTGGACGTTCTGATTTGCTGTTTCTGTAGCACAGATGGACGTCGGTTCGGGTTGGTGCTGACACCTGGTCTGTAACCTGTCTGAGGTGCTGGTTAACGCCTGGTCAGGTGGTATGTTTGGGTTCATACCTGGTCAGGTAGCTCGCTCAGGTCCCGGTTCATGGCCAGCTCAAGTCTCTCCAGACTCTCACAGCCGCTCAGCTCTTCAGGGACACACTGGATCCTGTTGTAGCTCAGCAGCAGCTCCCTGAGACGGGTCAGCTTCCCTGAACCAGAACCAGAACATGAGGAGACGGAACTGTGCTGTGAGCTGAGACCGGCTCATTTGAGACCGGTCCAAAACCCACACATCTGGACTATGGTCAGAATAACTGAACCTGAATTTAGAAGCGCCGTGCTCACCGATCTGTTTCGGAACCTCAGTGACTCCGTTCCGGGACAGATCGAGGACCAGCAGGTTCTGGAAGCTGGAGATAAAATGAGGAATCTTCAGCAGGCCGGTCCGGTGGATCTGCCACTCCTGGACCTGACTGAACTGGACCAGACAGGCGGGCAGACACTGGGAACAAGAAGAACCAGAGAATCAGTGTTGGTGGGGTTCAGGTGAGGAAAGGAACACCTGTCTGCCTCCTGTGGGCGGAGCTACCTTCCACTCCTCCTGTTCGATTCGCAGGATCAGCCGTCCGTCTTCAGTCTGCAGCTTCTGCTTCAGTCGAGCCAGAACCGCCCGGTCCTCCCAAACACCGACGCCGAGTCTGGACCACCGACAAGGAGAACAGGTACCAAACGTTCTTCAAACATTCACCAAACGTTTTCTGACCGCTGAATGGTTAGAAAACCACCTGAGCTGGACTGTGTTGACGTGACAGTTTTAACCAATAAAGACTGTCCAGAGGTGAGTGGGTGGAGTCTGACCTGCCTGTGGCCCCGCCCCTCGCTGCCGTCCTCCTCTGCTCCTCCTGGTTCCTCCTGATCCTCGTCTCCCACAGAGCTTTGATGGAGCTAACTGAGCCGCACGCCACCACACCCGCCATGATGTCAGCCAAGTGATGTCACAGCACACAGGTGGACAGGTAGGACGACCTCTGACCTCTGAGCTGCAGCCCCGCCCCGCTGACCATCCTGTGACATCATTGAAATGTTAACATGCAGAACTGAAAGCAGCAGTTTTAGTTCATTGTAGAGAAACTAAATTCACGCTAACAGAAAGAAACTTCCATCTGCTGCGTTCCTACATCTGACCTGTGACTGCAGTACAGCTGTACTACTGCTACACTAACTTTGTAGTACTCTGTAGTACTTTGCGGTAGTGTTACTACATAGTGCAGTCACAGAGAGATATCGGTATCCAGTATATTTGCATTAGTACTGTAGTATTTCTCAGTGTGTTAGTACTGCAGTGTGTTGTCACCTTGCAGCAGTGCAGCGGTCCTCCATACTGTGTCTCTGCGGCTGAAATCTGACCTCAGATCTGCTGGATAATTTTAGCCTTCAGATCACATGACCCTGGTGTCACGACAGTCACATGACCCTGGTGACACGACAGTCACATGACCCAAAGTTCAGCTGACATCAGAAGATCAGGAATACATCAGAACATCTGATCAGGAAGTTACCAAGCTGCAAAAGACTGTAAAAAGACTACAACTAAAGCTACAGACATGCTGAACAGACTCCAGACTGAACCTCCGTCTAACAGCACACAGGACAGTAATCAGAGGACAGACAGACGTTTGTGCACCTCAGCTTTATTCAAACCCTTCTGACAGCAGGCGTCTGAAAACTGACGACACGTCCCCAAACATACAAAACCCAGCCGTTCACACAGCTTCACATTTACTCTGCTGCTAAAACTAACACCACAAAGCAGGAAAAACATCTGGAATACATGAAACAAACAGTCGTGTAACGTACATCCGACACATGTGCTTTTTACCCAGCAGCCACCGGGACAGGAAGTGAAACATCTGGAGATAAAATCAGCATCAGCTGCACATCTGGACTGAACCACCTGAACATCTGGAGATGAGAGCGGCTCAGACAACATTCTAATGTCTGAGAGAACAATCTCACCACGTGGTCCATTTAGCAGCAGCTCTGGAGCTTTCAGTCACATCACCTGATCTTCAGCTGTGCTGGAACTGGAGGTGCTTTAGCAGGAAGGTCCTTAAAGTGCTCAGTCAGCATGAAACGTCTCCGGCATCGGAGAGAGTCGAGCTGCTCATCACGTCTGTCTGTCCACCGAGGTTCTGCTCCTTCAAATGACAAACAGTCCTCATCGGGTTTCTTTAAAAGACCGATCAGTTAATGGAGTAACTGTTCCAACTGTGACCGAATGATCTGATCAACAGTTCCAGAGCAGCGGCTAAACGGACCTTCAGCCGGGCCGGGTCGGTTTGTCGGCTCATCAGGTCAAAACAGGGGAGCAGGTTTATAAATGTCACCACGTTATGAATCATTTGGTCCATTAATGTCTGAAAGATGAAAAATGCCCATCAAAACATCTTTGGTCAGAACAAAACCCAAAGATGTCCGGTTCTGGTCCGGTCAAAGATGAGTCACGTTGCAGAAGCTTCAATTAAAGAACAAAACTGCTTCTCAGCAGTTCTGAAGGTCCAGTCTCGCTTCACGCAGCTGCAGGTGGTTCTGACCTCAGACGACATCAGTCGCTGATTTTATCTCCAGATACTCAGACGAGGAATCCGGACCGGACCGGGTCGGCAGAATATTCAGATTATAAGGAAGTGACACCACAGCACATTTGTTCTGAACAGAACCGCCTAGTTCCTACAGGACACTAAACATCAGAGCGCTCCGACAGCGGTTTGTGGTTCTGGATCAACTGACGAGTCCAGAACGGTGCATGGTTTGGGTCAACAGCAGACTTCAGTCTGGATTCAGAACCAGCTACAGCTTCACTGAGACAATGAACTCTGACTTGATCTATACAGTAGACAGAACAGGTAGAGGCGGGTCGGTTCTAATCCATCAGAGCAGATTAGACACTGTCAGGTTGGTTCTGTACAGAGGACAAACCGGGTTACATCAGTCAGATGTGACCCGGTTTGGTTTTGATGGGGGAGAAAGAAGAAATCCATACAAAAGGATTGGTTCTGATTCAAACAGAAGGCCCAAAGAACTGAGAGAGGCTGGTTCTGATTCAAGGACAGAACAAATCAGAGGAGCTGGTTCTGATTCTGAGACTTCAGGTCAAGCAGACGAGGACTGTTCTGACCCGGCAGAGAAAGCACATCAAAGAGAACAGCTGGTTCTGATTCATAGTGGAGACATGTGGTTCTGGTCCAGAGGACAGGTCAGGTGGAGGATGGGTTCTGGGGATGTTATTGATTACCTACTAATTTACATCAATATTTAACTGATAAAATAAATGAACTGATGAAGCAGCAGAAGGTCCTGATGTCATAGATGTAGATCAGCTGTAGTACCTGGCTGTTCCACCAGGGGGAGCCTCTCACTCTTTAATACTGTTGAGACCAGAGGAGGCGTCACTCAGACTACAGGCAGCAGAGAGCATCATGGGAGTTCAGGTAGCAACGGGCACCATGACAAAGTGTGGAGGTTAATGACGTCCAGAGGTTCTCCACTACAAATGAACTGGGAGTACCTCTCCCATGTCTGTGGTTCTGAACGGTTCTATCAGCAAACTAAACTACAGAACTTCCTCTGGATAAACCGATCACCAATAATTAAAACTAGAGGAACAATAGGGTCCTACGCACTGTAGTGCTTCGGGCCCTAATTAATGCTGCTGATTATTTTTTGGACCTGGTCCAGCGTCGCTGTCTGGGTCGACAGTCAGAGTTCTGGAGCTGATCAGGAACAGTAAAGTTCTGTCCTGAGAACGTTCCAGGTGTTCTGGTTATTGGGTTCAGTCTGAACCACGGGTTGGACCACCTCACTGACTCTAATAAAAACCTGCTGCACAGCGCCACCTGCTGGTCCTGTCTATCAGGTAAGTCAGAAGAAAGTGATCGGACCAAACCAATCAGGAGGTACCAGTTAATACAGGTTCTGAAGGCCGACGGACTCGTTCCATTTACATCAGACTGGTTCTGACTGCAGAGACAGACCAGGTTCAGGCTGGATCACCATTAAATGAGGGGCAGCTCCAGGAAAAACCCTTTCTGAGGGACTGAACTCTTTTCTTTGTGTTTCATTCATTCGCTGCTGAGAAACTCTTAGTTCAACCTGACAGTTCAGAGCTCCTCACCTGACTCACCTGTCGGCTGGGAGGAGCTTTAATCCTGAACTGATGTCACTGTAATGTGATCACATGACACAGAGCTTCACAGGTTTTACAGGACATGAGGAACACAAGCCTCAGTGTGGTTTAGCACTGATCTGTAGTTGATCTGTAGTTGATCTGTAGTCGATCTGTAGTCGATCTGTAGTCGATCTGTAGTCGATCTGTAGTCGATCTGTAGTCGATCTCTAGCTTTAGTAATCTAATTAATTATTCTGTTTTCCACTGCAGGAACCTTTAATGTCAACTGAACCTCTGAACCACAGGAACCATCAAAGTTAGAAGCTCTGTCAGAGAGCAGAGTTCCTCCTCCAGGGTCGGTTCTGCTCAGGAAACCTGAAACACTGCAGTGAGGGGCTCGATTACGATTGGTTGAACTCGGACAGGACAGATGCTGATTGGTTGAACATGTTCTCCATCCTTGATGTCCAGCTGCTGCTGCTTCTTCTCTCTAACATCAGCAACACAAAGTTCTCCAGATGTTCCAGCAGAACGAACCTCCATGGTTCTGTCTCTACGTAGAACTGGAGTTAGGTCCGGTTCCTGTTGGTTCTGGTCTCTAAGTTAACATGAAGCTGTTGTATCTACAGTGGAAACAGAGAAGGTTCCTGCAGTGGACTGCTCATCATCACTGATACTCTACAGAACCATGGACTACAGAACCAGGTGGTCGCTGTTCCTGTGCTCCCACGATGCACGTTCCAAATTAACTGACTGTATTCAGTGACGCTATGCTGACTGTAGGTCTGAGCTTCTGTTAAAACTGATGCTGGTTCTCTGTTACACTCAACATGTGCTCACAAGTCAAACATGTAAAGGCCAATTCATGCTTTCTGTGTCTGCATGACGACACGTGATGTAAACCCATCCTCCACCCAGATCTGAGGATCAGAGCTAACCCTCAACATGCGACGTCAAAAGCTGCGACTGAGCGTGTGCAGGAGACATGGAGCTGAAAACAAACATGGGAGGAGGTCCTCCATCATCCACAGCTGCATACTAATTAGAACTGTGATGCCGACATAACAGAGCTGTGACTGCAGGCTGGAGGAGCTCTACTGGTCCACGTTTCCACTGTGTTGATATTTCTGTTAACATTCATTCATGTCCTCCAGAAACGCTGAGCTCTGTTCACCCACTGAGTCAGGACACGTCAGGACTAACCTGTGAGGCAGAGCTGACCATCAGGACCAGCTGCTGCTCCCTCGTCTGTTTTCTGGTTGATATGATGTGAATGCAGACAGACGTTCAGAACCCCACCACCCTGAACCTGCTGACACCTGGTGGGGATGTTTTCTGGTTCCAGGTGGAACATGAACCATGTTTTGTCGTCCAGCAGCAACAGAAAGTCTCTGAGCAACAGCTGAACGGAAACAGGAGAAACCTCCAGTCCGACTGAAGTCTGCAGTTTAAACCTAAAGTCCAGATGAAGCTAACTACCTACGTCTACCTGCACTCAGAGTGTGGTCGCCACGGTAACACCATGACTGACAGGCTGATCCCCCACCCCCTCAAAGGCAACAAGGAAATGACAGAGTGTGAAGGCCTCAGAAACAGGAAGAGGCGGTCGGTGGCGTCCTCCCCGGGGCTGATGGGAAACCGTCCTGTCTATTTGAGGTCCAGAACCATGCTGGCCGGGTTCTCCAGGTACTCCCTCCACAGGTTGGAGAAGCGGCACATGGTGGCTCCGTCGATGATGCGGTGATCCGCCGACCAGCTGACCTGCATGATGTGAGCTCGGACCACATGACCGGCGGCATCGAACCGCGGCAGAATCTGGACAAACAGACAGATCGGGTCAGAGTGGGCGGGGTTTCATTAGAAACACCTGAGGACTTTGTTTTGGTCGTGTTTCAGATTTTTGTTCTTAGTCTTCATCAACTTGATTCTGTCACATTGTTTACAAAACCTCACACATGAAGGTTTAAACTCACTGTGCTGCACCAGAAAAATCCCTCACCCAGCCAAACACCCCGCGGTCACAACTTTACCTGAACGTCTACCGGGCCGGGCCGAAAGACAGCGACACAGACACAGCAACGGACCGACGTAAACAAGTCTGTGGTTCTGCTTTCAGGTCAGACTGATGGAGGCTCAACCTTCACCAGCAGCTCAACAACCAACATCTGGATCATCCAGAACCAGCAGCTAGCTGGGTTCTGTTCCTCAGTAGTTCTGGTTCTGGATCACCAGCTCCTGTATTCCATGAACCTCTGAATGTGCAGCTGCTCTGATCTCATTTGGTATAAAGAACCAGGTTACAGGTTTAATCTGCTGCTGGTTCTGCTGGTTCTGCTGGTTCTGCTGGTTCTGCTGGTTTTGGGTTCATCTAGAGTCACTCGGAGCTCTGAGGAACATTTCAAACATCTACTGAGGCTCTGGATGTGTATTTTCAGTCAGGTTGAACAGACTCAGGGTTTCACACCAAGCAGCAGCTTTTAGGATTCGGAGGATGAAACTGTTGAACTTTCATAGAGTGACATTTGAAGCAGACACTAAAAGACGATGCAGAGAGTCTAATGAGTGTTGATGTTGTTGGCTCACCTGACATTCAGGTCACCTGACAAAGGTCTGAACTCACCTGGATTTTTCCCAGAGCTCCGATGGCGACCTCTGGAGGAAGAATGACCGGTTTGGCGTACGTCCCTCCGATCTGGTTTGAACAGATTCATATTAAAGAGCAGACCTGCGGTGCTTGTTGTAGCGCTACTGTTGAGCTGCTGTACTCACTGATCCAATGTTGGACAGGGTGAACGTTCCTCCGCTCAGGTCGGCGGCGCCCAGCTGTCCTGCAGCTCCCAGCGTCTGCAGGCGGTTTAACTCCTGAGCGATCTCCAACACGCTGAGCAGCTGCACGTTCTTCACGTTGGGAACCAGCAGACCCTGACTGGTGTCCATCGCCAGGCCGATGTTATGAGACGCCTGGAGGACAGAAGTCAACACCTCAACACCACCACCTTCCCAGCAGCCCTGCACCTGAGGGGCCAACCGCACCTGAGGGGCCCACCGCACCTGAGGGGCCCAGGTCTTACCTTGTATGTGATGTTCTGGCAGCCTTCGTCCACCGAGGAGTTGAGGATGGGAAAGTGGAGGAGACCAAGGGAGGCAGCCTGAGCCAATGAGAGCACAGCGTTAACATCAACACCAACCTCTGAACCAATCAGCAGCGGTGAGTCGGCGTCGCACCTTGATGAAGAAGGGCATGTAGCTCAGTCTGACCCCCCGGCTCTCAGACACCACCTTCAGCTCGGACCGCAGGGCCACCAGCCGGCTCAGATCCACCTCGTCACAGTAACCAAAGTGAGGAATCTTCAGCGCTGCCGTCATCGTCTTCACCATCGCTTTGTGGAAACCTGGACATACACGGTAAGACAAGTCAGAGACACGGTAGGACAAGTCAGAGACACGGTAGGACAAGTCAGAGACACGGTGAGACAAGTCAGAGACACGGTGAGACAAGTCAAAGACACGGTGAAGGACAAGTCAGAGACACGGTAGGACAAGTCAGAGACACGGTAGGACAAGTCAGAGACACGGTAGGACAAGTCAGAGACACGGTAGGACAAGTCAGAGACACGGTGAGACAAGTCAGAGACACGGTAAGACAAGTCAGAGACACGGTAGGACAAGTCAGAGACACGGTGAGACAAGTCAGAGACACGGTAGGACAAGTCAGAGACACGGTGAGACAAGTCAGAGACACGGTAGGACAAGTCAGAGACACGGTGAGACAAGTCAGAGACACGGTGAAGGACAACAGAGGGCAGGCGGAGGGTTAACAGGAGGACAGCAGGTCACATCCCTGCATCCCGTCCATCCTCCGGACTCTGACCTTTGAGCGGCTCCGTTACATCCTTCCCAGTGAACACAGGTTTGGCGATGGGTGAAGGCTTCACAGCTGCCGGAGGGCTTGCCGGCCTGGCAGCAGCAGCGGCAGCAGCAGAGGTGGCTACAGGGGGCGGAGTCCGGACCTCCTGGAATGGAGCTGGAGGTAAGATGGCTCCCGTCTGCTTTGCCAGGAAGTTCAGGATGTCCTCCTTCAGGATCCGACCGTCCTTACCCGTCCCCACCACCTCACTGAGCTTAATCTGAAAGGACAGACCAGTAAGAGGTTACACTGGGGACACTGGGACAGTTGGGGGCAGACTGGGGACAGACTCACGTTGTTCTCCATGGCGAGGCGTCTGACGGCGGGAGTGGCCTGGGTCTTGTGCCCTTTGATCTCCTGGTGGGTGTGTTCCTCTCGAGCCATGGCAGGCGTCTCCACCACGTCCTCCTCCTGGATCACCTCTGAACAGTGGTCACACGTTAGTCTCAGCAGAATCCCAGCACGCACAGTGGACCCGGTTCTGATGTCTCACCTGAACTTGACTCTGTCTCAATGTCCACCAGCGGTTTGCCGACCAGCGCAGTGGCGTCCACGTCGTAGTAGAGTTTCCTGATGACTCCATCGTAGCGGCTGGTGATGGTGACCGACGCCTTGTCGCTCTGAACCTCACAGATGCTGTCGAACTGGGACACCTTGTCTCCCTCCTTCACATACCTGTCCAGGACAAGATGGAGGTCAGCAGACAGAAACACAGCAGGGCTCAGGGTAGTTTGGTGGTATTAAGGTAGGTTCTATAGTATAAAGGCCCTTTCACACAGAACACATGGACCACTGCTGGTTCATCGATCCGTTAAAGTGACGTCATTCTGTCATTTACACTGAGGTCAGTGTTCTGGTAATGTTCTGGTAAGGTTCTGCTAATGTTCCTGCATTCAGACATGGACCCTCAGTGGTGGTGGAACCGCAGTTCAACCTGATACTGATCCTATAAAACATAATAAACTAACAGCAGCTGATCAAAGAGCCCAAATAACAACAGCTCAGTTTATCTCTGGTCTCTGAATCAGTGACACTGGAAGTTAAATGTTTACCTGCAGCTGACAAACAGCTGATCAACAGCTGACCTGTCTGAGGTGAACAGATGTTCCAGCTGGATTATTAATAATGAAGCTGTTGTTCAGCTGTTTGGATCCTGCAGACATTAAAGTAGCTCAGAGACAACAGTTCAGACTGCCCTCTGATGACATCATCACTGGTGAGGGTCAGTAGTCTTTAGGCTGTTCGTGTCTGTAAACAGTAAAGGTTTATTATAAAGGAAATGTCATTTGGCTTCACAACAAATTTTAAATTGTAGAGCATGAAAAAGGTTTGCTGTGGTTTTGACACAGACTGTGTGTTCAGAGTCTCTGGGATGTTCCTGGATGAATATTTGAGCTAAAATGTGATTAAATCCTGAAATCACTCCACACAAGGGTTAGGGCTGGAGTCCTGCTGCTGACGCCCAACCATCCGTTAATGCGATGACTCAGTTCGCACTTGTGCTGACAGTTATACAGAAATGTAACTCGGGTCGACCTGGTAAGATTCTTTGTGTGACTTTTAAGGATTAGTGACCAGAGTGGACGTTGACACATGAAGCCAACAGACTGACGGGACAGAGTGAAGGGGTTCAGGGGTACTTTGAGGCATCGGGGTAGTTTTAGGGGTCTGGGTTGGGCTTGGAGGTGTCGTGTAGTTTAATTAAGAGCCGTTTCTGTGGTTTACATGTGTTTTTGGTAACCTACCACTCCTTTACCGTCACCTCCATGATCCCCTCTCCGATGTCAGACAGTTTGAACTGGACGATCGGTCCTCGACTCACTGCAGCACAGAGCACAACATCGCTGTCAGACTCTGCTGATGGGTTCACTGAACTCTTCGTAAAAACCTGTTGATCTGGATTCTCTGAAAGCTCTGAGTCACACACAAAGTGAACCAGGAAAAACCAGGAAATAACTCGCTGTAACTGGCAGGTTGCCACGGTAACTGCATCCCTTCCTGATGAAACAAACCAGCAGCTTGTTGCGGTTCCTGGTGTGTTTGGTGAACTGAATGTGGCTCAGAGACTCCAGAACAACAGGTTGAACGACACCAGACTGTAAAAATGAGGAAGCACATTCAAACCTTCCACCAGTGAAACAGAACCGATTCAAAGCCGGTTAAGACCCGATCCAGAGCTGACCAGGTGGACTTACCCATCGCAGTGTGCAGCATTCTGCTGCTGAACATCTGCACTTTTCTGTCACATGTGGAGCTGAGTGGCTGCAGGGTTCTGACAGATCTGAAGGTCTGCAACCGGAAACACCGGCGCCGGTACTGCTGACTCACCTGGAAGGTAGAGAGGACGGTTAGCTCACCTATACAGATACCATTACCTGCACAGAGCAAACAACAGCTAGAGATCACCTGTGCTCTAAAAGACAGGTACAACTTTTAGCTTCTATTGTTGGGCCACACAGTTCGTAGAATATCAACCTTGACCTTGATTTTGGTTTATTGAAAATAAATAAATATGATCCACTGTGAAATTAAAACTGTAGAAAATCAATCAGGTGCTTTTTAAACGGTCCAGCCACCAGAGAGCAGTCAGGTCTTCACCGAGGAGTCGTGATGCAGAGTTTCAACAGCAGCAAAACCAAATGTCTGCGGCAGATGTCCTTTGAAACATCGTGTGCTGTTTGGAGGTATTCTGGATTCAGAACAACAACAAATCACATACAGAGACGAGAGTAACCCTAACGGACGAGTTCTACCAGGTAAAAAGCAAAACCACAGCTCAGTGAACAAGTGAAGCCCAAGAAGAACATCAGTGACACTCAGCGTCAGCTCAGACATCCACGGCAAGCAGGTCTATTTATAGAACACCTATCAGGATATGAAAGCACGCCAAAGATAAAGTACACGATAAAATACAAGAAATAAATTAAATTAAGTGAATAAAAGTGCAGACAGTTTTAATAAAAGTACTGGCAGTCTAACCCTGACTTTAAATCACAGCTCAATAAATCAGAAAGTGGAAGAAGCTCTGTGGAATAGTTTTTAAAACAAGTAAAACGAGGTGCTCTGTCAACATGAGCACCTCAGAGAACACCTTAACTAGTACCTGTCATTAACCTGAGCACCTCAAGGAACACCTTAACCACCTTAACTAGTACCTGTCATTAACCTGAGCACCTCAAGGAACACCTTAACCACCTTAACTAATGCCTGCCATTAACCTGAGCACCTCAGAAAACACCTTAACCACCTTAACTAGTACCTGTCATTAACCTGAGCATCTCAGAAAACACCTTAACCACCTTAACTAGTACCTGTCATTAATCTGAGCACCTCAGAAAACACCTTAACTACCTTAACTAGTGCTTGCCATATACCTGAGCACCTTAGACAACTTGTTAACCACCATAACTAGTACCTGTCATTAATCTGAGCACCTCAGAAAACACCTTAACTACCTTAACTAGTGCTTGCCATATACCTGAGCACCTTAGACAACTTGTTAACCACCATAACTAGTATCTGACATTAACCCTAGCACCTTAGAGAACTTACACCTGTCTAGTAGCACCTGCCCGTTAGCTTTTATTCGCTGTTAGCCTCTGTGACCCAACAGCAGGGTGCACGTTAGCTGTTAGCTCTGAGTCTGTCAGTCTGTTTGCATTTCATTCTGTCATTTAGCACCACAGTTAGCACGCAGCTAGCAGGCTAAGCTAACAGGCTGACGGAGCACTCTCCCTGTGTTAGCATTAGCAGGTGTTAGCAGCAGCACACAAACGGAGCGGAGCTGCAGTTAAACGGCGACACGTTAATAAAGTTTGTTTCCTACCAGCCGCCTGAAAACACTGAAGGAGCCTCTGGTCACCGCCGCCATCTTTCCTCTCTGCTGCCTCTGCACGCCCCTCTCGGCAGCCAATCACCGCGTAGCCTCTTCTTCTTCCTCTCTCCAGAAGGCAGATGCCAACGATAGAAGTCACACCGCCACCCTGCGGTCAGCTGAGGAACTGCAGCAGCGGAAAACCCTCAGTCAGGCCAGAATAACTGATACTGCGAAGATCAGCTTAGATCAGCTCCGATGCACATGTAACATGGAAAAATGAAATATTGAATATGGCATTCACCATCCAGGTGAGATCAGACAGAATACAGGTGATGTATAAAACATGATAATCTAAAATAAGAGCAGCTGATCAAAGTGTCCAGATAACGTCAGCTCAGTTTATTTCTGATTTCCAGATGCTTCCTGTCTCCATGTCAGGGTTCATTTAGAAATAATTAATGAATCTGCTGCTGTAAATGTGTTCAGTTTCTCTCTGCTGTCTGATGCTAACATCACTTCAGGTACGATGTGAAGTACCTTAAAATGACAATTGTGGTGAATATATATATATATATATATATATATATAAATGAAATGGAATTAACTTAATTCAAAATACCGTTTCTTTAAATGTGGTGCTGCAGTTCAGACTGGTTTTGTTTGTTTGTTTTAGACATATTCATATTTTTTGGATATTTTAATACTGTTGTTGGAAATTCATTAAAATGTTTTTCTGACATTTTATGAATGTTTTTGGAAATATTATTACGTGTTGTCATCATACTGGTATCCCTGCTTCATGTTTCTGACACACAATCAGCAAAGTGAACTATGAAATACACAGCATTTAAAACGGAGCACAGACATCAAACCCCATTAAACACAGTAATAAAGCATACAGACACCTGACAGCTCATCACTCACCTGACTTCCTTTTTTTAGCTCCTCCTTCAATCACAGAGCAGCTGCAGGTTTGTCTCTGTGAGGCTGGACCCTTATTTTCAGAGCTGTTCATGATGAGTCTGAGTCTAAACTGAGCACTGATGAACAGAAATGAAGCTGTAGCTCCAGTTCACCTGAAAATTCGACACGTCTCAAGCTGAGTTTCTGTCTTTATCTTTAACCTCCTGCAAACATTTTGTTTTCGGAGACTTTCTGAATGAGACACGAAAAAAATGACTTTGATGAAATATCACAGCTTTAAGATTTCCTTAATTTAGGAACAGGACCTCACATGGTGCATTCAAGGACTGTCTGAAAACCGAAAGCCTGTTGATTTTTGTGTTTTTACGGATTCTGGCTGATTAATGATGTCATGTCGGATGTGTTTCTGACCCAGTAAATATTCAAGCAGCTTCATTTATCTGTCAGATCTTTTTAATGTCTGACCAGTGGTGTGAGCCTTCTGACTGTTAACATCACAGCTGAGATACAGAACATTTTAAAGGCAGCAGCTGAAAGAACTGCTTGACAGAGGTAGAAGTAGTCAGATTACTTGAGAAAATACAGCAAAGTAAAAATACGCCATCACTCCATGAAACAACCTCGTTCAGTAAAAGTCCACAGCAGCAGAATGCCGTCTGCAGTACCGGTCACTCTGACTGATCTTTTCATTTGTCACTACAACAATATGTACAGGACTTAAAGGGGATTGAAATGACTGTACTCTTCTGACCCTCGGTGCAGATAAAAGACATGAAGTAAATAAAATTTTACTCAACAAAACAAAAGAGCATTCAAAAAATAATAAAGAAGTCACGCGGTAATACAGATCGGAGTCATTGGTATGACGGTGCAAAATTACAATTCAGTGCAATGTAAGTGGCAAGGTATAGTGCAAATTAAACAAGCTTATTACAGTAACTGGATAAAGTGTGTGTGTCTGTGATCAGACTGTGATCATCAGGGTGTAGCAGCAGGTCTCTGTTGGAGGCTGCAGGTGGAGCTACTTTACTCTCCTTTAGATCCAGTTTATTTTCAGGGACAGCAGAGAAATCTGAGGCTCCAAACAGGATCCTACAATCTTTGACTGAAATAAAACAATGTGAGATATTTAGAGCAAAAAATGTACAATAAAAATATTTTTGAAATCCAAAATTGATCAAAAACATGAAAAAAATCAACTAATAATAAAAATATGGAAAAATATTTTAGATCAAAAATTATCAAAAAAATCAACAAAACATTAAAAATACAAACAAATCAAAACAAAAAGAATTCCAATTTAAAAGACTTTAATTAGATTTGTTCTGTAAGGGCTACATAGGGCTGAATAACAGGAAGTTAATCAACAAAAAGAAAAAGAAGAAGAAGAAGAAAAGCGCCTACGTGGGTCTGACGTCACAGGGAGTCTCCGCTGCAGAAGCCGCTGCTGCATGTAAACAAAGCGGAGCTAACAGCGGAGTTAGCAGCGGAGCTACCAGCCGCAGCTCCAATGAAGATAAACGGACTTTAAGCCGAATCGAACACAGAGGATCCATAGCCCCGAATCTGAGGAATGGACTGAATCAGAACCGACACCATGTCCATGGAAGACCCGTTCTTCGTCGTCAAAGGGTCAGAACTCTAACTGTAACCGAGCTAACCGCAGGCTATTGTTAACACCAGGCTAACTGCAGGCTAACACCCACAGCTACAGCAGAGCCAGTGCTGTAGCTGTGGCAGACAGGAGCAGCTACAGCACTGGCTCAGGGAGCAGACAGGTGATAGCTGGTCAGTAATCAATGTGACCAAATAATCAGGAGTTCAGCCAGCTAACAGGACGTTAGCTAACCAGCAAGAAATTAACCTGTTAGCATCTTAGCACGTAGCCGCTCTATGCCAACAGGATAAAAGTTTTCCTGCGATCACGTGACGTTTGAGTCCAGAAAAATTAAGCAGTAAAATTAAATGTTCCAGAATGTTAACAGAAACAATAATAAACAGAATGTAATGGAAAACTGTGTATTTCTATTAATTTAGAAATAAAATTTTAAAATACAACGTTACATTGATATTTATTCACCAGAAAACAATGGTTTTTTTTTTACATGTAAATAAAACTTTACATTGCTGTTAATTTACAATTAGACACAATACAATTGTATGTTTCTGTTTATTTACAAGTCAATAAAACTGACATTCCTGTTTATTTACAGGTACACACAATGAAACTGTACATCCTGTTTCTCTTACCTGCTGTCTGTTACCAGGGAGGTGCAGAAGGCCGTGAACGCAGCTCAGAGCCTCCATCACAGATGGCGTGAACTCCTGCAGGAAGGGGGCGGAGCCTCCAAGGAGGAGATTGACTGGACGACCAATGAGCTGAGGAACAGCCTGCGCTCCATTGAGTGGGACCTGGAGGACCTGGACGAGACCATCAATATCCTTAAACAGAGGTCAGGTGACCCCTGCAGCGGTCACGTGACACACATGAGAACAAGTGATGGTCATGTGATGTGTGTTTTAAATTTTGTGGCTCAGACTTTTGGAATGAAAGATGAAGTGTTCCTTAGCTGACAGTGAACGCATCGTGGAGTCGAACCCAAAGAAGTTTAATCTGGATGCAGCCGAACTGTCGAAGAGAAAAGCTTTTATCACCAGCACCAGGCTGACCGTCAAGGTAACTTTATTTAAACAGACCGTCAAGGTAACTTTATTTAAACAGACACACCGTCAAGGTAGCTTTATTCATAACAGCAGGTACGTGCTCACCTGTCTGTGGAGACAGCTGTTGTTTCTGTGAGTGTTCTCTGAACCCTCACAGTGGATGACTTTGGTCGGACTGATCAGTTCAGAGATTCTCTCCAAGTTTTCTTGTTGATGATGTGAGATTCTGTGTTGAACACTCTAAAATGCAGTAGAGTGAACATGTTTAATAGATCACCTGTCCTGATGCTGTGGTTCCACCTGAGTCACTGACAGGTAAACTGATCTGGTGGAATAATAAAGCAGGCAGCCTGTGTGTGTTGGTGTTGAAGCCAAGCTCTGCCATCTTACTTTGATTTCACTTCCAACGTTAAATCAACACGTGCATAAATAACTAAATGACACTGTTTGAAGTCAGATGACATGAGCTGACCTGTTCCAGGTGGTTGGACACGCCTTCACACGGAGTGGAGCTGCAGCTGATCAATATTCAACTGTTGATCAGTTTATTGACTCTTGTCTGAATCTATCAGCTGTTTGGTCTACAGTGTCAGTTTCCTGTCACAGAGGAGGAAAGAGACCAGCAGATGTTCACACTGAAGAATCACAGAGTTTAGGCTGATTTATTAAAAATAATCAAACTAATTGATCAGCTAATCGTTTCACATTTAACTTGGAGTTTTTCCTTTGAAGCTCCAGGTGGTGCAGCCTGCTGAGTTATAGTTCATTGAGTTTATTAACCTGCTCATCAGTCACCTGTTGGAACATAAATACACTCACGGTTAATCTCATATTGATCGCTATCAGGAGCTGATTGGTATCTGAAGAACTGATTGATTCACTGACTGACCTTTTTCCTTTTGAAGGAAATGAAAGAGCAGATGTCGAGTCCAGCTGTTGCCTCTGCCGACAGAAAGAACAAACAGGTACGTGTTTACTCACCTGTTTACACTAGGGTCCAATTGCTAATGAATATCTGAATATTTGGCTCGTGCGTCGGCGCCGGCCGGAGGGGCTGAGAGATGAGGGTGAGGTGTTCGCCGTCGGAGTCTGACGGCTTTAGTGTGGATCTCCTGCTGGCGGCGGCACAGCGGCAGTGTCCTCGCTCCCCATGCCTTTCTGTCGGCTCCTTTTCCGCCTCCTGAACGTGTCCCGCAGATGCTCAGCCAGGTGACGGCAGCCGAGGGGGGCAGGACTCTTTGGATCTCAAGTTTGTTATTCGGATACCACCACAACGACCGAATATTCAGATATTCGGGTCCAGCCCTACTTTACACTCACCTGCTCACATTCACCTGTTGACGGGTGTGTTTTGTCCGTAACAAGTCAAAATTCGATCAGTACCAAACCTTCAGAGAACCTTCAAACATCTCATCACCCACTGACCCTCCTTAGACGGCCACACCTGCAAGCATCTCTTCAAGAGGCCAAATTGTGTGAGCCCATGGAGGCCCACGGAGGTCCCTGGTGGTCCCTGGAGAACATGGAGGACCTGGAGAACCTGGAGGACCTGGTGTACATACAGTGGTGGAAAAAAGTTTCTGGACACCCTTAAAAGTTTAGACAGTCTGAAATATTATCATGAAATATTTGTGGAAAACTCTTTCAGTGTTTCAGACGTTGTGGCTTCATTAAACACACAAACAATACGAATGATATTTGTTTGTGTTTTACAAGAAAAACTAAAAATAAACAAACTAAATTGTTCACAGTTTCAATCCGTCAGTTCTCAACATTATTGGTTTCAATGAATCAACAAATAACAGAGAATGTGTTGAAACTGATCATAAAATAAAAAAACCATCACATCATCAGATTAACATTTGGTCGTCCTCCATTAGTCTCAGTAGAGCTCTAGTCCTGGCTGCCATGTTCTCCACCAGTCTTTCACTCTGTTGAGGGCTCATCTGGTCCCTTTCTTCTTGAATCACTGCTTTTAATTCTTCTAAATTCTTTGGTTTACGCAGTGAAACAGACGTTCTGATAATCCACCACAGATTTTCAATGGGACTCATGTCTGGGGATTTAGCTGGCCCCTCTAAGACCTGGATTCTGTGCTCCTGCAGCCCTGCTGGTCCTGGGTCTGTGGCAAGGGCCATTATCTAGTTGGAACATCCAGTTTAGACCTCGATGGAACAGTGCATGTGCAGAAGGGAGCATGTGGGTTTGGAGAATGGCACAATACTTGGCAGAGTTCAATGATCCATCACAGACAGTGAGATGACACCAGCAGCACTCATGCTTCCTCAGACCATGATGCTGCCTCCACCATGCTGGACAGTAGGTCCTGGACATGCTGGAGTTAATGCTTGGCCTGGCCTTCTGCTTACCCTCACATTAGCAGGAGGAAGATGAAGCTGGAAACTGGGTTCATCTGACCACAGAATCTTCTTCCATTTCCTGGCTGTCCAGTTCTTGTGTGCTTGGACCCAACGACGCCGGGCTAACCTCTGCCTCTCATTGATCAGGGGCTTCTTGACAGCCTTGTAGGACCTGAAGCCATGATCTAACAGTCGGCCACGTACACTGTGGGTGGAATGCTGGACACCAGTCTGGTTGGACTACTGCTGCTGAAGCTCCTGTGATGTCATTCGGTGATTTTCCCTGGATCAGGATGCGGTCATGTCTTGCTGAAGAAACCCTCGGACGCCCAGATCTTGGTTTGTCCTCCAAGCTGTTGGTCCGTCTGTATTTCTGCAGATCCAGCTGCTGAAGGACTGCATCTCCTGGCTATCTGGTGACAGCTGGACCCTTCCTGGCTGAGAGTCTGGATCTTCAGGCGTGTTTCCTGCATTAGCTTCCTTGTTTTAGCCATGTTTGTCTCTGAAGAACTTTCACACGTGCTGCTTTATGTAGACATGAAAAAACTATATAGACAAAAACTGTGTCTTTAAATAAAAAGCAGCTTCATTAGTGAATCACTGGGACCAAGATGACCCAATACTCAAAATGTCTTCTGTATTTTTATGGAACCAATCAGTTTTAAGGTTTTAGTGGCTTGTTTAGGACTTGTTTAGGACTTTGGCTGTGGCTGTACTAAAGGAACTTGCGCTTGAAGACCTCAGAGTGATTCTTCAGCAGTATTTCACAAATGCATGGGGGTCTGAGAGCTGTGTTCCACCCGGTACAGTTCTTGCTTGATGTGTTTCAGGGTCTGCTCGGTGAACATGGCGCTCAAGGGCCCATCTGGCAGCCCGGTTCTGATAAGTACAGCCGTCTGGACCGGCAGCTGCAGAACGCCAACTCTCAGTTCATTGAGGAGCAGCAGGTGCAGCAGCAGGTACAGTAACACCTGAGCACACGAGTATTTTTACCTGACGGACTCAGACTCACCTGCTGCTGTTTGTGTCAGCTGATCGCAGAGCAGCAGGACGAGCAGCTGGAGCTGGTTTCCGGAACCATTGGAGTTCTGAAGAACATGTCGGAGCGGATCGGCCTGGAGCTGGACGAGCAGGCAGTGTAAGACCCGACACTGGGGGCCCCCGAGTTACCGTGCTACCTGTGACCCCTGTGTTACCTGTGTTACCTGTGACCCCTGTGTTACCTGTGACCCCTGTGTTACCTGTGACCCCTGTGTTACCTGTGACCCCTGTGTTACCTGTGTTACCTGTGACCCCTGTGTTACCTGTGTTACCTGTGTTACCTGTGACCCCTGTGTTACCTGTGTTACCTGTGTTACCTGTGTTACCTGTGTTACCTGTGACCCCTGTGTTACCTGTGTTACCTGTGTTACCTGTGTTACCTGTGTTACCTGTGTTACCTGTGTTACCTGTGTTACCTGTGTTATCTGTGACCCCTGTGTTACCTGTGTTATCTGTGACCCCTGTGTTACCTGTGTTACCTGTGACCCCTGTGTTACCTGTGTTACTTGTGACCCCTGTGTTACCTGTGACCCCTGTGTTACCTGTGTTACCTGTGTTACCTGTGACCCCTGTGTTACCTGTGTGTTACCTGTGTTACCTGTGTTTCCTGTGTTACCTGTGTTTCCTGTTTTACCTGTGTTAACTGTGACCCCTGTGTTACCTGTGTTACCTGTGACCCCTGTGTTACCTGTGTTACCTGTGACCCCTGTGTTACCTGTGTTACCTGTGACCCCTGTGTTACCTGTGTTACCTGTGTTACCTGTGTTACCTGTGTTGCCTGTGTTACCTGTGTTACCTGTGTTACCTGTGTTGCCTGTGTTACCTGTGTTACCTGTGACCCCTGTGTTACCTGTGTTACCTGTGACCCCTGTGTTACCTGTGTTACCTGTGTTACCTGTGTTACCTGTGTTGCCTGTGTTACCTGTGTTACCTGTGTTGCCTGTGTGTCTCTGCAGGATGTTGGATGACTTCAGCCATGAGATGGACAACACTCAGTCCCGCCTGGACAACGTGATGAAGAAACTGGCCAAAGTGTCTCACATGACCAGCGGTAATCTGCCCAGCAACACAACACTCCTAGTTAACAGTAGTTAGTAGTTATGGCTGGTCTTTGTCTCTGCAGATCGTCGGCAGTAGTGTATCTTGTAGTTATTTACGGTTAGTTAGCACTAGTTAATAGTTACTACCAGCTTTAATGTCTCTGCAGATCGTCGGCAGTGGTGTGCTATCGGCGTGTTGCTTGCCATCCTCTTCGTCGTCATCCTCCTCTTCTTCATCCTCTGATTGATGCCTCCTGCTGTTGCTGACAATTCATCCTAATCCTGGACTGTACTGGACTGGACTCAACTGGACTACACTTTACTGTGCTGAACTGTACTGGACTCTGCCAGACTCACCTGGAATCTCCTGTATTCTCCTGGACTCTGCTGGACTGAACGGAACTTGGCTATACTGGACTGGACTCTACTTGACTCTCCTGCACTCTGCCGGACTCACCTGGACTCTGCCGGACTGTACCGACTGGACTCACCTTGACTCACCCGGACTTACCTGGACTCTCCTGGACTCTCCTGGACTCACCTGGACTCACCTGGACTCTCCTGGACTCAGCTGGACTCTCCTTGACTCTCCTGGACTCTCCTGGACTCACCGGGACTCACCTGGACTCTCCTGGACTCAGCTGGACTCTCCTTGACTCACCTGGACTCTCCTGGTCGTCCTCCTGGTTGGTGGGACTGAAAAGGCACTTTTGGTCAGTTGACTGTTTGACTGTTAAACTGGTTTCAGAGGTCGAACCAGTGGAAACACGTTGATGTGTTTTAATGTTCCATGTTTGGGTTTTTTATTTAAAGGTCGAAAAATAACCAGTTCAACTCCAGTTTAAGTCTAGTTCAACTCCAGTTTAAGTCCAGTTCAACTCCAGTTTAAGTTCAACTCCAGTTTAAGTTCAACTCCAGTTCAACTCCAGTTTAAGTCCAGTTCAACTCCAGTTTAAGTTCAACTCCAGTTCAACTCCAGTTTAAGTCCAGTTCAACTCCAGTTTAACTCCAGTTTAACTCCAGTTCAACTCCAGTTAAAGTTCAACTCCAGTTTAGGTCCAGTTCAACTCATGTTTAAGTCTAGTTTAAGTCCAGTTCAACTCCAGCTCAACTCCAGTTTAACACCAGTTTAACACCAGTTTAAGTCCAGTTTAAGTTCAACTCCAGTTTAACTCCAGTTTAACTCCAGTTCAACTCCAGTTTAAGTTCAACTCCAGTTTAAGTCTAGTTCAACTCCAGTTTAAGTTCAACTCCAGTTCAACTCCAGTTTAAGTCCAGTTACATTCAGTTTAACTGTGGTTTAGTTTTTCGGTGAGTACTACTTTAGTCAGTTTGTCATGCTTGATTCAGGTTGAACTGGTGGAACTGGTTCAGTTCAGGTTAAACTGGTTGAACTGGTTTTGTAGAAACACTCTTTAAAGTACAAACACTACAACTTCCTGTTTGTTTTTAGTTTGTTTACAGTTTGTTTTTATTGACTGAAAACTTTTGTTTGTTTGTGTTTTTCTGTTCTGATCGTATTTCCAGCACATCGATCAAACTTATTGATCAGACATTTTAATGTGAAGTCCTACAATACGCTTCATGCTGCTGTTTCACAATAAAAGCCTCCTTCCACCTCTTACAGGCTTTTATTGTGAAGTGCAGTTACTTTTGAGTTTTATTTGAAACAACAGATGTGATCCCAGAAGCCAATCACAGAGTCCCACATCATCAGGTTCACGGTACGCTCAGCGGCGATGTATCACATGACGTCTGCAGCCAATCAGACGTCAGGCCTGAAAATGTTTGCTGTTTGAACAAAATTGGATCAGACTGAAAAAACGTAACGAGAACATAAAACTAACGTTAGAACCTGCGACGCTCCGAGTCTAACTCCATCCAGTCGTCTTCAACATGGAACCGTCTTCTTCTGGAAGTTAGACCTGAATCATGTTCCCTCACAGCGGGCTCAGCTCCTCACTCACTAATAGCTGTAATATCAATAATAATGATAATAATAATAATAATAATAGTTTGGGATGTTCTGATCCAATCAGGATCAATCAAGACATTTTTACCTGATCAGTGTCAAACCTCAGTCTGACCTTTGGTTTACGTCCGGCGTTAGAAAGGCAGAACACAGTTTGTGGCAGAGCTTCCAATAATCCTCTTAATCAGTAATATGTGACACAATCAATGGTTGATTAATCAATAACACAGATTGATCACAGAGTTCATTAGTTCTGCTCTGATGTTCCAGACTCCTGGTTGTTCCTCAGTCGGTTCTGTTCCATCAGTTACTGAGACTCAGAAGTCTGTTGATCCCAGTTTGTCCTGAACACAGCAGCTCTGGTTGGAGGTCATTAACCTCCACATTAGTCTCTGTCATGGTGCCCGTTGTAGCTAAACTCCCACAATGCTCTCTGCTTCCAACATGAACTGTAGTCTGAGTGACGCCTCCTCTGGTCTCTACAGGATTAAACAGTAAGAGGCTCCACCTGGTGGAACAACCAGGAACTACAGCTGATCTACATTTACTGACATCATGGAGAGAAAACAGGTTTTACAGTACACCCTACCCTCTAATACTACATTTACCCTCTAGTACTACATTTACCCTCTAGTACTACATTTACCCTCTAGTACTACATTTACCCTCTAACACTACATTTACCCTCTAATACTACATTTACCCTCTAGTACTACATTTACCCTCTAGTACTACATTTACCCTCTAATACTACATTTACCTTCTAATACTACATTTACCCTCTAGTACTACATTTACCCTCTAATACTACATTTACCCTCTAACACTACATTTACCCTCTAATACTACATTTACCCTCTAACACTACATTTACCCTCTAATACTACATTTACCCTCTAGTACTACATTTACCCTCTAACACTACATGTACCCCCTGATACTACATGTACCCCCTGATACTACATGTACCCTCCAGTACTTCATTCAGGGTTCTACTGGAGCTGTACAACAAGGTTCTACCTACAGAACATTGAGGACCAGACTGGATGCAGAGCAGCAGGTTTTCGGTCAGTCTAGACTGATTTTTCATAACTTCATGTACTTGACGTGTTTATTATCAGGACAATGGTGTCAGAATGGAAACACTTGATCAGGACATCCATAATAATAATAATAATAATGATAATAATAATAATAATAATAATAATTATGGCAGCAGAGGTGATCAGTGGCAGAACATGTGCTGAGTGAATGAAGACCTTTAGTTTGCAGTGAAACTGTTATTGATCAGTTTGTTATTGATGAATGATGAGAACTGTCTGAGTCGTCATTATGTAGTTTTTGTGTCTGCAGGTGAATTTTATTTCAATAAACTCCAGAAAAGAAAAGCGATTGTTTGTTCTGCTGCTTTCCGCTGCTGTTGGTGATCTGACAGCAGAGGGTTCGGGTTTTCTGAATCACCTTCACTCCAGAACCAGCAGCAGCCTCCTTGGAGAGCTTCTCTGCTACGACATCAAGCTGCAGCACTGACTCTCAGCAGCAGAGGAGCCCTCAGCTGTAAACATGTCATCATTGAACCCTCATTTAGTTACATTTGACTTTTAAAGCTCATCTGAAATCAATAACAAGACACATGAGATCTGTCTGAAAGTTTTTATTGAAATCATAAAGCTGTTAAAAATGATCCCAAAATGACCAAACCAGCATCAAATGAAAATAAAAATACAGTCAGCAGGTTTGTTGAGAAACATCAGAAGAAGGTTTCAAAAACATCAGGGAACCAGCTGGACCTCACTTTGTGTTTGAAGGAAACGTTGTGGATGTGGTTCCTCCAGTCAGAGAGGTGCTCCAGGTTCATCTGCATTCTTATCTTCTGCGGGACTTCAAGGATTAAAGGTTGAAGAAGATGCTGAACGTCAGCTGCTGTTTACTTCAACTTTCAAAATGCATCCAGAGTGTGATGCTGTAACTGCTTCATCCAGTGGTTTTAGTGATGATCAGATCAACAGGTTTACAGATAAAACAGTTTCCCTCAGAGAGAATCTGAATCATCAGGAACATCTGGTGAAAGGGAGATGCTTCTTACAGAACCATGGAGATCTAGCTCCGCAGCATCAGTTACCATGGAGATCTAACTCCGCAGCATCAGTTACCATGGAGATCTAACTCCGCAGCATCAGTTACCATGGAGATCCAACTCCGCAGCATCAGTTACCATGGAGATCTAGCTCCGCAGCATCAGTTACCATGGAGATCTAGCTCCGCAGCATCAGTTACCATGGAGATCTAACTCCACAGCATCAGTTACCATGGAGATCTAGCTCCACAGCATCAGTTACCATGGAGATCTAGCTCCACAGCATCAGTTACCATGGAGATCTAGCTCCACAGCATCAGTTACCATGGAGATCTAACTCCGCAGCATCCGTTACCATGGAGATCTAGCTCCACAGCATCAGTTACCATGGAGATCTAGCTCCACAGCATCAGTTACCATGGAGATCTAACTCCGCAGCATCCGTTACCATGGACATCTAGCTCCGCAGCATCAGTTACCATGGAGATCTAACTCTGCAGCATCCGTTACCATGGAGATCTAACTCTGCAGCATCAGTTACCATGGAGATCTAACTCCGCAGCATCCGTTACCATGGACATCTAGCTCCGCAGCATCAGTTACCATGGAGATCTAACTCTGCAGCATCCGTTACCATGGAGATCTAACTCCGCAGCATTCGTTACCATGGACATCTAACTCTGCAGCATCTGTTACCATGGAGATCTAACTCCGCAGCATCCGTTACCATGGAGATCTAGCTCCACAGCATCCGTTACCATGGAGATCTAACTCCACAGCATCAGTTACCATGGAGATCTAGCTCCACAGCATCAGATACTGCAGTTTAATAATACTGAAGTTTAGTAAAAACAGCAGATTTTAATGAGACCATCACTTCTTGAGGTGACGTCAGTCGGGTCGCCGGTGAGTCTGGACTCTGAGCTCTGATTGGTGGAGCTGCAGACGTGGCTGTTTTTAGTCAGGTGGTCTTGTGGTCACCGTGGAGATGTTCCTCGATGTCGGAGGACCCGGATGGTGGTGGACGGGTTCTGGACCAGCATCTGGGTCACCTGGTCCAGGCTGAGGGAACTCGCCTTCGCCCCATCTACCTCCAGGATCTCGTCTCCGACCGCCAGCAGGCCGGCGAACAGCTTCTCCACAGCGCCGTCCGCCATGTTCTCCACGTACACACCTGCAGCACACAATACTTTGTTAATGCAGTACTAATGAAGTACACAGTATACTGTAGTATTACAGTGTATCAATATTAAATGTAAATGGAGGTTTTCAGAGCTTCCTGAATGTGTGTGTTCCTTCTCTTTCCCTCTGCGTTGGTCGGGACGTCCTCAGCCTGGTTCTGTAAGGTTCTGGTGAACCCAGCGGATGTTCTCTGCTTGGTTCTGTAAGGTTCTGATAAACCCAGCGGATGTTCTCTGCTTGGTTTTGTAAGGTTCTGATAAACCCAGCGGATGTTCTCTGCTTGGTTCTGTAAGGTTCTGGTGAACCCAGTGGTTGGTGGACTCAAACAGCAGACGTCATGTTGAGGCTTCGTCCAGTTTGTTCTCCCTCAGAACCTGATGTTTGTGTCCACACAGTTCTGTGAAGGTTCTACCTTCTGTGGTTCTGGTTCTGACCCAGGTGTTGTCCACATATCTGGACAACCTCCTCTATGTGGGACAAGTTCTAAAGCTTCTCTGTTCCAGCAGGTAGTCAGTAGTATTAGTAGTACCAGTAGTAGTACCAGCCTTGGACTGTCCTCTTCCTCCAATGTTCAGTAGTAGTATAAGAAGTATTTGTAGTATTTACAATAAGGTTGTCACTTGTACAGTAGTACTGTAGTATTTACAGTAGTATCTGCAGTATTTACCTGGGTCGGTCCGTCCTCTCCCTCGGCTAATGATGAATCCGAACGTTCTTCCTGTCGGTCGGTGGAGCTCCAACAGAACCGTTCCATCAGAACACACCTGAAGAACCCGACCGACAGAACGGACCGAACAAGGACGCCCAACGTCCTCCACGCTGAGACTCCGACGCAGAAACCTGACAGACCAACAGACGGACGCTGTGATTGGCTGCTACAGTTTGACCTCTACCCAATCAGCTGTTACATGATTGGCTATTACAGGACTGGCTGTTACTTGATTGGCTGTAATAAATCAGCAGCAGGTGTTTTACCTGTCAGCAGCTGGTTTATAGTCAGAAGAACGATCCGTCTTCTTCTTCTGCTCCAACACCAAACTCTGAGCAGACGGAGACTTCTTCAGCAGGTTAGAAGACGTCCTGCTACCTGGGGGGGCGGGGCCCGATGTAATGGGGCGGGGCCTCAAGCTGAGCCGGTCCAGGCTGGCGGTTCGAGTTCTACTGATTCTGACGGACGAGAACAGACGACGCAGAGAAAGACGAGAAGGCTCATCTCTGCAGGTGAAGCTGAGGAGACACAGAGGATTAATTCTCAGGTGAAGTCATCAAACACACCTGCACAGGTGACCTGAGAGCCTTACAGGATAAAGGAGACCATCAGATAACAGGGAAACAGTATAGTCAACCTGTCTCCATGTCAGGGACCAATTACCAGGAATTCATGACCACAACGGGATGCAAGGAGACACAAGGAGAATCAAGGAGACTCAAGGAGATGCAAGGAGAAACAAGGAGACACAAGGAGACACAACAAATCACAAGGAGACACAAGGAGAATCAAGGAGACGCAAGGAGACACAAGGAGACACAAGGAGAATCAAGGAGACGCAAGGAGACACAAGGAGACACAAGGAGACTCAAGGAGACGCAAGGAGACACAAGGAGACTCAAGGAGACGCAAGGAGAAACAGGGAGACACAAGGAGACACAACAAATCACAAGGAGACACAAGGAGAATCAAGGAGACGCAAGGAGACACAAGGAGACACAAGGAGAATCAAGGAGACTCAAGGAGACGCAAGGAGAAACAAGGAGACTCAAGGAGACACAACAAATCACAAGGAGACATAAGGAGAATCAAGGAGACGCAAGGAGACACAAGGAGACACAAGGAGAATCAAGGAGACTCAAGGAGACGCAAGGAGACACAAGGAGAATCAAGGAGACTCAAGGAGACGCAAGGAGAAACAAGGAGACACAAGGAGACACAACAAATCACAAGGAGACACAAGGAGACTCAAGGAGACACAACAAATCACAAGGAGAAACAAGGAGACTCAAGGAGACACAACTGGATTCTGACCTGTTGCATCATCACAGAATGGATTTAAACTCACTGTGCAGGAAGTGAAGCGTCATCACTGTGGAGCTCTGTTCCCATTGGCTGTCCTTCCCCGTGTGAAGTGGGTGGGGCTGGACTCTCAGCTGTAGACCAATCAGAAGACAGAATGTCACTGTGTGTTTGCAGGTATGTGGGATGAAGCTAAAGGTGACATCATCAATAAGCTGATCAATCAGACGTCTGACCTGCAGCAGGCTGTTCGGGGCCCCTGGGGGCCACAAATGAAATAATGAAACAGTTGATCTGTCAGACTGTACCTGTGGACAGGTGAGTGTTCTCCCCTGTTGTGTCTGAGGAGGCATTCAGACGTCCCTCCTCCACAGAGAGGCGCTGTTCCTTCAACTGCGGCCCAGATCGGTGCTCTCTGTGGGGCTTGGCTGCGGCGGTTCTCCCATGCTCCTTCTGGTTCTGGTTCTGGTTCAGTTCTGTCTTCATGCAGTTGTGCTGAGGAGGTGAGGAGAGGGAGGAGAGGCTTCCAAAGGTGGGAGGGCCTACAATCAGGGGCTGAGTGGACGGGGCCACCCTGAGAGGTTCATATGGGTTGATTGGCAGTTCAGTGGAGGGCGTGGCTTGAGGGAGGATTACCTGGGGTCCATGTAGGTCCACCTGATTGGCCCTTCGTCTCACCTGCATGTAAGAGACACGCCCAGCCCCGCCCCTCTCAGTAGACGTAACAGAGCCAATGTAAGTCTCTCTGATTGGCTCAGTATGCAGGTTGAGGCGGTGCCTGTTTAGGCTCCGCCCCCTGCAGTCAAGTACAGGAGGCGGAAGGTGGAGGTCCAGGTTGACTCCATCCCCTGTCCGACAGATGTCCCTGTGACCTGACCTCTGCTGTCCATCAGCAACAAGCACCGCATCCTTCAGCGCTGCCCCCGCTGTACTGTTAACATACAGGTTCAGGTGTGGTTTGGACACCAGCACACCTGTCCTCCTCTGCCGCTCCAGGTAACGAGACTCCGCCTCCATCTCTGTCTCATCTTCAAATCGCAGACGACGAGTCGGAGATGCTGCCAGTCGTCGCCTCGTCCACCCCGTGGCCAACTTACTGCTGGACGAGTCACTCAGGTGTCCTGACAGCGAGGCCACGCCCTCTGATCGCACCTCGGGTCGCAGGCTGACCCCCGACCTGCCAAAGAACACAGGTAGAGACCACACAGGTGAACTAGGATCAGGTGACTGATTCTACCAAGAATATTTTCTGAGGCAATGCAGAGTTTACCTGAGCAGGTAAGAGGAGGGTGTGTGTGTGTGTGTGTTACTTACAGAGTGTGTGTGTCGGGGGTCAGCAGGTTGTGTGTGTGTGTTACTTACAGAGTGTGTGTGTCGGGGGTCAGCAGGTTGTGTGTGTGTGTTACTTACAGAGTGTGTGTGTCGGGGGTCAGCAGGTTGTGGTCTCCTTTCACAGGGAAACAGCGTCGCTTCATACAAGCTCCGTCGTCGAGCTGCTGTTGTTGCCGCGGCGACTGCGTTGCCACAAAGAGACTGAACACAGGATGGGGGAGGATGACATCAGCGGCTCTGATTGGTCGGTAGGACAGAAGAATTAGGATTAAGGAGAGCAGCTTGTCAGAACTAATTAACGAGACCAGAGCAGACTGTTGACATCATCACACGGGTTTATGTCCCACTGTGAGGACATTTATCTTTTCATTCTCTAAAATAAACCTGTAGAGTCGAGAACCAAAGTCTCCTCCATTGAAGACCACGTTCATCACTCAGTCTGAGTCTCCAGTGACTCCTAGAACTCTGAATCTATGATGGAACCATTGAAACATGAATCTTCATCATATAAACAATCATGACTTCAGTAGATTTATTAAGGTCTTCTGGAGATACGACTAAACCCGCTGGATCTTCAGTAAACAAACATTAAATGTTCATGTCTGGTCAAACTGGTCCGTTTCCTCCTCAGTCGGGTTCTTCTGGTTCCTCTTTGACTCTTCTGGACAGAATTGGTTCAGTCCAACTGAATGTGTTGTCTCAACGACTCAGACCAGCTTCTTCAGTCCACGGGTTCTACAGTGCTGTGGAAAAGTATTTGCCCCCCACAGAAATCTATTTTTGCATATTTCTCACACGTCAATGTTCCAGATCATCAAACTAAAATTTATATTGATTGAATATTAGACAGAGATAACCCACAAAACACAAAATGCAGTTCTTGAATGGTTTATTGAAAACCAACATCACCCCTGTGGAAAAGTAATTGCCCCCTAAACCTAAAACTGGCTGCTCCTTTGTTAAATGTTTGTTCCAGTCTTTTAGATCACCGTTTGTTACCGACGGTTCTGAGACTCAGGACAACAAGACACGGCACAGAATTCACAAGTCTGGTGGTTTTAATCGTTACAAAGAAGTTTTTACAGCAGAACGACAACTAAAAACACACTAAGCAGAGCGAAGTACCACCAAGCTGGGAGAGTGGAAGTCAGAGCCCAACAGAAATAATCTACTGAGGACTGGAACTAATATCCAGAATTAACTAACTGAATCTGTGCACCAACATGACTCAGACACTGACTGACAGATGTTCTAACAAACAGAGAGAGCTTAACTGGAAACTTAATTAACTGGCGGACGAACAAACTGATTAGAATAGATCTCTAAATGAGAGGACCGGCAGAGAGAGGGGTACGAGTGGGGATAGGCAGGTGGAGCAGGGCTGGACAGGTGGAGCAGGGCTGCCAGGTGAAGCAGGGCTGCCAGGTGGAGCAGGGCTGGAAGGTGGAGCAGGGCTGGCAGGTGAAGCAGGGATAGGCAGGTGGAGCAGGGGTGGGCAGGTGAAGCAGGGCTGGGCAGGTGAAGCAGGGCTGGGCAGGTGAAGCAGGGATAGGCAGGTGGAGCAGGGCTGCCAGGTGAAGCAGGGCTGCCAGGTGGAGCAGGGCTGGAAGGTGGAGCAGGGCTGGGCAGGTGAAGCAGGGATAGGCAGGTGGAGCAGGGGTGGGCAGGTGAAGCAGGGATAGGCAGGTGGAGCAGGGGTGGGCAGGTGAAGCAGGGATAGGCAGGTGGAGCAGGGGTGGGCAGGTGAAGCAGGGCTGGCAGGTGAAGCAGGGCTGGGCAGGTGGAGCAGGGGTGGGCAGGTGGAGCAGGGATAGGCAGGTGGAGCAGGGCTGCCAGGTGAAGCAGGGCTGGGCAGGTGAAGCAAGGATAGGCAGGTGAACTAGGGCTGGGCAGGTGGAGCAGGGATAGGCAGGTGAAGCAGCAAGCAGGCTGCCAGGTGGAGCAGGCTGGAAGGTGGCAGGGCTGGGCAGGTGAAGCAGGGATAGGCAGGTGGAGCAGTGTGAAGCAGGGATAGGCAGGTGGAGCAGGTGGCAGGGGGTGAAGCAGGGATAGGCAGGTGGAGCAGGGGTGGGCAGGTGAAGCAGGGCTGGCAGGTGAAGCAGGGCTGGGCAGGTGGAGCAGGGGTGGGCAGGTGAAGCAGGGCTGGCAGGTGAAGCAGGGCTGGGCAGGTGGAGCAGGGGTGGGCAGGTGGAGCAGGGATAGGCAGGTGGAGCAGGGCTGCCAGGTGAAGCAGGGCTGCCAGGTGGAGCAGGGCTGGAAGGTGGAGCAGGGCTGGGCAGGTGAAGCAGGGATAGGCAGGTGGAGCAGGGGTGGGCAGGTGAAGCAGGGATAGGCAGGTGGAGCAGGGGTGGGCAGGTGAAGCAGGGCTGGCAGGTGAAGCAGGGCTGGGCAGGTGGAGCAGGGGTGGGCAGGTGGAGCAGGGATAGGCAGGTGGAGCAGGGCTGCCAGGTGAAGCAGGGCTGGGCAGGTGAAGCAAGGATAGGCAGGTGAACTAGGGCTGGGCAGGTGGAGCAGGGATAGGCAGGTGAAGCAGGGCTGGGCAGGTGAAGCAAGGATAGGCAGGTGAACTAGGGCTGGGCAGGTGGAGCAGGGATAGGCAGGTGAAGCAAGGATAGGCAGGTGGAGCAGGGGTGGGCAGGTGGAGCAGGGATAGGCAGGTGGAGCAGGGCTGGGCAGGTGGAGCAGGGCTGGGCAGGTGGAGCATGAGATCTTCGTGAGGAAGGAGTCTGGTCAGTCGACAGAACAGGTTGGTGAAAGCGGATGAGAAGTCCAGAATGATTGTGTCCTGATTAAGGCAGAGGCAGGTGAGTGAATGCTACTGAGGCAGGTGGATGATCCAACCGAGGACAGACAGAGAGCCTGTTAGGTGGAGAATGTGGAGCGAGATGGAGCAGGAATCCAGAACTAACTGAGGTGTTCAACGTCCGGCGTCTAGTCATGATCTGAGTGAGGCTTTAAACTGGCAGCAGAGTAGATGCCACTGGCAATCAGTCACATGTACGCATCATCAGCTGATTCCGCCACGCCTCACCGCCACACCAAGCTCACGCCCACCTAGAGAGAGAGGAGAGAGAGGGACGGGGAGGGAAGAGGGCTGCAACTACCAGAGGGCGTGACACCATGGAGGAATGTTGGTCCACTCTTCTCTAAAACAGTTTTAATTCAGTCTCATTAGATGGTTTCCGTCATGAACTGTCCTTTAAGGTCCAACCACAGCATCTCAGTTGGATCCAGGTCCAGACTTTGACTCGGCCACTCCAGAACCTTCATTCAGTTCTTCCTGAGCCACTCAGAGGTGGACTTGCTTGTGGTCTTTGGGTCTTTGTCTTGCTGCATGAACCATTAGTGTTGATCTTCAGGTCATGAACTGATGGTGGAGATTCTCCAGGAGGATTTTCTGATAGAGCAGAATTCATGGCTCCATCAGTGATGACAAGTGGTCCAGGTCCTCCAACCATCACACTACCACCACCATGGTTCACTGTTGGTAGATGTTCTTCTGGTGGATGCAGTATCAGCTTTACTCCAGATGTAACGGACCCATGTCTTCTAAAAGTTCCACCTTTGACTCATCAGTCCACAGGATGTTATCCAGAAGTCTTGGAGCTCATCCAGATGAACCTTTATGTTGTTTTTGGTCAGTAGTGGTTTGATCCTTCAACTCTCCATGGATCCATTTCCTCCCAGAATCTTCCTCACTGTGGAATCATGTAGACGGACCTTAACTTAAAACATCTGTCTGACCAACAGTCCAGAACCCAAAATATCAGATATGTTCTAATGAAGGAACCCAGAGATGCTACAGATTCTTAATTTTGGCTTTAAAAACTCGTTATGGGGAGTCAGAAACCTGGACGGAGACCACACAGCAGAGCAAAGAGTCTAAATGAAGAGACACAATAAACATGAATGGAACACGGTGAAGGGAAGTAGATGGAAGCACTGAACTAAACTACACATGAAGAAGACACGTAGCAGGAGGACTGATGAAGCACACAGGGGGAGATAATGAATGTTCGAGGAACTACGGAAAACAGGTCCAACCTAACCTCAGAGAGCTCCAATGATCAGAGAACGAAGCCGAACCAGGGAACATCAGACTGGACCAGAATCAGATGAATGCTCTGGACCGCTGACGGCACAAACACCGACCATACAGACTCACAACACTGAGACTCCACCCAGTCAGTGAGTCTGACCGCTCATGGAGCATGTTGCTCTGTAGCTAATGCTAATGCTAATGCTAGTCATATTTAGCAGAGACATTTTGTTTTTAAAGTTGAATTAATTAATTTCTTAAAATGAGCAAAGACGAACCAAAAAACTAAATCTAGTTTTAAATGTTAACTTCAAAACTTTCTGTTCAGTTAATTCCTTTAATTCGGTCTTTTGTTGGTTGAACATGATTTCATTTAAAGTTTGTTTATGATTCATGAAGTGTCTGTAGTTTTACTGAAATAGGAACAGGGTGTTTACTGATACAGATGTTAATATACAGATGTTAATAATATATATATATTTAATAATACAGATGTTGCAGGTGTCAGCTTCATCTGATATCAACAGAAATTATTTTTTTGTCCATGAAGAGAAACTCGCCCCTCATCCTCCTACATTTCCCACAGTGCACCTGGAAGTGACGCGCGGCCTCGCTGATGACGCGCGTTCCGGCGTGGTGCCGGTGTTCGGTGTGAGCCAACATGGCGGCGCCTCTGGAAGTGATTCTGAGCAGCGACTCCGGTTCTCAGCTCTGGAACTGCACCGTGTTCGACCCGCACAGCGGCTCCAGCCTGCTGTCCTACCGGGGCGGCAGCAGCGCGGCCCGCAGCCTGACGGTGCTCCGGGGCGGATACCTGCTGTCCGCGCAGCTCGGCAAGAACTTCATCAACGTGTGGGAGATCCAGAGGAAGGTAGGACTCACCTGCACTCACCTGGATGCTCCGGCCGCAGGTGACCCACTCACACACCGTCCTCGGATGCGGACCAACCTCCCGAACGCAGCGGGTCCGGCCCCGTACCGACTCCGGTACCTGCCCAACCAAACTCCGTTCAAAAAATCGGCCATTTTACGTTTCGCGCTTTGTTCACACACAGATTGTAGATTAAACGGAGTGCAGGACGGACCGGTACCGGACGGCGAGTTCGGCCCGTTGAACATCCACCGAATCCCGTTAACGTTCCGTAAACCTGGTCAGTGGTGACGAGCAGAGACGAGCCGCTATGATGAAGGCACTCTAACCCTGACCCTTAAACCCGCTGTTTACTCTATGGAGCTCGGTGCTGGTTTGTTGTCTGAAACTAAGGTTCAGTGAAGGGGAGATTAAATCTGCCTCATCTCCACTGTTTTTAGCACATTTAATGTCACATAAATGGGTTTTATATTAATAATTAAGAATGAAAGTGTTTCATATGAGCACCTAAAAAATAAGGGTTTGATATTTGAATGCATTTTATCTTATTTTGAAATGTTTCCGGGGTTGTTGAGAGGCACCTGGCTGCAGACCTCCACTGTGAGGACACCTCCACTGTGAGGACAGGAAATGCACGGATGCATTACAAAATAAAATCGCGCAGTATTGCTAATGCATTAGCAATACAACGTAAAATCAACTAGACCATTGTCTACAGTATATATCGTTTTAATTTATATATTAAACTTGATAATGAGCCCCTTTGTGAGTTTTATTCCTGCTAACAGAATAATCCTTAAATGTTATTTTTAATGCACAGTTACAGTCATAAGAATAGAACAAAGACGTACTACAGGTAATGAAGACAACACAGTAATTACTAATATAATGACAAAGTCGGCGACCGGGGACATTAAATAACAAAAGTGTGACCGTTAGATTCCCGTAAAACTACTTCTATCCTGCTACAGAACCGTCAGAGCCAGTGGCAGATTTCAGAAAGTCTATCCGAGCTAAGGCTGCTGTCAGCGGGGAGCTGTGAGCGCTGACCGCCTGGTAGTAGCTGTCAAACGGGGACACTCACATCTCCAACATCACTGGAGTCAATTTATAAGCAGAATTTATCTGATAAACTGACCACAGATTTGATATTTATACAACCACTTTATTGCCTCAAATAATCTTTGAACTAAATTTTGTGTCACAGTCACGATCGTACCATGGACAAGTGCGTATATTGAGAAACGGCCACATCCACTCGTTAAATGGCTGCTTCTTCTTTTGATTTAATTAGCGGTTACCAAACCTACTTTACATGCGTTACCGCCACCTACCGGACTGGACGCTTAAAATGTACTTCTCTGTTTTTTTACCCGTTACGTCCTGTCCTCACAGTGGAGGTCTGCAGCCAGGTACTCTTGGGGTTGTTATCCTTGATGTTCTGCAGATTTGATCAGTGTGTTTAAATACTGAGCTTCAGTTTACACCTCGGAGTGTAAACGGGCCTGACTGTTCTGCTGGCTCTTAGAGGGCTCTGCTTCTTTGTTATTTAGGATCAGCTGCAGCAGAAGATCGTGTGTCCAGGTGTGGTCACCTGTCTGACCGCCTCACCTGACGGACTTTTCCTGGCTGCTGGAGTGGCCGAGGCTGTTTACCTGTGGGAGGTGAGTCAGCTCCGCCTCCGCTGCTTCTTCTTCTGTGGTTATTTATTTCATACTTTTGTTCTTTTTAATATTTATTTTCTTAAACTTTTGTTTTTTTAAACATCTCATTTCCGTGGCAACCAGTTAGAATAGGTGTAAGCGTCTGTCTCCTGATTGGTTCAGGTGTAAGAGTCTGTCTTGTGGTTGGTTCAGGTGTAAGAGTCTGTCTCCTGATTGGTTCAGGTGTAAGAGTCTGTCTCCTGATTGGTTCACGTGTAAGAGTCTGTCTCCTGATTGGTTCAGGTGTAAAAGTCTGTCTCCTGATTGGTTCACGTGTAAGAGTCTGTCTCCTGATTGGTTCAGGTGTAAGAGTCTGTCTCCTGATTGGTTCAGGTGTAAGAGTCTGTCTCCTGATTGGTTCAGGTGTAAGAGTCTGTCTCCTGATTGGTTCACGTGTAAGAGTCTGTCTCCTGATTGGTTCAGGTGTAAGAGTCTGTCTCCTGATTGGTTCACGTGTAAGAGTCTGTCTCCTGATTGGTTCAGGTGTAAGAGTCTGTCTCCTGATTGGTTCAGGTGTAAGAGTCTGTCTGTAACGTCTCTGTCTTTTTTGGTTTTGTTTTCCTTTTGTGTGTCTCAGGTGTTTTATCTCTGTTAGCATGGTTAGCGTTTGCAGTTTGTGTGTCTTTGTCGCTGTTTTGTGTCTTTGTTTTGCAGACAATCTGTGTGTCTGCTGCTGTTTAATCAGTCTGGAGTCGACTCCCAGCAAACGTTCAGAAACGTTCTGCAGATATTAAACAGTCAGAAGTCGTGTCCCAGTCCAGGGGCTGCATCCTTCCAAGGCTGGATTTGAAGGCTTCATACGTCACAGCGGTGCGACTAAGGCCGTCCCATTTCATTTAAACTTGAAGACTCCTTCAAATGCGGCCGACGAATGCGTCCTTCTTTTCCACAGATATGAAAGATGCCTCAGGTTGATCCTTCTCAGCCCCAAATATCCCAAGATTCATTGTGGGCCGGTGACAGTTGGATCAACAGCTGGAGTTTTAACAGCTGACAGAGAAGATGGATCCATCAGTGGTGGAGGATTATAGTTTTAAATAGAAGGACTGTGTTACAGCTCACTCTGATAGCTAACAGTACACATGTTGTAAACATTAAAATTAGTTTTAATAATAATAATAATAATAATAACCTTTATTTAACCAGGAGAAATCCCGTTGAGATTAAGAATCTCTTTTTCAAGGGAGTCCTGGCCAAGATAGGCAGCAGCACATAAAACACAGTTAAAACACAGGTTTAAAAATTACACAATTAAGACATAAAATTACACAGTTAAGACATAATTAAAATTTGAAAAATTAAAAATAAAAACAGATAGACAAATGAATAAAAGCAATAACAATAATTAAATTTACAAGCAAGTTATAAAAAACAAGTGCAAATTGTGGAGACGGCCTCAAGAACTCGCAGTTTTGTTTTGAAGGCGCTCAATGAGATTAATTCAGTTAATTTAAAGTCTTTCTGAACATATGAACGAACATATGGGACTGCAAGCAACAGATGATCTTGTGATCGGAGTGAGTGAGGACCACAACTTTTCGGTGCCGTTAAGGAGCAAATGTAGGGAGGCAGTAGTCCAAGTATTGCCTTGTATATGAAAATATACCAATGTTGAGTTCTTCTGGTGGATAGAGCTGGCCATCCTACCCGAGTGTATAACTCGCAGTGGTGCGTTCACATTTTACAGTTCGTAATAAACCTCAACGAAGCGTGGTAAACAGTGTCAACCATTCGAAGGCTTTGAGCAGAAGCATTCATATATAAAAGATCTCCATAATCCAACACAGACAAAAAAGTTGCAGCGACAAGCCGCTTTTTTACACTAAAAGAAAAACACAACTTGTTTCGAAAATAAAAACCAAGTTTTAGCCTCAGCTTCTTAACAAGATTTTCCACATGTGGCTTGAAAGTGAGAGAGTCATCAATCCAGACACCCAGGTATTTATACATGTGAACCACCTCTATTTCATTTTCCTCCAGTGTGGACACTGAGGGAATCATCTGACACTTCCCAGAGCTCGAGAACAACATCAGCTTCGTCTTGTCTGCATTCAGAACAAGCTTCAGGTCAAGTAATGAATTCTGGACAGCAACAAAAGCTTTCTGGAGGGACTGAACAGCCTGAACAAGAGTTGATCCACAGCAGTAAATTATTGTGTCATCAGCATAAAGGTGCAAATTAGCATCTGACACATTTAGACCCACATCATTTATATAAATAATGAATAAAAGTGGGCCTAGTACCGAGCCCTGCGGCACCCCCTTGTGGACAGTAAGATATTCAGAGCACAGACCATCATATTTAATGCACTGAGTCCTTTTGCTAAGGTAGTAGTCAAACCAAGCAACTGTGTGCTCCGAAAGTCCCGAATGAAGAAGTCGAAGTTTTAAAATATTGTGGTCAACAGTGTCAAACGCTTTCGACAGATAAATAAAAAGTGATGCACAGTGCTGTTTCTTGTCAAGGGCCACAATAATATCATTTATCACTTTGGTTGCGGCTGTGATGGTGCTGTGCTTTTTTCTGAAGCCTGATTGATATTTTGATAAGACAGAATGGGAAGATAAAAATGACTTTACTTGCTCACTCACAAGAGCCTTGAGAGTTTTGACCAGCACTGACAGATTAGATGTTGGTCTATAGTTAGTTAAAACCGCTGGGTCACCCCCCTTTAATAAAGGAAGAACAAAAGCTGATTTCCAAACCAAGGGAATTTCATTTTTTTTCATTATGAGGTTAAAAAGAACTGTAATCGGCACTGCTACAAAATCAGCTGCCAGTTTTAAAAAATAGGGATCAATTAGATCAGGTCCAGAAGGTTTTCTATGGTCTAAGGCTTTAAGGGCTTTATGGACTTCCTGAATGGAGAAAGGTACGAAATTAAAAGGCTCACCAGTGTACATTGGGAGGTCTGTGTGGGGTTTCATAGAGACACCTCCCACTGACTCAAACAAAGAGAAGATACAAAATGCTCATTAAAACAATTTAATACCTCAGAATCCTTTAAAACATAAGTAGGTAGAGCCTGAGAGCTTTTGCTCACAGAAAGAGTTTTAATGACCTTCCAGAATTTCTGGGGATTATTTAGGTTCTCAGTGGTGACTGACAAATAGTATTCAGACTTTGCTTTCTTAATTAAAGAAGAGCATTTATTTCTTATTTGTCTGAAAGCAGACCAGTCAGTGGTGGAGCCCGTTTTCCTTGCCTTGGCCCAAGTCAGGTTACGCTCATGAATAATGTCTGCCAGCTCTGGGGAGAACCAGGGGTTTTCTCTCCCTTTCACCCTGTACCTCCTTAATGGGGCATGTTTGTTTACAATTTGCATGTAACTGTTCCTAAAAAATGTCCAAGCCAACTCTACATCTGGGATAAGTCCAATTTTCTTCCAGTCAGTATTGGACAAATCATGATGAAATGCTTGTTCATTAAAACTTTTAAGATTCCTCTTATAAATAATACGAGGTTTAGATTTAGGCACCTTTGTGTTTTCTAATAGCAGCTACAACACAGTGGTCACTTAAGTCATTGCAAAAGACACCCAGAGATGAAAATTTATGAGGAACATTTGTCAAAATCAAATCAATCAAAGTGGCCTTCTCAGGGCTTTTAGGGTTTGGCCGGGTAGCTAAATTGACTAACTGGGTAAGATTAATAGAATCACAGAAAGATTTAAAATCATCAGAAACTGATTTAAGCCAGTCCCAGTTCAGATCACCAGCTAAGACAAGTTCACTATAACTTAGTCTGGATAAAAGATGCTTTAAAGACAGTAATGCGTCCTTGGAGGCAGATGGAGGCCTGTAGCATCCAACAACAGTTATACAAAGTCCTTTAACAATTTCCACATTCAGTGCCAAAAATTCCAGTTGTTTGCAGATGGACTCAGACAGAACTATTGAGGCTTCAAATCTTGATTTAACATAAATAGCAACACCTCCACCTTTCTTAGGCCTGTCGGTCCGATAAACATTGTATTAATTTATGTTAATATCTTCATCGGTAATAGATTCAGTAAATTACAACAATATCTGCATCTGTTGATTTAACCCAAATCTTATCCATGTCCATCTTAGATAACAAGCTGCGCACGTTAAGATGAACTATTTTAAGACCAGACAAGGATTTAAAATCAGATGGTGTCTGGATACACTGCAACTCTGGACCAGGGTTAGGTTGCACATTGCCAGATAACAGTAATAATAAGACAATCAACAATCTCTGTCTGGTAACATTACAAAATGATTCAGACATTGGATATGTTGAAACCAAGCAGGATCTATCACGGGATGTGACATTATACAAAGATAGAAGGCTTTGAAGTTGAGTAAGTCTCTGGGTAGGTCAGATGATAAGTTTATGTCTTGTGCCAAATGGATTGCTGGTTGCATAGGTTGTACAACAGCAATGGCACAGGTGCATCCATGAGCAATGTCCCACAGGTTGAACACATTGTTAGATGTACTCACCCAGGAGCAGCCGTTGACCCCCAAGTCCCAAACTATCAATAAACTGAATAAAGTCAGAAGAAATGCCATTTTCCACAAGTCTTAGCACTTATCAGTGGAGAGTGAAAAGATGTCAGCAAGCTGCTCAAGGTTCAGAATGAAGGAGAAGGCTTCAGCAACCAGTACAGGCCTCGGTGTGGCATGGAAGGTGTCAGCAAACCGCAGGTCTCAGAAGGGTGAGGAAATCCTCAGTATGATACCACAGGCTACAGCAGGGGGTGGATGGTTTCAGTACACAACACAAGCCATAATAGCCTGTATAGCTGGATAGATGCTGAAGTTCCAAGCTAGAAGCAAACCATGCTGCAGCAGAAGATGGGTCTCTGTGTTGCTGACTTTCTGTATATCCTTTTCTGGTGCCGCTGTCACAGTTCTAAGCTGAGGATGAGCCACTCTGCTGCTGATCCCTGGGTCTCTAGTTTGTTCCAACAAGAGGACAGGCTTCAGAGCACATGGAGCAGTTCACAATCCTCAGTGCAGCTCACAAAAGTGAACAGGTTAAATTGGCCGAAGCCCCCAAAAATTGAGAATTATTTAAAATAAATCAATAAATAGGAACATAAAACCTTTTTCAAGAATGAGAAAGGCACTAAAATCCAATAAAATACGTAAAACGGACAAACACTGAGCAGACAAAAGAGACATGCTGCCATCTTGGATTCTGACTCCTCCCTCCATCCATTTAGTAACGTGACGTTGTGGATGTGAGCCGCTGCAGTTTAAAACATTTACTCTCCAGTTTTTCAGTGTTTCAGTTCTATTCCACCACACAGACGACTCCTTCATTCACCAGTGTTCACTTATTTAATCCTTATTTAAATTACTATATGGAGTATAACGGTTACTAAATGCTGCTGGAGCTTCTATTGGTGGTGATTCTCTGTAGACCAGTGAAAACATGACTCTCCTCACTGTTCTTAGTTTAGCTCCACCAAGTTATCTGATAACATGTTTAACATACATTATATCTGGTTTCTGTTCAGACAGCAGGTATTTAGTGATCCTCATCAGAAACATTCAGCCCAGAGACTGTGGAGGTTTATAATATCTGAAGTTCATATCAGTGGATGTCAACAGATTTAAACCAGCTGTCAACGTTGGAATTATTCAAAATAATAAAATATTAAAAACAAAATCCCTGTTTCAGATCCATCCCAGTCCAAGAACTAGAAAAGCACTCAGAGAGCTCAGACCTCCACCAAGCAGCTCATCTCCACCCTCTGATGTAGGCCTACATTCATTTTATATGCACTATTATTATTAGGGCCCGAAGCACTACAGTGCGTAGGACCCTATTGTTCCTCTAGTTATTATTATTATTATTATTATTATTACTCTGTCACATTAACGGGGAATGTTGAAGGATCCTTCAGAACATTCCTGGATCCAGATGCTAGTCCAGACCATCACCAGAATCTAACCATCTGCTCTCATCATCAGCGTTTTCTGAACATGTCATTAAAATCCGTTCAGAACTTTTCAGGTTATCGTTCTCACAGACAGATAAACAGATAAACGCCAATACAGACTTAACACCTGGTGGAGGTAATTAGGTAAAATTACGTCGTCTAATCCTGATGTTGGGATAAGAATTTGGCAGTCTGGGTTGCTAGGCAACAGGAGCGTCGCTTCAGGATTTCATGATGCAAGCAGGAAGTCTGTCGTAGGCTGGACTGTCTCATTTAACAAATGCTCATGCAGCCTCCTCATGCTGACCCAAGGAAGAAGGAAGGACCTGTCCTTTGAAGGACCCAGACCCTGAACTGGGACACGGCCAGTATCAGCCTCCATCAGGCTGGACCAGTCCAAAGTAGTGAAAACATGGGGGTGTTCACAGGTAGACTGTTCCCTCAGAAATAATGGAAGCTGCTGATGAAAGTAGCGTTTGTTTTCTGATTGGTTCATGTGTATTGTGTCTTCTCTCTCATTGGTCAGGTGTGCACAGGTAAGCTGCTGTCTGTCCTCAGCCGTCACTATCAGGACGTCACCTGTGTGAAGTTCACAGACGACAGCAGCCATTTTGTTTCAGGAGGAAAAGACAACCTGGCTCTAGTGTGGAGTCTGTCCAGGTAACACACACCTGAACACACACACACCTGAACACACACCTGTACACGCTGGCCGGCTGGTTGCAGCAGGTCTTTGGTTGTTTTGCAGATTTTAACCATCGACAGGAAAACATCATCACTGAACGTCTGTGCTCTGATTGGTCGGGTCTGAATTTCCTGCCCTCTGATTGGTTAGTTCAGGTGTCTGTTTCCAGACAGATCAACGTACATGAACGACAGAACGACTGCCGTAGTTTAGTCCAATCAGCACCCAGCTGTTGTTAGATTCATCAGGATCAATGAAGTTAATTGTTGGTGTGTTGTTTCGTTTGATGTGTTGGACTGTCTTTGCTCTGATTGGTGGAGGAGCAGCTCAGACTGTCCTGTGATTGGTTGACTGTGTCGACTGTCTTTGCTCAGATTGGGGGAGGAGTCTGTAATTTGAACCAACTGTTTTCTGTGTTTCTGTTCCAGTGTGGTCCAGCTGGATTTAAGCCACGCCCCCGAGCCTCGCCACGTCCTGTCTCGTCACTCTCTGCCAGTCACAGACCTGCACTGTGGCCTGATGGGAGCTCAGGCCAGAGTCGCCACCGCCTCCTTAGACCAGACTGTCAAGGTGAGACTAGCTGATCACTTGCACAGGTGATACATCCAGCATTAAACATCTTCCTACAGCTGATGAATCTGGAGAGTCTGGAACATGGAGGTAGAAAACATCTACAGGATGAGGAGACGACACTAGTCAAGAGTTTAACATCTGAGGAAACATGATGGTTCAGGGTTTTACGTTTTAGTAAAATAAATAATCCAGTAAATATTTCTTCTTCCTGGTCTCCATCATTCCAACTGGTCTCCATGGTTCCAACTGGTCTCCATCATTCTAACTGGTCTCCATCATTCTAACTGGTCTCCATCATTCTAACTGGTCTCCATCATTCCAACTGGTCTCCATCATTCTAACTGGTCTCCATCATTCTAACTGGTCTCCATGGTTCCAACTGGTCTCCATCATTCTAACTGGTCTCCATCATTCTAACTGGTCTCCATGGTTCCAACTGGTCTCCATCATTCTAACTGGTCTCCATCATTCCAACTGGTCTCCATCATTCCAACTGGTCTCCATGGTTCCAACTGGTCTCCATCATTCCAACTGGTCTCCATCATTCTAACTGGTCTCCATCATTCCAACTGGTCTCCATCATTCTAACTGGTCTCCATCATTCCAACTGGTCTCCATCATTCCAACTGGTCTCCATCATTCTAACTGGTCTCCATCATTCTAACTGGTCTCCATCATTCTAACTGGTCTCCATGGTTCCAACTGGTCTCCATCATTCTAACTGGTCTCCATCATTCCAACTGGTCTCCATCATTCTAACTGGTCTCCATCATTCTAACTGGTCTCCATCATTCCAACTGGTCTCCATCATTCTAACTGGTCTCCATCATTCCAACTGGTCTCCATCATTCTAACTGGTCTCCATCATTCTAACTGGTCTCCATGGTTCCAACTGGTCTCCATGGTTCCAACTGGTCTCCATCATTCCAACTGGTCTCCATCATTCTAACTGGTCTCCATCATTCTAACTGGTCTCCATCATTCTAACTGGTCTCCATGGTTCCAACTGGTCTCCATCATTCTAACTGGTCTCCATCATTCCAACTGGTCTCCATCATTCTAACTGGTCTCCATCATTCTAACTGGTCTCCATCATTCCAACTGGTCTCCATCATTCTAACTGGTCTCCATCATTCCAACTGGTCTCCATCATTCTAACTGGTCTCCATCATTCTAACTGGTCTCTATGGTTCCAACTGGTCTCCATGGTTCCAACTGGTCTCCATCATTCCAACTGGTCTCCATGGTTCCAACTGGTCTCCATCGTTCTAACTGGTCTCCATGGTTCTAACTGGTCTCCATGGTTCTAACTGGTCTCCATGGTTCTAACTGGTCTCCATCATTCCAACTGGTCTCCATGGTTCTAACTGGTCTCCATCGTTCTAACTGGTCTCCATCATTCTAACTGGTCTCCTTCATTCTAACTGGTCTCCATCATTCTAACTGGTCTCCATCATTCTAACTGGTCTCCATCATTCTAACTGGTCTCCATCATTCCAACTGGTCTCCATGGTTCCAACTGGTCTCCATCATTCCAACTGGTCTCCATCATTCTAACTGGTCTCCATCATTCTAACTGGTCTCCATCATTCCAACTGGTCTCCATCATTCCAACTGGTCTCCATGGTTCCAACTGGTCTCCATCATTCCAACTGGTCTCCATCATTCCAACTGGTCTCCATGGTTCCAACTGGTCTCCATCATTCCAACTGGTCTCCATGGTTCCAACTGGTCTCCATCATTCTAACTGGTCTCCATCATTCTAACTGGTCTCCATGGTTCCAACTGGTCTCCATTATTCTAACTGGTCTCCATCATTCTAACTGGTCTCCATGGTTCCAACTGGTCTCCATCATTCCAACTGGTCTCCATGGTTCTAACTGGTCTCCATCATTCCAACTGGTCTCCATCATTCTAACTGGTCTCCATCATTCCAACTGGTCTCCATCATTCCAACTGGTCTCCATCATTCTAACTGGTCTCCATCATTCTAACTGGTCTCCTTCATTCTAACTGGTCTCCATGGTTCTAACTGGTCTCCATCATTCCAACTGGTCTCCATCATTCTAACTGGTCTCCATCATTCCAACTGGTCTCCATCATTCCAACTGGTCTCCATCATTCCAACTGGTCTCCATCATTCCAACTGGTCTCCATCATTCTAACTGGTCTCCATCATTCTAACTGGTCTCCATCGTTCTAACTGGTCTCCATCATTCTAACTGGTCTCCATGGTTCTAACTGGTCTCCATCATTCCAACTGGTCTCCATCATTCTGGTCTCCAATTCTGGTCTCCATGGTCTCCATAACTGGTCTCCATCATTCCAACTGGTCTCCATCATTCTAACTGGTCTCCATCATTCTAACTGGTCTCCATGGTTCTAACTGGTCTCCATCATTCTAACTGGTCTCCATCATTCCAACTGGTCTCCATCATTCTAACTGGTCTCCATCATTCTAACTGGTCTCCATCATTCTAACTGGTCTCCATCATTCCAACTGGTCTCCATCATTCCAACTGGTCTCCATCATTCCAACTGGTCTCCATCATTCTAACTGGTCTCCATGGTTCTAACTGGTCTCCTTCATTCTAACTGGTCTCCTTCATTCTAACTGGTCTCCATGGTTCTAACTGGTCTCCATCATTCCAACTGGTCTCCATCATTCTAACTGGTCTCCTTCATTCTAACTGGTCTCCATGGTTCTAACTGGTCTCCATCATTCTAACTGGTCTCCATCATTCCAACTGGTCTCCATCATTCTAACTGGTCTCCATCATTCTAACTGGTCTCCATCATTCTAACTGGTCTCCATGGTTCTAACTGGTCTCCATGGTTCTAACTGGTCTCCATAGTTCCAACTGGTCTCCATCATTCTAACTGGTCTCCATCATTCTAACTGGTCTCCATGGTTCTAACTGGTCTCCATCATTCTAACTGGTCTCCATCATTCTAACTGGTCTCCATCATTCTAACTGGTCTCCATCATTCTAACTGGTCTCCATCATTCTAACTGGTCTCCATGGTTCTAACTGGTCTCCATGGTTCTAACTGGTCTCCATCATTCTAACTGAGTCCTCCTGACAGAAGACATCTCTGATTCTCCTTCTTCATGTTGTCCTGCTTTCCAAATGAACCACAGTGGTCAGAATGACTTCAGAAGTTAAAACTGATGCAGAGATGCTTTAGTTAGGTTCTGTATTGTAATACACAGATTCTACCAGCAGAGGTCAGCGTCAGTCGCCATTACAGCATGAATAAAGAATGAATGTGTTGTAAGAGGGTTCTTATTGACTCTTAGAAATGAGCAACAAGCAGAACAGATACATACGTGATGTTTATAATTACTGCAGTCTGATGAATAAATGTCATCGCAGATAGAAAACAGAGCTGATGGATCACAGTGACCTTCTCTGTTTACTTCTGTTTATCAGCTCTGATGTTTACTATCAACAAACTAACAAACTGTGGTGTCATGGAGGCTCTGATAAACTGTTGGAGCTGCTTGTCTTCTTCACCTTCAGACAAACGCTGATGTTTTCACTGCAGCTGAACTGAAAGTCGACTCTCCACCAACACCTGAACACGTTCACCTCCTCTTATTGGTTCTTATTGGTCGGAGGTACTTATTGGTCGGAGTTCTTATTGGTCAGAGGTTCTTATTGGTCGGAGGTTCTTATTGGTCAAAGGTTCTTATTGGTCGGAGTTCTTATTGGTCGGAGTTCTTATTGGTCGGAGGTTCTTATGGTCGGAGTTCTTATTGGTCAGAGGTTCTTATTGGTCAGAGGTTCTTATTGGTCGGAGGTTCTTATTGGTCGGAGTTCTTATTGGTCGGAGGTTCTTATTGGTCGGAGGTTCTTATTGGTCAGAGGTTCTTATGGTCGGAGGTTCTTATTGGTCAGAGGTTCTTATTGGTCGGAGGTTCTTATTGGTCGGAGGTTCTTATTGGTCGGAGGTTCTTATTGGTCAGAGGTTCTTATGGTCGGAGGTTCTTATTGGTCAGAGGTTCTTATTGGTTGGAGGTTCTTATTGGTCAGAGGTTCTTATTGGTCGGAGTTCTTATTGGTCGGAGTTCTTATTGGTCGGAGGTTCTTATTGGTCAGAGGTTCTTATTGGTCGGAGGTTCTTATTGGTCAGAGGTTCTTATTGGTCGGAGGTTCTTATTGGTCGGAGGTTCTTATTGGTCAGAGTTCTTATTGGTCAGAGTTCTTATTGGTCAGAGGTTCTTATTGGTCGGAGTTCTTATTGGTCGGAGTTCTTATTGGTCAGAGGTTCTTATTGGTCGGAGTTCTTATTGGTCGGAGGTTCTTATTGGTCGGAGTTCTTATTGGTCAGAGTTCTTATTGGTCGGAGTTCTTATTGGTCAGAGGTTCTTATTGGTCGGAGTTCTTATTGGTCGGAGGTTCTTATTGGTCGGAGTTCTTATTGGTCGGAGGTTCTTATGGTCGGAGTTCTTATTGGTCGGAGTTCTTATTGCTCAGAGGTTCTTATGGTCGGAGTTCTTATTGGTCGGAGGTTCTTATTGGTCAGAGGTTCTTATTGGTTCTTATTGGTCGGAGGTACTTATTGGTCAGAGGTTCTTATTGGTCGGAGGTTCTTATTGGTCGGACGTTCTTATTGGTCAGAGGTTCTTATTGGTCAGAGGTTCTTATTGGTCGGAGGTTCTTATTGGTCGGAGGTTCTTATTGGTCGGAGGTTCTTATTGGTCGGAGTTCTTATTGGTCGGAAGTTCTTATGGTCGGAGTTCTTATTGGTCAGAGGTTCTTATTGGTCGGAGTTCTTATTGGTCGGAGGTTCTTATGGTCGGAGGTTCTTATTGGTCAGAGGTTCTTATTGGTTCTTATTGGTCAGAGTTCTTATTGGTCAGAGGTTCTTATTGGTCAGAGTTCTTATTGGTCAGAGGTTCTTATTGGTCAGAGGTTCTTATTGGTCAGAGGTTCTTATTGGTCGGACGTTCTTATTGGTCGGACGTTCTTATTGGTCGGAGTTCTTATTGGTCAGAGGTTCTTATGGTCGGAGTTCTTATTGGTCAGAGGTTCTTATTGGTCGGAGTTCTTATTGGTCAGAGGTTCTTATTGGTCGGAGTTCTTATTGGTCAGAGGTTCTTATTGGTCGGAGTTCTTATTGGTCAGAGGTTCTTATTGGTCGGATTTCTCATTGGTCAGAGGTTCTTATTGGTCGGAGGTTCTTATTGGTCAGAGGTTCTTATTGGTCGGAGGTTCTCATTGGTCGGAGGTTCTCATTGGTCAGAGGTACTTATTGGTCAGAGGTTCTTATTGGTCGGAGGTTCTTATTGGTCGGAGGTTCTTATGGTCGGATGTTCTTTTTGGTCGGAGTTTCTTATGGTCAGAGGTTCTTATTGGTCAGAGGTTCTTATTGGTTGGAGGTTCTTATTGGTCAGAGGTTCTCATTGGTCAGAGGTTCTCATTGGTCAGAGGTTCTCATTGGTCAGAGGTTCTTATTGGTCAGAGGTTCTCATTGGTCAGAGGTTCTTATTGGTTGGAGGTTCTTATTGGTCAGAGGTTCTCATTGGTCAGAGGTTCTCATTGGTCGGAGGTTCTTATTGGTCAGAGGTTCTTATTGGTCGGAGGTTCTCATTGGTCGGAGGTTCTCATTGGTCAGAGGTTCTTATTGGTCGGAGGTTCTCATTGGTCGGAGGTTCTTATTGGTCAGAGGTTCTTATTGGTCGGAGGTTCTTATTGGTCGGAGGTTCTTATTGGTCAGAGGTTCTTATTGGTCGGAGGTTCTTATTGGTCGGAGGTTCTTATTGGTCGGAGGTTCTTATGGTCCGAAGTTCTTAGATTCCGAGTTGTGTTTGACCTGACTGCCAGACTGAGTGTTTGTTTTTGTTGGACCTGATCATCATGTGACCTTCTGCTAGCAGCGCTAGCCTGTTAGCAGCGGCTGAACTTTCATAGTGGGTCAGAGCTCACGTCTCAACTGCTGTTTTCATCAGGATCATTGATTATTGATCTTACGTAAACGTCCAAACACTGAATGTGAGTGATGTTAGTGTCCACTTACTTTTGGAGCCTTAAAGTTTGTGTTTAAAGGCCTGAACCTTTACAAAGGATGAACATGTCAGCTTCATTAGTTTATTTCATGCTGAATGTGTTGAACAACTAAACCGTCCTCATTCTTACGGTCAGGACGGTGGTAGAGTTCATGTAAAACACAGTCCTGACCGTCAGTATGTGGACAGTTTATGTAGTATTCTGTAGAACATTACTGTGCTGTAAAGTATTACATGAAGGACTCGCAGTGAAGTGTTGAACACAGTGTCCACTGACCAATCAGAGCTCAGCTCACTGCACAGTAACAGGATAAATGAGCCAATTAGACGCTGATGCCACTGATCACCTCTGATCAACCTGATTAATATCTGTAAGCGTGGAACGTCTCCTCAGATCCGTTTTTAATTTTGGTAAAAACCCCCCTAACATAAATCACAGGAGGCGGAGCCTGGGTAATGACACGTCAGCTCGCTGTGACATCATAATGGATGGAGGAGGTGTTGAACAGCCGCCGAGTGTCGCCTCTTTAAATCATCAGCTGTTTAAATGAGTCTGGAACAGAAGCTGAGTCTGCAGAAACACTAATAAACCAGATTTAAGTAGAGATGTCCAAAACCAGCAGAGAACAGAGCAGCAGGTTCAGTTCCAGACTGGTTCAGTGACCGGAAAGATGAAAGCTACAACAGCAGAAAACGAAGAGAGATCAGATATACAACAAGATAAAGGAATGAAAATGAAGTGAATTAAAGTTAAACAGGTTTAACAGGAAGTTCAGAGCAGAAGTTTTAATAAACTGATAAACGCAGTGAAAAGAGAGCAGAGTTCAGCTTCCACTGTCCAGCCAAGCCTTCATCCATGGATAAAACCAGAGAACTCCTCAGAACAACAGCATTCAGAAGGAAGGACAAGTTGAGCTTTCTCTAAAGGAAACCTTCAGTCATCACCAGGAAACAGTGTTCATGTCTGAGCTTTTAGCAAATGAACAACAGATTCCACATTTTCACATCTTGTTCTCTGATGAGGAACATCTACAGGAACAGTGTCTGACTGGAGCCAGAACTAGGAGGACCAGACGTTCTTAGAACATACGTCTCTTCTTAGAACAGACTGGTGCAGCTGCTTTCTGTTGGAGAACCTGAACAGAACATTTGGAAAACTTTAAATGTTTGAATGTGCTGCTGTCTGGTGAATCTGACTCAGAAAAACAAAGGTGCTAACTGGAACCAAAAATGGTTCTTGGCAGTGAGAAGAACAACTTTTAGTTTCAACAAAACCTTTTGGTCAAAAAATCAAACATGTTCTTTAAAAAGACTTTTAAATGTGTCAGAGAACCATCAAACTATGATTCTTTAGGCACAATAAGTGGAACTCTGAAGGACTCCAGCAGAAATAGGTTCTTTCAGGAACCATTGTGAAGATTGTTTTTTTTTTTTCAAAAAGTCATTTAGGAAAAGTTTTGTGGTTTGATTTTGGATGCCTCTGTGGACCCACCTCGTTCTCCGCTGATAGCAGGACTTGATAACTGTTTAAAGTATAAGTGACATTTACACCATCTCCGGGTTCCTTCCTTTGGAACATATCTGATATTGTGGGTTCTTGGTTGGACAGAACATCATGTTCTAAGATGTTTATGAAACTGTGCTGAACATTTCTCTGTTCCCTGATGTTTTATCAACCAAGTGATTGACCCAGAATAAAATAATGATCCGCTGCAGCTCTGGTTTCATGCTGTCACCTGCCTGTAGAACACCAGTAAACATGAAGAACCTTCAAAGAACGTCAGAAAGTAGCTGAAGAAGCAAATTAAGAGTTTCTTCATTTTGTGATGGAGCTTTGCAGAACCAGAGCCTTATGAGGAACCTTTTAAGAACCAGTATTTCTTTGAGTGAATCTAAGTCTGCAGGTTTGAGAAGATGACCTCAGGTGTGCTCTACCTGTGCAGGTGTGGGAGTTATCTTCTGGAGAGCTGCTGCTGTCCATACTCTTCGATGTGGAGATCATGGCGGTGACCTTTGACCCCTGCGAGTACTTCGTGTTCTGTGGAGGAAGTGATGGGAACATTTTCCAGGTGTCTCTGTGCAGCCAGGTGAGTGTTCACGTCATTATCAGTGTTCTGGTTCCTCCTCAGACCTTCATGGAGCATCTCTAAACGTCATCAGCACCTTTATCTACCATCACACTCCACCTCCGTGCTTCACTGTCAGGACTATGATCCACTGTGGTGGTCCTGGTCAGGTTCTGGACTCCATCTGAGCCCAACTCATTGATCTTCATGTGACCAAACAATGTTCTCCAGCATCCATCAGGCTTCTCTTCATCTTCTTTAGCTCCATCTGGAAGTTTAGTTGTGAGCAGCAGCCAGGTTTAGTTGTGGTCCTCCGTCCATAGAGGTTGATGTTCTCCAGGCTCCTCCACACTGTCTGAGCTCCACACTAACTCTGGTCTCCATTGATCAGCCCTGGTCCAAGTGTGAAGCAGCTGCCGTCTGTTGTCCACAGCTAGATAGTGAAAGTAGTTCCCTGTCCGTGGAGTCATTGTAGGAGCTCTGATCAGTGCTACTATGGCTCCTTCTAGACCTCCTGGTTCCTGCTGACACTGGGCTTCACTGGTTCTTAGTGGATCACTGGTCTTCCTGGATCCTTTTCCATCTTTGTCCAGTCTCACAGTCACATTGTTCACTTCCTCTGTTCACTTCTTCTCCATGTGGAGCCATGATGCAGACATAGATAGACCCAGTCCATAGGTCCAGACCTGGTCCATAGATAGACCCAGTCCATAGGTCCAGACCTGGTCCATAGATAGACCCAGTCCACAGGTCCAGACCTGGTCCATAGATAGACCCAGTCCATAGGTCCAGACCTGGTCCATAGATAGACCCAGTCCACAGGTCCAGACCTGGTCCATAGATAGACCCAGTCCACAGGTCCAGACCTGGTCCATAGATAGACCCAGTCCACAGGTCCAGACCTGGTCCATAGATAGACCCAGTCCACAGGTCCAGACCTGGTCCATAGATAGACCCAGTCCACAGGTCCAGACCTGGTCCATAGATAGACCCAGTCCACAGGTCCAGACCTGGTCCATAGATAGACCCAGTCCACAGGTCCAGACCTGGTCCATAGATAGACCCAGTCCACAGGTCCAGACCTGGTTCATAGATAGACCCAGTCCATAGGTCCAGACCTGGTCCATAGATAGACCCAGTCCATAGGTCCAGACCTGGTCCATAGATAGACCCAGTCCATAGGTCCAGACCTGGTCCATAGATAGACCCAGTCCATAGGTCCAGACCTGGTCCATAGAAAGACCCAGTCCATAGGTCCAGACCTGGTCCATAGACAGACCCAGTCCATAGGTCCAGACCTGGTCCATAGACAGACCCAGTCCATAGGTCCAGACCTGAGGAGGTTCTGATGTCCACGGCTCAGTAGAACCAGGGTCATCATCAGACTGGTGGAACCACAGCTGGACTGTGGTTGGTTCTCTGAGGTTCTACTTTGGGACCTGAATCTTCAGTAAAGTCTTTATGACGTGTTTGTTTTTGGTTGTTTAAGTCCTCTGTAGTCTGATTACTATGAGGTGATACAGTTTAGAGTGTTTGGACCTTCCAGTGATGTTCTACCTTTCTATGCTAATCTGCCTCCACATCCTACACACCTGTGAGTCTGACCCTGCTTATCCTCAGGTGAGTGTGAATCAGCTGCAGGTTAACAGTCCCAGCAGACCGATGCTGCTTTCAGAAAGATGGAATCTGTTAAAAGTGTTTGTTGTTGGATTAAAGCAGCTCATTGATTTCAGTAGAACTACATCAGACGGTGTTTGTTCAGAGCAGCTGTAATTATGGTGAAGAGCTTCTGATGATTCGTCTCTTTGTTCGCTCATCTCCATCTTTTCTTCTTCTTCTCTGACTCAACACGCTGTTGTTTCCTCTCACAGCAGATTTACATTTTAAAGCTTCACCGAGTTAATCCTCCAAACAAACCAGTCGCTTGTCCTCCATAAGAACCTCCGTCTTCCCTCAGCGCTGTTCTGTCTTTAGTCTCGAAGGACGTTTGAATCTGTGAACCGAAGCAGCAGCTCCTCATCTGAACACTTATTCATTAAACATCCTCCAGTCTCCTAAAGGACAGTTCATGGAGCAGGTCTGGACAGAGGGCAGGTGTGTTACCTGTTCTCAGGTAAACCTGTGTTTGACGAAACTCTGTTAGATAAGTGACTGAGCATCAGAATGAAGAGGCTGAGCGCTGCTGCTGAGCAACGATTGAATCAGGTGGAGTCAAACAAAGGCTGCTCTCACTCGGCTTATGAACTTAATCCATTTGTTCCAAACGTGATGGAATTCGTCTTCTTGGATCTTCAAAGAAAAGTCAGCGTTTCCATTTTGAATATTTCTGAAATGATGTGGTACCTATCTTCAGTTAGATGAGGCTGGATTTAGCCGAAGAGCCTGCAGCAGATTTATATCCTCGGCTTTAAAGGCAGAACGTGGCCGGATAAAGGCTCTCAGGGTTCAGGGGTATTTCAGTCCTGAATATTGTACTTAATGTTCTGTGAATGCCGTCCAATATGAACCCAGTGTGGGGGAGTCCCAGAATATATGGCCATGATTTGCATCCACTGAGTCACAGTCTCCAGCATGTCAAAGTCAAATCCTGTGTTGAAATATCTCATTATATTCCTGCAGCAGTGTTTGCCTCAGCCCACAGAGCTGAACTGAAGGTTTCACCTCAGGAAGCTCTTCCTGTCTACAAATACAACTGAACAATAGACACTGAAACAATACTGAAACTGCAATATGGACAAAAGCAGCTTCCAAAAGACAGGAGCTGATTTGTTCTGGGGAAGGTGAAGCGTCCCAACATCCGCTATAAATGGATCCGTGTTGAGCTGCAGAGACTCGACCTACTGATTAGATTCTACAGAAACAAACAGTTAGAAATTTGATTCATTGGAAAGGGAAAAGAAACCAACTGGTATTACCAGATCCCAGTCAGATTAGTGTCTATTGTTGAGCCGTAGAACAAACAGCCTGAGGTCAGACAGGACTCGGCACGTGTCCTTCAGTTCAAGCATATAATGAAACACTCAGTGTCCAGATAAAGACTCTGATGTTACAAACAAACAGCAGCACACGGACATTTAAAGGTGAGCTTTGAGGCTCTGTAAAGTTTAATTGAACAAACCCGCTCAGCTGAAGAGGCCTTGTAATGTTTATTGATGATTTGAGGGAAGTTTAAATCTGTGTTTCTGCTTTTAGGATTTAGATGTCGAGTGTTGAAGTAGAAATGAAAAAGGTCATTTACCTTAATAGATTTCTAGAACAAAACATGAAAAAGCCCAGATCTGCTGAAGAGAGTCTGACTGGGTTTTTAAATGTGATGATCGTTCTGGTCCTGAGGCGTGTCGTCGTCTGTGTTGGAAGGTTCTGGAGGGTTTTCAGTCGTGGCCTGGTGTTGACACGTTGATTAAAGCAGAACATTGTCGACAAACGCTGTGATCTTCTGTTGGATCAGTTTGATAAATCATGAATATCTCAGATCTGTCACATGAACCCTGAGCTAGGGTCATGAATCCACGCTGGCCGTCATACTGAAACACTCCTGGATATAAATCAGCCGTCAGTGTCTACGCTTTAAAAATAGTTTGTGATTTTATGGAATCTTTACTTTTAGGTTTTTCCCTAATTTTGAAACGCACAAGAATATCAGTGAAACTGCAAAAGACCGTGGAATAGTTTAAAACCTTTCTGTGGATAACCATACATTTCCATTTTTTTCAAAGAAAATCTCATTTTTTGACATTAAGACTTTAAATAATTCACAAATTTCACATCATGTCACAAATGTTGAATTTGTATTTAATGGATGAAACTGTTCATTCAAGTTTAATACTGTCAATATGTTTATAAAATGCCATACAGTTTGTGACAGATAACAGAGAAGGACCTTTTAGTTCTGTAGTTTTACACGTTTGTTAAATGAGCAGAGTTTTGACAACAGATATGTCAGTTGAATGTTTTCATCCGTGTGCCAGAGCTCTGTCAGTACAGTTTACATGTCTGAGTGAAGATCAACGTTCTCTCTACTCATGTAAATGTCCTGGTTTAAACTTTAAATTCATCCACAGTTTGTCTTTCGGGTCGAGGTTCTTCAGTCTGAGCTGGCTTCAGAGCACTGGCGGGTCTCGGTCCTCCTTCGTAGTAACTCGAACACTTTCCATACATTCAGCAGTAATAAAGCCTGACGTGGACATTACAGACGTCTGGTCCACGTCTCCATCCGGTCAGTCTGGTTCTGGATAAACGGGCTCAGTGGGATCAAACCTTTAAAGCTCGTTTCCAGTTTATTTCACTTCATAAATGGTGTTTCCGGTTGTGTAGCTCGTGTGCCAGACGCCTTCACATTTCTTTTGTTTAAAACTGGAAGTTCTTGAGTTGCATTGAACGGCTGTTTGTTCACATGTGCTGAAATGACTTCGTGCTGCTGCTGGTTGGGTTTGGTTCGTTCTGAATCCTCAGAATCCTTCAGGCCTGGATGGACTCAGACGTTTGTCTTCGGTCTCCATCGTCAGTGAGAACTTTAGAATTTAGTTCTCCTCATAAGAATTAGTGACGAACTGCAGTCCGCTCTGACAGCTTGGTATAATATAATATTCCTGTTTAATCCTGTAGAGACCAGAGGAGGCGTCGCTCAGACTACAGGTCATGTTGGCAGCAGAGAGCATTGTGGGAGTTTAGCTAGCAACGGGCACCATGACAAAGACTTCTGTGGAGGTTAATGACCTCCAACCTGAACTCGTGTTTTAATCACCAAACACAGTAAAATGTGATGAGAGGTCAGAGACACGTAGAATAATGTAGAACAACTTAAATGTAAACTGGTCCATGAGTCCCAGTGTGGAGCCTTCAGGAGTAAAGATAATGGAGACTAAAGCTCACCTCTGGTAATTGAATCGAAGACCCCATTAGCATGAAGATAATTACTGTTACAGAAGTGAAATGATCTCTGAGCTCAGACAGGATTGTTTGGAACAGAGAACCTTGAACAGTGACGTCTGTTTGCTGACCTGCTTCTGCTCCGACGGATTAGCAGTCGTGGAAAATCCCTCTTTGTCTCCATCTCGATGATTCCAGCTTCAGTGTTTACAGCAGACCGTTGAAATGCTTCAGTCAGTTTGTGCTCTCGTCCTTCAGGACCTCGTTTACTCTCAGTCAGATCAGGGCAGGGTTTTAGCGATGCCTTCTTCCTTTACTCGTTTATTTGTCAAGGCTGTTATTACAGATGCCACAGGAGCAGAGATTACTGGACTCAGTCAGGGCCGACCAGCTCACCTCGGTTGGTTCTGGAGTCCCTGAAGCACCTCTACTTTTCAGAGGGAGCTTCCAGACCTGAGACTAAAACTGAAAATAATCTTCAGCAGAATTCACGCTGCAGTTTCCAGAAGTTCCTTAAACGCCTCACTTGTCTCCATCAGCTACTGCAGCAGCTCAGACAGCAAACCTTAGACTGAACAGTCAATGAGGAGCTCTGATGTCACATTTACCTGGAGCCAGGTGAGTTTATCTACCTGGAGCAAAGCACTTTAAACATCGATATCACAGTTGATCGTTTAACGGGGACCTAAAATCTTGATTAATATTTTATGAGCGGTGCAGCTCTCCGGCCGACTTCTCATGCTGCTGCTCACGTGCAGCTGCAGCTCAACTAACTGTTAAATACAGTTTTAAAAACTCAGCGTATCCAAGAACCTCAAATCCCACTAAAGGATTTTCTGTCACCTCATGGAAAATAAGAGTTGTGACGGTTTGTTTCTGGATCAAGCAGTGAAGCAGGGCTGTCTGACGTGTTTGAGGAGGCCGACTGCTTCATTGATTATCTGTTTCCACTGTTTGTGTTTCGTCTGCAGAGCCTCAGTCGGGAAAAAGCCTTTCAGTCCGACAGCGAAGGAAACCAGGTGTTCAAAGGACACAGGTGAGGCCACAGAAAGCCGTTTGTTCAGGTGTAAACAGGAAGTTTCCTTCTGACTGTAAATATGGTGAGGCTCCATTTAAATCCAGTCTGAGCAGCTCAGCTCCTCTTCGGAGCCTCTGTCCGCTGTGACTGTGGCTTCATGCTGATTAACACCAGAAGAACCAGAAACCAGAACCTGGACTCGCTGCTCGACTCGTCTGGCAGGAGTTAAAGAGAGGAAACACAAAGTCTGCAGAACACAGTGATAAACAAAGAGCAGAGCAGACAGCAGCTCACATCCTGAAGATGCAGCACATGGACGCCGGCCGTCCTCCGTCCATAGAGTCGTCCTCTTTGAAACACTGTTAATCAATAAAGGTGATCAGTCACATCATTTACATCCTTCAGCTTAGAATCAGCTTCCACATCTGGTCCTGTGAGTTTAAAAAGCTCTCCAAAGAGCTCCACTGAAGGAGAACCACCTACAGGTCCGTCTAGCATCTTCTGGTCCTCAGTCTGGTCTCAGTCCTGTGGAGGTTCTGACTTATTGATCAGGATGGTGAAAGCTTATTGATCAGCGTTCTGGTTTTCCTCAGGAACCTGGTGACGTGTCTCTCGGTGTCGATGGACGGGACGCTGCTGCTCTCCGGGTCACATGACGAGACGGTTCGGCTCTGGGACGTCCAGAGCAAACAGAGCGTTCGCTGCCTCACGCATAAAGGTAAGCCCCGCCCCCTAGTGACATCATCATACGGCTGGTTTCAGATCGGCCGTCTTTTTCTGTCTGTCAAACGCTTTCCAACCAACAGGGTAGTTTAACCGCCTGAACTCGTGTTTCTTCACTGTAGTTCATTTTTCAATCTTTTTCAAAAATGTAAAACCTGGAATCAACGTCTCTCCAGGTGTCTCCAGGGGTCTCCAGGGGTCTCCAGGGGTCTCCAGGTGTCTCCAGGTGTTAGAACACTGTAAAACTTGGAGGGTTTATTTCGATGAACCAGAGTCAAGAGTTGATCAGGTGATTGATCAGGCGACTGATCAGGTGATTGATCCAGTAAACACTGATGTTACTCATGTGTTGAGGTCTCTCTGCTGTGTCTGGATGTGTTTCAATCCCTGAGTCCGTCAGACGTCTGGAGGTGAAGCTGAGGTTTCCTCCATGTTTTAAACTGCTGAGTGCTGCTCCTCTGAACGCCCACGGTGTGCTGTACGGATGTTATTTAAATGTTGTACGGATGTTGTTTAAATGTTGTTTAAATGCTGTATCAGTGTTGTATAAACGTTGTATCTGCGTTGTGGACAGGGGCGCGCCTCGTCGTGGTTTAAATCCCACTGAATCGTGTTTCTCTGGAGGTGAAGGTGAGTTTAACCTCGGCGTCGCTGCTGGGTTATTAATGAGGCTTCTGGTCCTTCTGGTCCTTCGTCTCTGCAGAGGAGCTTTTGCTCTTCTGTCTCATTCATAATAAGTGATGGTGTGGCGGCTGACAGGAACACGAGGAAGAAACGCCCTGCCGTGATCATGACGGGCACTTTGTAATTAACCAAATCCTCTCTGCTCACTTCAAACGGACTGTCAGGAGGAGATAATCCCTCCTTTGGCTGGACGGACGGACTCTGGTCGTCCCCCGCCTCCGTCACGTTTTCAGACTCTTCCTGCAGCCGCCTGCTCACAATGAGCCAGACTGAGTGTTAAAAGAAAAAGCTTCATCCTCCATGACAGCAGCGCTTCAAACCGATTAGTCTCAGCAGAGCACATCCGGCTGTTGCACATTTATAAAGCAGAGGAGGCTCAGCTCTCACTCTGCATTTCTATCTGTTGTTTCAAATCACCGCTTGATCGTCTGGAGATTAGAGCTCAGACAGAAGCGACATGTTCGTTTGCTGTTTCAGATCTGAACCTGATTATCTCGACATGAAAGCTCCTTTAATGTGGTTACACCAGAAAACAGCAGAATGATGAAACGGCGTCTTCAAACCATCAGCTGCACATCAGACGCTAGCAGAGAGCATTGTGGGAGTTTAGCTAGCAACGGGCACCATGACAAACTGCTGAGGAGGTTAATGACCTCCGACCAGAGACAAGCTGGGATCAACAGACTTCCTGAGTCTCAGTAACTGATGGAACAGAACAAACGAGGAACAAACCAGGAGGCTGGAACGTCAGAGCAGAACCAGTGAGCTCTGTGATCAATCTGTGTTATCAGTTAATTGATTATTGACTGATAATGTTGCATGTAATTGATAGAATTATTCTGAAGTAGCGTCCTGCTTCAAACTGTTTTCTCTCTATGACACCTGTGTGACGTCAGACGTAAACTGAGGATCAATCAGAGGTTTGATACCGATCAGTTACCAAATGTTTGATTGGTTCTGATATTGATCGGTGAGACTGGATCAGAATGTCTCTACCTCAAACTGAACAGGTAAATAGAATCATCTTCCAGTTTCTCACCTTTGACTCATAATTTCTCTCCAGAATCAGTTTCAGGGACGTTTGTCTGATGAATCCACATTGATCCACTGAGATCATGAGATGAGATAGAACTTTATTGATCCTAAAGGAAGATCCAGAAGTTGACTCATAAAAGACAGTCCCATGAGCTTAAATGAAGTAAATAACAGAACAGCAGTACGATTTAGGTTTGATACGTCAGTGAAAATAAGAATAAAACCAGAATAGAAGAGTCAAACTGGCAGTCATGTAGTTCAGTTAAACACCACCACTGGTTTCCACCCAGCTGTAAAACACTGACCCAGAGGATGCTGATGTCCAGAGAGCTGCTGTTTGAGTCAGCGGTGGTTGGTTGGATTCAGCTGCAGTTTAATTTGACTTGTGATTCAGCAGGAATGAAATCATTATTAGAGTTTCAGAGTTTAGACTGACAGAGCATGAATGTTTCATGACAGAATGTGGGTCAGCGTGTGGTTGTGTGTCTGTGGTTGTGTGTCTGTGGTTGTGTGTCTGTGGTTGTGTGTCTGACAGAAGATCTCCAGTAAAACCTCCTCCTTCCTTCAAACACAAACTGCTGGTTCCAGTGAAACAGAATCAGTTTGTAGTTTATTATTCTGTGAATCTGAAGTTGGTGGGTTTCATCACTTCGCTGTGACGCTGCCCAGCTGCGATTTAAACCTAATTAAAGGGTCAGTCTTAGTTCACGAGGAGCGACGTGCAGATATGAATCGTATCTGCAGAGTTTCTGCTGCTTCAGGCTGTCGAGTCTCAACGTGTCAAACCTCCAAAGTTATTAGGAAACATCCGTCTGACAGCAGAGCGAGACCTCTTCACTGCACCAATATCTCTGACGCCATCAGGACTCATTACCCTGAGAGACGCCGACAGCTGCACCGGGCCCTGAACGCATCACGCTGCAAAGAAGACACTTCTGAGGACACCTGAACGCATCACATTGCATTTGACCTCCTTAAGGCCGTGTCCCTGTGGCCTCTGTTTGGTTGTGTAGGTGAGTTGTACAGGTGTGTTCCTGCTCGGTATCTGCAGTGTGCTGGCAGCTCCTCAGCCTCCAGCTCTCCCTCCGCCTGATTCATTGTGTTGGACCACATTCAGACCATTAGTGTGATTCCAGCAGCAGCAGCCAAGCAGCCGATCAATATTAGTAATTGAGTGGGAGATAATTAGCCGGTTTCTATTAGCACAACAAGCAGCAAATATCCTCTGACTTCTCTGTTCAAACCATCACAGGTCGTGTTTTTAGCCACACTTTCACTGATTTACAGGAGTGAAAAAGGAAACTAGGAACGTGGTGATTCTGAACCTGAACTTTAAGAACCATCAGCTGGAGGAACTCTCACTGCAGAAACAGATTAAAGCTCCTCTGGAAACATCGGCAGCTTCAGGAACGGTTTAATTTAGTGTTTATGTAAAAACATTTTACTGATCCATTTATACGATCATTTATTTTCATTGTCGAGGGTCCTGATAGACCTGATGGTTCTGTTGGACCTGATAGACCTGATGGTTCTGTTGGACCTGATGGTCCTGACTGATCTAATGGACCTGTTGTTCCTAGTGACCAAGTAAGACTTGATTCTGGACTAATAAGCAATAAGTTCTTCCAGCTCTGTGTGGTACTGAATTTTCCGTTACATTTCCAGTAGTGGTGGTCCCGAATATTCCAATATTCAGTGATTATTGGATCCGAATATCCGGAGCACAGATATTGCTATTGGACCAGCCCTAGTCTCCGGTCACGTGAACTGTAGCACTGAACCAGCAAAGATTCTGGAGTGATTTAAAGATAGACCAGTATCAACGTTGGACCAGTATAATCGTTGGACCAGTATAAACATTGGACCAGTATAAACATCGGACCAGTATAAACGTTGGATCAACGCTTCATGCTTTGTCAGTCTCTCAGCTGAGGTTCAGGTGTGTTCCAACTTGGCAGCTCGACTCCGTCTCTGTGAATTATTCATGGCCTGTCGCCATGGTGACCTCAGCATCGTGTCATTGACCCGCTGTAATGCTAATGGAGGGGGCGTGTCCTCAGCCTTCAGCCAGTTGTCTCTTCACGTTTCCACCTGAGTGGTCAGAGACTGTTAATGAGCAGCAGAACGACTGACGGAGCGAAACTGGAGGTCAGACACCTGAAGAAAAGAATAATGTCTCATCCTGAACTACAGGACACCTGACAGACACCTGACGGACACCTGACGGACACCTGACAGACACCTGACAGACACCTGACGGACACCTGAGGGACACCTGACAGACACCTGACAGACACCTGACGGACACCTGACGGACACCTGACAGACACCTGAGGGACACCTGACGGACACCTGACGGACACCTGTCAAACACCTGACGGACACCTGATGGACACCTGACGGACACCTGACAGACACCCGACGGACACCTGTCAAACACCTGTCAAACACCTGACAGACACCTGACAGACACCTGACAGACAACCGACGGACACCTGTCAAACACCTGGACACCTTACGGACACCTGACGGACACCTGACGGATACCTGACGGACACCTGACGGACACCTGTGAAACACCTGACAGACAACCGACGGACACCTGTCAAACACCTGACGGACACCTGTCAAACACCTGACAGACACCTGTCAAACACCTGACAGACACCTGACAGACACCTGACAGACACCTGTCAAACACCTGACAGACACCCGACGGACACCTGTCAAACACCTGACAGACACCTGACAGACACCTGTCAAACACCTGTCAAACACCTGTCAAACACCTGACGGACACCTGTCAAACACCTGACAGACACCTGACAGACACCTGTCAAACACCTGTCAAACACCTGTCAAACACCTGACGGACACCTGTCAAACACCTGACAGACACCTGACAGACACCTGTCAAACACCTGTGAAACACCTGACGGACACCTGACAGACACCTGACAGACACCTGACAGACACCTGTCAAACACCTGACAGACACCCGACGGACACCTGACAGACACCCGACGGACATCTGTCAAACACCTGACGGACACCTGTCAAACACCTGACGGACACCCGACGGACACCTGTCAAACACCTGACAGACACCCGACGGACACCTGTCAAACACCTGACGGACACCTGTCAAACACCTGACAGACACCCGACGGACACCTGTCAAACACCTGTCAAACACCTGACGGACACCTGTCAAACACCTGACAGACACCTGACAGACACCTGTCAAACACCTATCAAACACCTGACGGACACCTGACAGACACCTGACAGACACCCGACGGACACCCGACAGACACCTGACAGACGCCTGACAGACACCTGTCAAACACCTGACGGACACCCGACGGACACCCGACGGACACCCGACAGACACCCGACAGACACCTGACAGACACCTGACAAACACCCGACGGACACCCGACGGACACCCGACAGACACCCGACAGACACCTGACAGACACCTGACAGACACCCGACGGACACCCGACGGACACCCGACAGACACCCGACAGACACCCGACGGACACCCGACAGACACCCGACAGACACCCGACAGACACCTGACAGACACCTGACAGACACCCGACGGACACCCGACGGACACCTGTCAAACACCTGACAGACACCCGACGGACACCTGTCAAACACCTGACAGACACCCGAATCAAGCAGATTCCAGTCTTAGTGTTCTGGAGTCAGCCAGCTGCTGTGAACCCACCTGAGGCCGGTTTCTTCATGACGCCGTTTCTTCAGCTTTGTGTTTCTGACAGATTTGATCAGTTGTTTGTTGTGAAGTCAGACGTCTTCGTTTTTCCTTATCGCCTGTCTGAACGAGATCTATTTGATAAATGATTGATTTCATTCCTGCTCCCCAGAGGATGAGCTCTTCACAGTTTAATGAGAGGACGTTTCCTGCAGCGCCACCTTCAGGACAAGCTGTATATTTAGTTCCTGCTGGAGGTTCCACTGTTGGTTTGAGCTCAGAGTTTCCAGGATGCAGCTCGATAAAGTTTCTAAGTGCAGCACTTTGTGTTTTTTACCTGTGAGGTCACCTGGCGGTCATTTAGTCGTTAAGGTTTTCTTGTCCTGCTCGTTGTCTCCCAGGAGTCTCTGCAGCTCCATGGAAAACAATGAGCTGAGCAAGGCAGAATCCGGCTGAAGGTTTGAATCCGCCGACGTTTACAGGCCAGAGGAGGGTCTGTGGTTACCATGGTTACCACCCAAACAGCAGTTTAACAGTGGAAGAACCAGAGAAGGAGGTCAGGATCTGCTGCTGGTTCCTTCAGAGTTCTACCGTAACGTCCTGAGAACGTTCCAGCAGCTGAACTGGGGTCCATGTTGCTGCTCCAACAGTCTCAGCTGATCAACAACCGTCGATCTCCATCCTCCATCTACAGATCTGTCTCCCTGTGACTTCTCCTCCTCCTCCTCCTCCTCCTCCTCCTCCTTCTAGCTGAACCTTCTCTGTCTGGACTCTTTGTCTAACTTGAGGAGAGCTGAAGTGTTGCAGGAGCTCTGGGAGCAGAGCAGCAGAGACACTGATGGAGGTCAGCTCTAGATCAGGGTTTGGATTCTTGCAGGTGCAGACGTTTTCATTGCACCTTGTAAGGAATTCATGTTCCTGATAGGCTGTTGGCTAGTTCTGGTTCTGGTCTTAATTATTTGGACTCTGGTGGTTTTGGTGCTCCAGCTGTGTGATTTTTTTTGCTTATTGTTTTACAGATTTCTGATTTTAAGGCTCCTAAAACGAGCATAAGGATTAGACTTTCACCAGTGAAGTGTTTCTGCCGTCAGTTTTTTGTGAACATTGTGACTGTAGTCTTTTTTTTTTTTTAAACTCTTTATTTACGTATTTTATTTTACAACAAATGAAAACTACAAAACATAGTGGGGTGCTGCTGTCATAAGAACAAACATTTTACGCATTTTATAACTGCGTTATATATTGTGTCCATTTCTCCCACCTCATCTCAAATTTGCCGATTGTCAGTCTTAAGCAATGAGTCATCCTTTCCATCTCATAGATTTTGACCATAATTTCTCTCCACTGTGTCGCAGTTAAAATGTCACTTTTCATCCAGTTCCTTGTTATGGTTTTCTTGCAGGCCAAAAAGATCACTCTGTAGAGGTAGATATCCTCCACACGTACCTCCTCTTTCGATGGTAGACCCAAGTACATAGTCCGTGGATCATTTGATATCTTGTAGCCAAAGATTTCCTCAGTTATCTTTGCAATATTTTCCCAAAAAGGTCTAATATTTGCACATGTCCAACATACGTGAGAGTGATTGGCATCCTTATTACCACATAGTCTCCAGCACGGTTGTGAAAGTTTGAGCTGCTTACTTTTGATGTGTGGTGTTATAAAATACCTAATTATGTTTTTCCAGCCATATTCTCTCCATTGTCTGGAGCTGGTTGAAGCATGTTGTAAAAGGCAAATAGAATGCCAATCCTCCTCTGACACTTCAAGTTGTAATTCAGTTTCCCACCTCTGTTTTACATATAATGAATTAGTCCTGTTACAGTTATGTAGACATTTATATAGTTTGGATACAATTTTTGATGGTAATTTTCTGTGTGCCCCTCCTCACCATTTCAACTAGTTCACTGCCCTCTTGTGATAAATGAACCCTGATATCTGAATTGAAAAAGTGTCTTAATTGGAAATACCTAAACAGGTCTGAGTTATCCAAATTGAATTCAGTTTTTACCTTCTCAAAAGGCTTAAACACTGAGCCTTCAGTTAGAGTACACACAGCTGTGATTCCCTTATCCACCCATCTGAGAAAAGTATTGTCAAGTTGACCACTTATGAATTTAGGGGAATGCGAGGGCCAAACCAACAATTTACAGTCTCCTTCCAGCTTGAATTTATTCACTATATCCCACCAAATCTTAAGGGTTGTTTCAGTTATAGGGTTCACTTCTTTAGGCCATGAACTAGCTTCGTCTCCAAGTCTCGATTGGGGTTGGCATGTGTCACAGTTAAGTTCAATATGCTTCCATTTGGAATAATATTCTGTTGCGCACCAGTTAATCACATATCTTAATTGAGCAGCTAAGAAATATTCCTTTAAATTTGGGAGAGCGAGACCTCCTTTCTTTCTCTCAAGCTGAAGCGTTTTGAACTTTACTCTTGGTTTTGCTCCTTTCCATATAAACCTACTCTCTTGTTTCTCCCATTTAGCAAACTGTGTGTCTGGAATATGAACTGGTAAAGAGTTGAATAAATACAACAATCGGGGAAGAACATTCATTTTTATCACCTCTGTTCTTGAGCTGAGATCTAAGACTAAATTTGTCCATTTTGTCAAGTCTTTTTGAATTGTTGTATTTATTTTACCATAATTAACTTTATATAAGGTACTAAATTCTTTAGTCAGATTGACCCCTAAATATTTTATTTGTTCGGACTCCCATGCGAGTTTATATTTTTGTCTGATTGGTTCGGCTGGACTGCAGTTAATACAGAGTATTTGAGTTTTTTGAATATTTAATTTATATCCAGATATTTTTCCAAAATCTTTTAAAATTTTTAGAAGTTTAGGGAATGACTGATCAGGGTTTTGGAGGTATACTATAATATCATCTGCAAAGAGACCTATCCTTTGTTCTTCTTTGGCGACTGTTACTCCTTTCAGCTCATTTGTTTGTCGTTGTGCTGGGCCAAAGGCTCTATGAACAAACAGCAGCCCTGCCTACTTCCTCTGAAGAGCTCAAATCTATCGGTCAGGTCACCATTTATTTTGATTCTTGCTTCTGGCTTGTAATACAAGGCTTTTATGCACTGAATTAAAGTCTCATTGAATCCCATTCTCTTTAAAACTGTGAAGAGATAGGTCCAGCAGACCCGATCAAAAGCCTTTTCGGCATCTAGGCTTACTAAGGCTGTTACAGTGTTTTGTTTTTTGGCTTCATAAATTACGTGTAAAGTCCGTCGAATGTTGTCCTGTGTTTGCCGTCCCTTTATAAATCCTGTCAGATCTTCATCTATTAAATCAGGAAGAAGAGGCTCTAATCTTCTTGCGATTATGGAGGTGAACAATTTATAATCAACATTTAGGATGGAGATTGGAAGATATGATTCACAATACTCCTTATTTTTCCCTTCTTTTAATATAACAGAAAATAATAGCCTCCTTCCAAGAAGGAGGGCTTTTAGCCTGTTTAAGTGTCCAGTTGAAGGAATCTAACAGTAGGGGGGTTAACTCTTCTTTAAAAACCTTATACCATTCATTGGGATAACCGTCGCTCCCTGGACTTTTATTACTTTTTAATCTACTAATTGCCTTATTGAGTTCTTCTTTAGTTATCGGTTTAGGTAACCTCTTGTTCTGTGCGGTCCCTATCGAGGGGAGGTCTAATTTTGCTAGATAATCCTCCATTTGCTTTTCGTCTACTTGTGCTGACTGCTCATACAAGATTTTATAATAAGATTGGAAAGTATCTTTAATTTTTCCTGGTTCAAAGTTTAATTCTCTAGTAGACAGATCCCTGATTCTGTTAATTGAGTTTCTCATTTGTTGTGATCTTAGACGCCTTGCCAATATTTTAGTTGCTTTTGTTCCTGCTTCATAAAAGGTCTGTTTTGCAAACCTTAGTTTTTTTTCGATCTCTTCAATAGCCACATCTGTCACTTGATTTCTTATTTCTTTTATACTTCCCCCCAAGGCTTCACTTTTGTCCAGGTGTTGTTTTTTCTCTAGTTCCTTCAATTGGTCTTCTAATTGTGTCATTTTTTTCATATGGGCAGTTCTTGATATCAAATTTCCTCGCATTACTGCTTTAATGGTGTCCCATAAAATTATTGGCTCTATTTGATCATCTTTGTTATTGGCAATGCAAGTGACTGTAGTCTTTTAATGGTCCAGTTTGATCCTGTAAAGGTTCTCTGACAGTCTCTGACCCGGTCTGGTTGAACAGAGGTGACACAGTAATCAGACGCTGTGGAACAGGCGAGATGTTCTTCACAGTCACTCCCTGTTTTAATTATCAGACGTTCACTCGTGGGTAAAAAACACTTCAGTCATTACTGCAAACATCTTCGTGTCCCCAGCGACTCGTCGTCTCACAGCCTCTCAGATTGATCCTCGAGGTAATCTGAGCGAATTTAATTTGAAGAATCCCCAGACGGGAGCCGGGAGTGACGGCGGGTCGAGGCTCGGCGCTGTCGGAGGGAAACCTAGGAGGGAAGAACAGGAACAGCTGAGGATTTGGGTGTTTTATGGAGGATTGAAGGGTGGAGGTTGCTGCTTTCAGAGGCAGTAAATCAGCTCCCACATGTTGTTTCCTCGCTGTGATTTGGAGCTTTTGTTGGCGTGAAATGAGTCTGGCAGAGCGTCGCCTCGTCGGCTCGGCTGCTGATTTACTGATTGAAGGCAGAGCAGAGAGACGCTCTGTCTTTGTGGCCTCCCTCTGATAAGCTGGAAATCAAGAGTTGTTTCTGGTGGAAGAATGAAAATGTTTGTGTGCAGAGATTGAAGTGGAGGCTGAGCAGATTAAAGCGGTTCCGTTAAACAGGTCGCTGCACATTCACTCACATCTGGTCTCTGAGCTTCACCAACCTTCATGTTGTTTCTGATGACCGGTCGAAGCTGTGTAGCTGGTCGGGTTCTGGTGGGCTCATGTTATCAACCACCTCTAATCGACTCTCATTCATCCTCTGGATCTGATGCTGACTGATCGAACATTTGACTGGACCGATCAATAAGCACTGATGAAGGGCTAATGAGTCAGGATGGTTTGTTTTTCTGCAGACAGGTTTCAGAATGAAGAACAAGATCAGTTCAGTTAGAGCTGCAACCAACAATCATTTTCACTGATTGATCCGTAGAATATCCTCTGGATCAATAATCAGCTGTTTGCTAGTCCAGAGACCTTCAGTTTACTGTGACAGAGGAGGAAAGAAACCAGGGAGTATTTATTTTGAAGCTTCATCTTTACATTAATTACAGATGGTTTTCTTCTTCTCTTCTTCAGCTTCGGTCCTTTAACTCGGCTCATTGATCATTTACTCAGTTTAAAATGTTACAGCCACGAAACAGTCGCTGTATGGGTCAGGGAAGCACGTTGTAAACAGCTCTCTGAGCCGATAGTCATCAGTATTATTAATAATCGATCAGTCATTAACATGAATGAAGTAAAACGGACATTTTTCCATGAGAGGCCGTCCATATATGATCAGTAGATATGTGATTAACTGAACATCCAACCTGCCGCTAAAGAAGGTTCCTCTGACAGAGCAGAACCACCAGGTGGAGGCCGAAGAACCCTGGACCCTTTGGGGCCCCTGAAGACCTGGGGCCCCTAAAGGCTTGGGTTCTCTGGAGGTTTTGGGGGAACCTTCAGGGAACGGACTGGAGTCAGATGGATATTAATATCTGTAATAGACAGACAGATATTAATGTATTTGGAGTGTGTGTTATCAGGTGAGTGTATCGATCGAACTGTAAACAGGAGTTGGACCCTCTCCGTCTCTTGCTGAGTCTGAACAGTGTGTCTGGGTTGTTGGTCTGAGTTTTCGTGGGTTTCCTGAGGTTGCCTGCTCTCTCTGCTGTCAGACTGTGACGTGATGAAAGTTTGATGGTCAGTTTTTCACTCAGCCTTCAGCTCGTCTCTTCATGTTGCCGCTGAAACGTTCAGCTGAATACCAACTACAGCTGAACTGCTGAGGAGTCATCGCTTCAGATGAACAATGTTCCTGTCAGGTTTCAGTGTTCAAACGCTGCAGGATAATTAACGTTTTATGAGCAGCAAGTCGCAGGAGGTGAACTAGAGCTGTGTGTAAAAAATGAAATAATCAGTTTTATTGACACCAAATGCTTTAAAGTAAGAGCCAAAGTGTGTTTTATCAGAAAGAATCAAGCCTTGTGTCGGCGTCCATCAAACCTCAAGTGTTTGAATCCATCAAAGAGAAAGCAGATTGAAGCTTGGAGCTGCTGCTGCAGGACGATGAGTCCAAACACTCAACAGGTGAAGCAGCCAACCTGCAGTCAACCTGCTCTGACTGACCTCCAACCTGGAAGACCTGTGGAGCCACGTCCAGAGTGATGGAGTCCTTCATGCTGCCGAGGAGAATCTGGAGGCTCAACATGTGAACTTCTTCTGGAAGTGAAGCTGAAGCATCAGTGGACCGGTGAAGTTAAAGGAGACAGTGTTGAAAAATAATGCAAGAACAATGTTCCTCCTGCTTCCTGGTGATGCGGAGAACTTTCTGAAGAAGCTTCGTACCTGCATGGCTCTGTCCAGTGTTTTCAGTCAAAGATGACGCTTTGTGTTTACTGTAAAAAGCCAAATCAATCAAAGTCTGATTTTTCAGTTCAAATATCGATGCACAAGCAAAGCAGATTTCTGTTCACATCAGGAAAACAGTTGTTGATGAAAAGGTGACGGAACCATCATTAGAGAGTCTGGACTCCAGCGATCCTCAGCCGACAACACAACGGAGAGGGAAGCCAGTCATCACCTGGTCGGAACTTCTAAAAGGCCTCTTGGCTTCATCATCAGGAGACACTGAGCGTCATTACTGTGCAACAAGGAGGAAGAAAACCTCTGCTGGAACTACAAGGTCAAAGCCCACACTGAGCACACGATTCCTAAGTTACTGTACCTGACGTATACTACGTCAGTGGAACTTAACCAGGAACTTAACTGTCGAGCAGTGGTCTGTCTCCGGCTTTTATGGAGCAGGTGGAGTTGTGTCGGTGGACCACTCCCTGTCGCAGGTGTGTCCTCTCAGGTGATGAGCTCATCGACAGCACCTGCCCACATCCCATGCACCACACCACGCTCACACCCACCTGAGGAGAAGGGAGAGGGGGGAGGAGGAAAGCTGCCACTACCTGGTGCTGGAGGTGGAGGACAGATTCCAGAGACTAAGTGTGGTCGGATCGTCTTGTTGAGGATTTGTTTGAAATGAGCTCAGATGGTGGTTCCTCTGCAGATGACTGTTTAAAGGAGTTCTGTTGCGATTCCAGAGTTTAGATCCTCACTTTGTTTTTGTGTTTAACGTGAATCCGACGGCTGTCGTCCTTCTGCCTTTCATAGATTCTGAACATCTTGATGCAAACACTTAGAAATTCATGTTTATTCGGAAACAACATCAAAACATTTCAGGTGTTTTTCTGTTCGAACGCAAACATGAGAAAAGGCGTTTCTTCTCAGGGTTGTTTCCAGACGAACTCGACCGGCTCGAGTCGGCGGTTTGACGGGAAGCTGAGTAATCCAGATGGCCGTCAGCCCGCTGAGCGAGTCACATCTGTCTGTCCAATCAGAGCTCGCGGATGATTTACCGTGTGTTTGTGGACGACTGACAGTAATGGACCAATCACAGATCAGCTGTCAGGTTCAAGAGTTGAAGAGCCCCATAAAAGAGTAAAGTGAAGGACTGCTGCAGCTTTCAGAGCGCCGTTATTTTTAACCCCGAGGCTGAAAACATGGACTTTATTATGAACATGAGCAGGAGCTGTAATAAAGGCTGAAATATGAGGCTGGACGTCTGCAGACGCTTCACCTCGTCTTAACGTGAACTCAGAGGCAGGCAGAAGTCAGACCAACAGGAAAGCCAGTTTACATGGTGAAGAAGTTTTTCCAGCAGAACTAAACAAAACTGAGCCGCTGATGAAAACGACGAAGCTCCAGCTGAACTCTGAAGTTCTGGATGTAACTTCAGATTTAACTGACGGTTAATTTCTGACATCTGACGAGCAGGTGATGTTCCTGATGACAGACCGTCAAGTATTAAAACACCTCCTGACCAATCAGCTCTCTGGGATGCTGCATCATCATCATCATCACCTGCAGAGTTCAGAGTCAGAAAGTGACGGAAGGTCTGAGAGCATTTCTTTGTTCTACCTGCTTTGAAATGTCATCCTGGACCAGAGTAGAGCCTAAAAGCTTTTCCTGCACTGCGTCCACTTGTCGCTTTAATGATGTTTTTATATTTGTTCCTTACTTGTCAGAATAAAACTGTCTGACCCACTCTGAGAGCATCACAGTGGATGTGAGGTCACTGAATCCATCCTCCAGCGTTATTTATTCTCTAAGTAATCTTGTCTTATTAACTACAACTCCCAGTGTACATTTCTGCTTGACCCATCCAATCCCAGAGCTTCAGACTCTGTCATGTGATCAGCTGCTGATAGAAACCTCATTAAATCAGTCTGACAGGCTTCTGCAGCTGTGGAGGTAAGGGTTCACACACCTGTGTCTTTACAGCGATAGGAGCAGAGCATCATGGGAGTTGCAGAAATAATTCAAACTGTTATCACTCAGGTGACTTTTGCAGCGTTACTCCAACAGTTACCTGAACCACAGCTATCTCCACGGCAGCAGTGCAGCAGGAAGCTCGATCCTAGTGGGTGTAGCCCTGTGACATCACTTCTGTCTGTGTGTTCAGGGCCGGTGATGAACGCCGTCATCATGGCGGCTCCGGCCAACATGTTCCTGCCCGACAGTCGGCCCGCCATCCCACTGCCACGCTTCAGCCGACACCTGCACGCCTCTGAGGGCGACGGCGGCGAGTCGGGGGAGATGTGCGTCCGCCTCGGCCTCAACGTACAGGTGAAGCCCCGCCTCTCAGGAGACCTCCACCTGTCATTGGGTTGCATCAACACACACTGATTTCTATTGTGACCTCAGAAACTGAAATAATTCTAAAGGCATTAACGCTGCACTCTGATTGGTCGCTCAGAACACACACAGACGTTTTTAATTTGAGAATTAGATCTTTATTGAGTTGAAAGGAAACTCAGCATGTTTGTTTTATTCTGGCGGTCTTTCAGGAGGAAGAGGAAACATACCTGCAGAAAGCTGATCGGCTCAACTCCTTAATGAATGCTGTGACTGACAAGGTGAGAGGGGGCGGGGCTTCACAGCTCCATCAGCTGTAATTGGTTGGTGTCCAGCTGGGAAGACAGGAGGTCAGACTCCGAAGGCTGTAAACACATGAAGCAATACCGTTAACTCTGGTTAGTAAGTTCTGGTTAGTCACCAGGTAAACTGTGGTTAAACTTGGGTTAAACTCTGGTTAAACTTGGGTTAAACTCTGGTTAAACTCTGATTAAACTGTAGTTAAACTCTGGTTAAACTTGGGTTAAACTCTGGTTAAACTCGGGTTAAACTGTAGTTAAACTCTGGTTAAACTTGGGTTAAACTCTGGTTAAAATGTAGTTAAACCTGGGTTAAACTCATGGGGCCATCTCATGGTCAGGGTATAACACTCCAACAAATGCTCTTTTCCACAGATATGGTTTTCTAAAACTTCTTGAAATTAATTTTTATCATAACGCCTGTACAATGTTTAATGTTGTTAACAGGTTAAATATTAGACTGTGTGAACTCATTCCACTACAGGTACCCTCTCATCAACACCAAACTAGGAATAAGTCATCTTTAAAAGGGAAATATAGGAAATTAAAAGGTACTAGCTTTAGCATAAGCTGTAAAGGTCCATATTTATGGAATGAGCTGGAGAATAATTTAAAATTATCTGCCACATTATCAATGTTTAAAAGGAAACTAAAGGGTCAACTTCTAGGTAAATACTTAACTGTTTGAAGTATTGATTACCACTGTCTCTCCATGCATGGGTCAGTCTTCTAAGCACATGCGCTAATTGTTCAGAACATGGAAGTGCTGCGTTTTCCTAAGGACCACACGTGAAAGAGTGTTGTTTTATGTAGCTACGCTGTACTATTTGTTCTTTCTCTTTTCTTGCGGACATATGAGTCGTTTTGAGCTACATTTCAACAATGTAAAAGTATCATCTTATTTCTAATAATAACATTAATTGTTATGGGTGGTGGGATGCTGGACCCCTACTTAATAAGCTTGTAGCTTCTTCAGGGTGTCAATGTATATCTGATCATGTGTCATATACAATGACTCCATTGATCTCACAAATGGAGAAACTCACTGTGGAATATTGTGAAATAAATAAATAAATAAATAAAAATAAATAAACTCTGGTTAAACTTGGGTTAAACTTGGTTTAACTCTGGTTAAACTTGGGTTAAACTTGGGTTAAACTCTGGTTAAACTGTAGTAAAACTTGGTTTAACTCTGGTTAAACTGCAGTTAAACTTGGGTTAAAGTCTGGTTAAACTGTAGGTAAAATGTAGTTAAACTCTGGTTAAACTGTAGTTAAACTCTGGTTAAACTGTTGTTAAACTCTGGTTAAACTCTGGTTAAAATGTAGTTAAACTCTGGTTAAACTGTAGTTAAACTCTGGTTAAACTCTGGTTAAACTGTAGTTAAACTCTGGTTAAACTGTTGTTAAACTCTGGTTAAACTCTGGTTAAAATGTTGTTAAACTCTGGTTAAACTCTGGTTAAACTGTAGTTAAACTCTGGTTAAACTGTTGTTAAACTCTGGTTAAACTCTGGTTAAAATGTAGTTAAACTCTGGTTAAACTGTAGTTAAACTCTGGTTAAACTCTGGTTAAACTGTAGTTAAACTCTGGTTAAACTCTGGTTAAAATGTAGTTAAACTCTGGTTAAACTGTAGTTAAACTCTGGTTAAACTGTTGTTAAACTCTGGTTAAACTCTGGTTAAAATGTAGTTAAACTCTGGTTAAACTGTAGTTAAACTCTGGTTAAACTCTGGTTAAACTGTAGTTAAACTCTGGTTAAACTGTTGTTAAACTCTGGTTAAACTCTGGTTAAAATGTAGTTAAACTCTGGTTAAACTCTGGTTAAACTCTGGTTAAACTCTGGTTAAAATGTAGTTAAACTCTGGTTAAACTCTGGTTAGGGTTAGTTATACTCTAGTTAAACTCTAGTTAAACTCTGGTTAAACTCTGGTTCGGGTTAGGTATACTGTAGTTATACTCTAGTTAAACTCTGGTTAAACTCTGGTTCGGGTTAGTTATACTCTAGTTAAACTCTGGTTAGGGTTAGTTATACTGTAGTTATACTCTAGTTAAACTCTGGTTAAACTCTGGTTCGGGTTAGGTATACTCTAGTTAAACTCTGGTTCGGGTTAGGTATACTCTAGTTAAACTCTGGTTAAACTCTGGTTAGGGTTAGTTATACTCTAGTTAAACTCTGGTTAGGGTTAGTTATACTCTGGTTAAACTCTGGTTAAATTCTGGTTAAACTCTGGTTAGGGTTAGTTATACTCTAGTTAAACTCTGGTTCGGGTTAGGTATACTCTAGTTAAACTCTGGTTAAACTCTGGTTAGGGTTAGTTATACTCTAGTTAAACTCTGGTTAGGGTTAGTTATACTCTAGTTAAACTCTAGTTAAACTCTGGTTAGGGTTATTTATACTGTAGTTATACTCTAGTTAAACTCTGGTTAAACTCTGGTTAGGGTTAGTTATACTCTAGTTAAACTCTGGTTAAACTCTAGTTAAACTCTGGTTAGGGTTAGTTATACTCTAGTTAAACTCTGGTTAGGGTAAGTTATACTCTAGTTAAACTCTAGTTAAACTCTGGTTAGGGTTAGTTATACTCTAGTTAGACTCTGGTTAAACTCTGGTTCGGGTTAGTTATACTCTAGTTAAACTTTGGATCGGGTTGGTTATACTCTAGTTAAACTCTAGTTAGGGTTGGTTATACTCTAGTTAAACTCTGGTTAGGGTTAGTTATACTCTAGTTAAACTCTGGTTAGAGTTAGTTACACTCGAGTTAAACTGTGGTTCGGATTGGTTATACTCTAGTTAAACTCTGGTTAAACTCTGGTTAGAGTTAGGTATACTCTAGTTAAAGTCTGGTTAGGGTTAGTTATACTTGAGTTAAACTCTGGTTAGAGTTAGTTATACTCGAGTTAAACTCTGGTTCGGATTGGTTATACTCTAGTTAAACTCTGGTTAAACTCTGGTTAGAGTTAGGTATACTCTAGTTAAAGTCTGGTTAGGGTTAGTTATACTCAAGTTAAACTCTGGTTAGAGTTAGTTACACTCGAGTTAAACTCTGGTTCGGATTAGTTATACTCTAGTTAAACTCTGGTTAGAGTTAGGTATACTCTAGTTAAAGTCTGGTTAGGGTTAGCACAAACAGCCCTGACAGATTTCTTCGGTAGCTGACGGTTTGGTGCTGCTGAGCACCAGATCAATACTTTCCTCCATGATCTGAGATCCATATTTTAGGGTTATTTGAAGGTCCAAGCATCATCGATTCTGGTTAGGGTTAGTTATACTAACTCGCTCGTGTTGAGCGACGGAGCCGATAGGAACCATCCAGCGGTCGGAGTAGTCTCAGCACTCAGGGTGTGGCTGGTTGGTGGTGGCTGCTGTTCGCATCGTGCTTCTGATCAGGGTTAGGGTTAGGCTGCAGGAGGTGGAAGCTGCATTGTGATCAGTTTCTAAAGTGACTTCATTTGTTTGTCACGAGTCAGTAATGGAATCACTCGGTTGATCCGCTGAGCTGCTCAGTCCTGCGCTGACGTCAGCCTTCCTGCTGTTTATACAGTCAGTCTGAGCGTGTTGTCAGTGATAGATGATGAACAACCGTTTCAACAAACTGCAGCTGGAATCTGAAGAAGGATCGACTGAGGTGTTTCAGAATTCAGAACAGAAAATACTCGACTTGTTGCTGTTCTTTAAACCCAACATGCGAGACTCACTGAAGTCTGTTTATTTCTGATAAGTTTGTTTGTTTGTTGTTTGTTGTTGTTGCAGTCGGTGTTTGGTGACGGTGAAAACACGAAAGTTCGGGTCGCAGAACTCGAAGAAGAAGTTCAGACTCTGAAGAAGGTCAACAAAGATCTGTACGACTTCTCCAGCCAGCTGCTCACAAAACCCACGTAGACACACAATAACACACGTGTAAACAAACACACAATAACACACGTGTAAACAAACAAACAATGACACACATGTAAACAAACACAATAACACACATGTAAACAAACACACAATAACACACATGTAAACAAACACAATAACACACATGTAAACAAACACACAATAACACACATGTAAACAAACAAACAATAACACACATGTAAACAAACATATAAACATACTGTGATGATTTGTTTTGTTACAAAATAAAAGTCTTTTTTTAGAACTTTGTCTTTGTGTTTGGAGCTGCGACTGTTTGATTACTAGCTCTAACCAGCACTAACCACCCGTTAACAGATGGGTAACTAAGGTTAGCTAACCACACGCCCCCTTAGCTGACCCTAACTAGCAGCCGAACGTTGACGAAATCTTTATCAAACCTATAATTCACTGACAGTTTACTTGGACTGTAATCAGATTACTTTTCAAGGGGACCACATTACTGTTACTGTAATCAGATTAGAGATCGTCCTGTATTTATTGATAAATGATCAACAGTTAACTGATCAGATGTGATCAGGGATCAATACTGGACTCAGATTAATAACTGCTACAATTTTGACAAATACGACTTGGAACAAATGAACTGCAATGACCCTGACTGCATGTAATCAGATTACTCTGTTCAGTGTAATGTGATGTCAGTGAGGGAACATTAGGCTTTTATTCTGAAGGAGCCTGGACTCGACCTCAGATGACCCTGTGAGAGGTCAAAGGTCACAGCGACACCACAGAAGAAGAAACCAGAGTAGTTCTTGGTGTTCCCAGTCCGGGTTCTGTGGTTCGGATCGTTGCGTTTAGAAATGTGACGTTTCTCCTGGGAGCTCATTCGTGTTTGTTTCTTTGATGGTTCTCGTGTCTGATGCTGCAGCGTTCATCGTTCTGCTCAGGTTGAAGACGGCACAGCTTAGAATCAATCAGTGGCACGTTTCTTTACAGCGACAGGTGTTCAGACCTGCAACTAAAAATAAAAACATTAGAAATGTTAAAACCTGTCACGTTAAAAAGCACTAATTACCTTTCACATCCTGCTGTCCGACGACTTCGTTTAGAGTCCTGTGGACGCCACAAACGTCTCACAGAGGATAAAGGACTGATTAAAGCAGCTCGTTAACCAGCTGAAATCTAAAACGTGTCTTTGTGATGAAAGAAGATGAAAGAGTGAAAATGAGGAACCTGGTGGGTTATGTGGACGCCGCTGAGATGCTGAGTCTCAGACAGGCCTCGTATTTAGACAGCAGCTAAGTGGAGCTGTGTGTGTGTAATGTTCATAATTAGTTCATGGAAATGTGACATTTTAAATGTAAAAACCATAAATGTCATGTTTGTGGAAACGTGCAGCCGACTGTCTTCAGGTTACTCTGAAGAATTTCAATCTGATGATTTTTCTTAATGAGCTCAGTTTGACCTTCAGAATGTTACGCAACATTTTAGATTTAATAGTAATGATAATTACTGTCACATGACGGCTTCATTCTGATTGGCTGATTCTGGAGAGGATGAGCTCCTGGTTGGAATAGTGACTGTGACTCTAAATGATGAAGACAAACCAGTAAAACCAGTAAAACCAGTGCAGATCCAGACTTGATGTTTACTAAAGTGACCGACATGCAGAATGGACCAGAGCTCTCCTGTTTCTGCAGGAAGAACATCAGGTAAATGTGAACCAGTCTGAACAGATGTGATGCTCTCCAGTGCAAACAGGAAGTTCAACCTCAGCCTCAGACGCTTGACTCCTTCAGCAGAAAGAACTTCCTGTCGGTGTTTCCCGTAATCCTCCTCCACAGCAGCTCGTTGACGTCCGGCCTCCTGTGGAATCCTTCAAATCTCCACAAGGTTTCAGTTCATCCCACAACCTCCATGTCTTCTCTCCGAGGCTCTCCTTGGTGTCTTCTTTACTGAAAGATCAGATCCGAGCCACAGACTGCTGAAGTGTTCAGCACCTTTCATTTGTACGTTTGTCAGAAAGTGATAAGAATCTTCTGGCTGCTCTGAACAGCTTTACATGGACGCTCGGTAGTTTTAGTCGGTTCACTGTTTTTCTTTAAATGTCACCGGACTGCTTTAAAATTCTGCCCACAGCCTCGACGGCGTCGAACCGGCAGGATGAGTCGGGTCAGTGCCGATTCGCCTGCAGTCAGGTGACTCCACACAGGTCTGGAAATGCCACGGCTGCTTTAATCAGCAGATCAGACGGTCCAGTCGGTGTTAAAGCTGCTCTGGGATCAGCAGAGCCTCCACAGCTCGCCTTCCTCGGCCCGATCGCTGGTCCTGGATCAGGTTTCATCTCAGCGATGGCTCAGCGACCTCTGACCTTCCCTCCAGCTGTGCTGCTTCAGATGAAACACCGCCGTCAGTCCTTCGCCGAACATCTCAGCAGCTGAAAGCAGCAGGATGAAGGTGTGGCGTCCACGGCAGGTTCGCCTTCGGTCTTAATAAACAGTCGTGTAGCTGTTACAGTCGTCTGTGTTTCCCAGCATGCACTCTGCTGTAGCGTAGTCGTAGACACTTGGTGAGACGACAGACCTTCAGTCCAGATGCAGGAAGTATCAGAGTTTCCTGGTGCTGATTCTCCATTAGTTTATTCTCCTCAGTCGCTGCTGAACAACCATGAGGTCTTCTGGGCTGAAAAAAGTCCAACTGAACGCCATCAGACATAAAACTCCCAGCAGCAGCAACATCTGTTTGACAACATCCACCGAGGAAACTAAAGCGATGCAGGAGCTCAAAGTAGAGAAACTAAAACTGCTGCAACAACAAAGTCCAGGTTCTGTTCAAGAAGAGTCTCTAGAAACCCAAACAGAACCGGCTGAAGGCTTCAGGCAAACACAAGCTGAGCTTCACAGGTGATGGAGGTTCACAGGTGAACAGGTGCTAAACTGGCCGCAGGTCGTCTGTCTCTGTGTTCTGTGATGGACTGCTTACCTGTCCAGGTGTATCTTACCTTCACTTCAGTGATGGATGCTGTCTGGACTTGAAGTCAATGAAAGGCTCAGTTTGTAGCTTTGATCTAAATCTTCAAATCAGTTCCGACTGTTTAAACCCTTCGGCTGGACTGAAGGCGTCTCCGTGGATTAAACCCTTCGGCTGGACTGAAGGGTTCGGGTTAGGGATCCTGATCAGGTGTTGAACCTCCATAATGTAGCAACAGTGGTTCTTCTCAGTTGCTGGGACTGTTTGGGCCACCAGGACCTGAACAATAATTCAGTCCTGAAGTCCAAAGGACCAGAACAACAACCTGCTGATCCAGAAGACCAGAACAACAACTGGATCCAGAAGAGAACAACAACCTGCTGGATCCAGAAGACCAGAACAACAACTGCTGGAAGACCAGAACAACAGACCAGAACAGAAGACCAGAAGACCAGAACAACAACCTGCTGGATCCAGAAGACCAGAACAACAACCTGCTGGATCCAGAAGACCAGAACAACAACTGCTGGATCCAGAAGAGAACAACAACCTGCTGGATCCAGAAGACCAGAACAACAACCTGCTGGATCCAGAAGAGAACAACAACCTGCTAGATCCAGAAGACCAGAACAACAACCTGCTGGATCCAGAAGACCAGAACAACAACTGCTGGATCCAGAAGAGAACAACAACCTGCTGGATCCAGAAGACCAGAACAACAACCTGCTAGATCCAGAAGACCAGAACAACAACCTGCTGGATCCAGAAGACCAGAACAACAACTGCTGGATCCAGAAGAGAACAACAACCTGCTGGATCCAGAAGACCAGAACAACAACAGCTGGATCCAGAAGACCAGAACAACAACCTGCTGGATCCAGAAGACCAGAACAACAACCTGCTGGATCCAGAAGACCAGAACAACAACCTGCTGGATCCAGAAGACCAGAACAACAACCTGCTAGATCCAGAAGACCAGAACAACAACCTGCTGGATCCAGAAGACCAGAACAACAACTGCTGGATCCAGAAGAGAACAACAACCTGCTGGATCCAGAAGACCAGAACAACAACCTGCTGGATCCAGAAGACCAGAACAACAACCTGCTGGATCCAGCATCTCTTGAAGACATGAACAGCAGTCTCAATCTGGAACTCCAGACTAGTCCAGAACCCTCCAAGATGCCCAGAAGCCAGAGCATTACGACCCAACCAGACTGGATGGAGCCTCCAGGATCCTGCAGATCCACATCTGGTCCACCTCTGGTCCACATCTGGTCCACATCAGTCCTCCTGAAGTTGAGAGTTCTTTCAGAAGCAGAGAAGCTTGTTTGTAGTCATGGTTCTGCCTCTTGGCCTGGACACTCTTGGACAAGAGATTTTAATCTCAGTGAGTTTGATCCTGTTAAATATAACAAAAAAACAAGAAGCTCCTCTGATTCTTTGGGAGCTGACTTTAAAGGAGCTCTTCCTCAGGACAGAACGTGCAGAGTTCACATTTTTAGGAGTCCAAAGTCCTGAGGCCAGGACCAGGACCAGGACCAGGACCGGCCATGGTACTTTCAGACAGCAACTGAATGTAACATCTGGAGCTGCAGCTTCACTCTAACAGAACCGGACCAACAGCAGGACTTTCAGGTGTGTGAAGTCCAGGGTTCGGGTTCGTACAGTTGAGCTCCAACGTTGATCCAAAACCTTCACAGAGGTTTTCCTGTTAACTCATCAAACATCTGCTGCATCAGGCGGCAGCAGGATCCATGAAGGAGGCTCTGAACACGTTTAGAGCACAGCCTCATCAGTTCTAGGTGGTTCCTGACATGGAGACAGGATGGACCAGAACCTGACAGCAGCTGCACTGTTCCAGTCTGTTCTAAGGGGTTCTCCTCTGGAACTATAACTGTAGCAGAACCACACAGAAGAAACACTTTGTACACCAGAGTCTTTATGCAGAACAATGTGTTTTCAGTCCACTGCAGAACCAGAACCAGAACCAAAAGTTCTCTTCACCTGTAAAAGAAAAGTGAAAAGAAGATTTGATTTGTTTTCCTGAAATGACACAAAAATGTGTCGCCAAAAGTTTTAAAGTTAAAAAGAACGACGGCGTGAAACAGACCCGCTACTTTACTGATCAATAACAGAACTCAGCTGATCAATAACTATGATCCAGCCACCAAATCAGCTGAAGTACTGCTGGATTCTAGTTATTGATCAGACTGACTGAAGTTGGACCGGATTCTGGTCTGAAGGTTCTGGTTCTGACCCGGCTGATGTTCTAGAGTCCTGGAGGTCCATGAAATGACTTGTGAACGTCTTTTACCTGGTAACAGTTTGAACATGCAGGAGGAGGAGCCTGGTTCTTTCCTGGTGACACACGTGCACGGAGACGTGCACGTTCTTCATGTTCCTCCGGTTCTTCAGCAGCAGAGCTTCAAGTTCATCTGTGGAGGAAACACGGAACACCAACGTCAGAAAACATCACCTGAGAACTCAAACAGTGGAACGATGGGACAGGGATTGTGGATGGAACCTGAAGAACCTGAAACCCAGAACCCTGATGTCAGAGGAGAACCGACGTTCTGCCTCCGGGTCAGCCTGTTCTCCTCGGGTTCTGTTGTCTGCTGATCGGTGCTGTTCCACTTCTCTCAGATGGAATATTTACTGGCTGCCACGTTACGTAAGGCTCTCAGCTCTGATGTTCGATGACGAATCAAAGCCTCTCAAAGATCCACAGAAGCGTTTCAGTCGACCCGATCGTCCTTCAGAACAGAACCGAGGCAGCAGCTGCTTCTAGAACCCAGCAGCTCCCAGTTCATCTGACAGGTTCTGTTCCAGTCGCCTGTAGAACGGTCTGACTCCCTGTCAGTCTACCATTCTGCATTCACCTCCTCCTCCTCCTTTTCATCTCCTCCTCTTCTTTTCCTCTTCATCTCCTCCTCTTCTTCCCCCTCTTCTCCTTTTCTTCCTCCTCCTCTTGTTCCTCGTCCTCATCTTCCTTCTCCTCCTCTGCCTCTCCTCTTCTTCCTTCTGTTCCTCCTCTTCTTCCTCCTCCTCCTCTCCTCCTCCTCTTCTTCCTTCTCTTCTTCCTCCTCCTCTTCTTCCTCATCTTCCTTCTCCTCCTCCTCCTCCTCCTCCTCTCCTCCTCCTCTTCCTCATCTTCCTTCTCCTCCTTTTCCTCCTCCTCCTCCTCCTCCTCTTCCTTTTCCTTTTCATGTCCTCCTCCTCTTCCCTTTCTTCTCCAACCTTGTCTTCCTCCTCCTCTTCCCTCTCTTCTCCTCCTTTTCTTCCTCCTCCTCTTCCTCCTCCTCCTCCTCCTCCTCCTCCATCAGTCTCCTCTCAGCATCAGTGTTTGTCGGCAGCAGCTCTCGGTGTTTCTCGGTGCGGAGCGGCTTAGAGGCGGCAGAGAGGCGGCAGCGAGCGGCGGCAGAGCGGCAAAGCGATGCTGAGAGCGCGGCAGGATGTCTTCCTCCTCTTCCTCGTCCTGGATCCGGACTCTCCGAACCTTCCTCCTCGTCCTGCTCCTGCGGCTCCTGCTCCTTCCGCCGTGCCAACTTCACCCGCAGCCGTGCCACCTCCTGGCGCAGATCGGACACACGGTGCGCGTCGGTGCGCTCTTGCCGGCGCAGCGGGCTGCTCGCGTGCAGGTCCAGGCGGCGCTGAGCCGGGCGGCAGCGGCGCTGAGCCGCGAGCAGGACCCGGAGCGGGACCCGGAGCGGGACCGGGTCAACCACCTGCCCTACAACCTGAGCCTGGAGCTGGTGTCCCGGCCACTGTCCGCGGCCGACCCGGAGTCGCTGCTCCGCGGCGTGTGTCAGGGCGTGGCGGTGCAGGGAGTGTCGGCGGTGCTCGCCTTCCCGCAGAGCCGCGACGAGCTGCTACAGGTGGACCTGATGGCGTCCTTCCTGGAGGTTCCGTTCCTCAGCGTCCTGGAGCACGGGGAGCCGCTGCGCACGCAGGTGAGTCTCCGTGCACCTGGACCCGGGACCGCACGTGCGCTCCGAGGGCGCACACGTGGTCCCGTCGGTCCGCTCGGTCCGGGTTCGGGTCGAGTTCGGGTTTGATCGGTTTGACCTTGACCTGTTTGATGTCTGGGGGAGGAGAGAGGAGCGCGTGCAGCCGCACACAGATTCAGCGCGAGACGCTGTTTGTTTGTTTGTGTTTGTTTGTTTGCGTTTGTTTGTTTGCGTTTGTTTGTTTGTGTTTGTTTGTTTGCGTTTGTTTGTTTGCTGTTCAAAGTTTCGGGTTCGGTTCGACGGTTCGGAGTTTGATCTGCAGGAAGTGAAAAACTCCAGAATCAGGTCAGCGTCAGCTGCAAACCTCGTATCTCCAGCTGAGATGGACCTGGAAGGTTCGGCAGGTGTTTGGGAGATACGAGGTTTCGTACGTGTGTGTGTTAGTGTTTGTGTTAGTGTGTGTTAGTGTGTATGTGTGTGTGTGTGTGTGTGTGTGTGTGTGTGCTGGTGTGTGTGTGTGTGTTAGTGTGTGTGTGTTAGTGTGTATGTGTGTGTGTGTGTGTTAGTGTGTGTGTGTTAGTGTGTATGTGTGTGTGTGTGTGTTAGTGTGTATGTGTGTGTGTGTGTTAGTGTGTATGTGTGTGTGTGTTAGTGTGTATGTATGTGTGTGTGTGTGCTGGTGTGTTGGTGTGTGTTAGTGTGTGTGTGTGCTGGTGTGTATGTGTGTGTGTGTTAGTGTGTATGTGTGTGTGTGTGTGTTGGTGTGTGTTAGTGTGTGTGTGTGCTGGTGTGTATGTGTGTGTGTGTTAGTGTGTATGTGTGTGTGTGTGTGTTAGTGTGTGTGTGTGTGTGTTAGTGTGTGTGTGTGTGTTAGTGTGTGTGTGTGTGTGGCTGATTGGTCATTAGAAACATCCTCGGTGTGTTTTATTGAAACAGTTCTGACGCCTTCAGCTGCACAGTTCATATTAATGTTAACATTGACCTGCCAGGGTGGGAGAAACAAACACGTTTGAACGCATCATGTTTTAGTTAATGACGACTCAGAGCATCGTTAAATATTATTAACTGGAGCCACAGAGCGAGTCCATGTTGATCTTTAATTACAGTGAGCTCAATGAATAAATGACAAAAACATGTTGACGTGATCAGTGTGTTTGTGTGTGTGTGTGTGTGTGTGTCCATGAAAATGATTCATGTTGATCCAAACTGGGCAGAACAATGAACGATGTACAGTTCAGATCAGATCAATCAGTGATAGATCTATCAATACCCAATGACTGTTCATTTATACACACCGGAATTTGACCTGATAATCACATAAAAACACAGCCTGTCCAAATGCAGCTCTTAGTAACCAGGTTCAAATAGTACTACTACTGTACTGCAGTACTACTACTGCAGTACAGTAGTAGTACTGCAGTAGTAGTACTGCAGTACTACTACTGCAGTACTACTACTGCAGTAAACTCGGTCAGCAGATTTAGGTCTTGTGTAAATAAGCTGAGATGCTCGGCAGAGTGACGGAGTGACTGTCAGTCTGAGGAAGATCTCCATGAATCAGAAGCTTCTTGTTGGAGTTCAGTGTGTTGATGATGTTGAAGAAACACCTGTGGTTCTGGTCCACCTGCTACGTTTAGGTCGGGAGGAGTCCAGGTTGGGGTGGTTTTAGATGCTGTTGGCGGTTTTGTCCTCTGGGGGCAGCAGTGAGCAGCCACAGATGTTCTGCTTGGAACCAAAGCAGCTGCAGAGTCAGTCGGCTGTTGATGGTCACCAGCAGCTTCTTTCCATGTTGGTCCTTCTGAGCGCGCTCAGTGAGTGTAGACGCTGCTGAGCCTTTTAACCGTCGCTGTGGCAGAACAGCACGGAGTCAACCAATGACTCTTTGCTATTTCTCCCTCAGCTGTGGCTTTCAGGGTTCAGACAGGACTCAGGATTTATCGTTGTTCATTGTTTTAACAGTTCTGCGGTTACATCAGCCTGATTGATCAGCCTGATCGATCAGCCTGATCGACCAGCCTGAGCAATCTTCATGGTCTTCAGCCTGTCCCTTCGTGACGTCCTGATGAGAGGTTCAGGATGATCCAGCCGTCCACAGGCTTGTTTTCTGTACTTTGAATTATTTCTACTTTGTTTCAGAGAACTCTGCAGTTTTCTGTCGTTCTGCTGCTCAGCTTTAAAAAGTGAAACGAGCGACGCTGAATAAACCAGTTTGTTTTCTTCCTCCTCCATCATGTGGCCTTCATAGGCCCAGAAGCTCTTGTCAGGATCAGTGTGTCGGACCTTTCTGACTGAGTTCTGATCTCGTCTGCTGTGAACTTGGTTTTATCGGGCTGCTTCAGCGTTGAGTAATTAAAGCTCCTGTTATTCCGTCACACTGTGAGTTACGTTCCTGCGCTGGACCCTTTAACAAACAACAAAGCCTTCGTGTATTTAAAGTCTGGATTTTCCCTTAAAGGGATGTTTGCAGCATTTCAGGTTTCCACTGACTACAAACAGCTTAAAGGGAACAGACCACAGTGGAACTAAAACAAGAAGCTGAGCTTAGGAAGAGCTCCTCTAAGAAAGCTTGAAGTCACACTAAGAAAAGAAGAACGTGACCGAGACACAGCTCCATGACCGAAATACAGCGTCCACAGTGGCTGTTTGAAGAAGGAGGCGGAGCCAGAAGAAAGGAAGTGATGGGCGGCGAGCCCAGAACCGAACACATGAGCAGCTGGAGGTGGATCTGATGCCGGATCAGTCAGAAGAACCTGCAGAGAGAAAACACGGCAGCCAACATGAACGTTTCCACCAGATGAACGTGTTTAATGCGACCTGCTGATGAATGTTTCTTCTGCGGCTCAGACTGACTTAAAGTCTCACCTCAGCAGAGATTCCACAAACCAGGAGTCACACAAACATGATGGATGACAGTCAGTGGAAGAAACAGCAGAGATCAGTGTCCGTCATCCGTCTGACTGCAGCTCCATGATAGTCTTTGACTTTTTCATTTGAGGAAACGTTTCTGCAGCTGGATTCATGCAGCAGCACGGAGACTTTCCAGATGTTGCTGCTAAACTGCTGCAGTTCAACAGCAGCTGATCCTGATCCAGGGTCAGGGAGAGCAAACATCCAGGTGACGTGTCGCCTTGGGATGATAAACCGGACAAACAAGTAAATTCACATTTGAGACAGGAGGCAGGGACGGTCAGCGTTTTGGGCTTTAATGCATCAGATTTAGTTTGGCTGCTGACATGTGTGGAATGAATGAAGCTTATTTAAATGGTGAACGTGGTCACAGATAGACTCAGAGTTTAAACCCACCGAGTGCTTGAGCTGCATCAGTGATCCGGGTTGTGTTGGTCCTGAGAAGATGCTGAAACCGTTGATATGAAGGTCTCAAGTGGAGTTCTTGTGAAACAGCTGAGCTCAGATCAGAGACAGCTGGACGTCTGAAGCCTGAAGAACGAGCAGTGAAGTCTGGAAGCTCCTCTGGAGGCTTTCTAGGCTTTTAGCAAAGATCCAGATGTTCTAACACAGATGTTTGTCTTTCGTCTGGAGTGAAGAATAAAGTCTGCTGATGACCAGAAAGGAAGAGAAGATGCAGGACCTGAACGGCTTTATTATTTATCATCTATAACAACAGTTCCACCTGGGCACACTGTGTTCTGCTACTGGTTCCACTGGTTAAACTGGTTCCACTGGTTAAACTGGTAAAACAGGTTCTACTGGTTCCACTGCTTAAGCTGGTTCCACTGGTTTCATTGGTTAAATTGGTTCCACTGGTTAAACTGGTTCCACTGGTTAAACTGGTTCCACTGTTTAAAATGGTTCCACTGGTTAAACTGGTTCCACTGGTTAAACTGGTTCCACTGGTTAAACTGGTTCCACTGGTTAAACTGGTTCCACTGGTTCCACTGGTTAAACTGAATTCACTGGTTCCACTTGTTAAACTGGTTCCACTGGTTAAACTGATTTCACTGGTTCCACTGGTTAAACTGGTTCCACTGGTTAAACTGGACAAAGTGTGAGTGATGAAATCAAATGGAGGGCACAGCTGTCAACAGCTGCAGCATCGTTTTGATGCCGGGTTAGGGTTAGGGTTCCCTCTGCTGCCACCTTTGTTCTAAATGTTAACATGAGTTCACACGATGCTGAGACGAGCAGCTCGAGGATTAACGCTCCGTCACCTGATGGAGCAGCACAGTCGGCCGATCCGCCGGCTGCTGTCGGCAGCAACTTCAGCTGCTGAGCAGCGTACAGGCGGAGAGGTTGAGGAGAAACTAGAGGTGGAGATGAACGGTGACAGACTGAACTGAGAGGTGTTCATTGTTTTAACGTTGGGCTCTGATGGTTCCGGGGTTTACGGATGCTAACATGCTCTCAGGTGTTTGCGATCAGTGATGGATGACGGTGCTTCTGTTTTGTGTTTGTTGTTCTGCTGGATTCTACTCCGAGTGAAGAACAAATACGTTCAAAAGGATCGACCAGAGCAGAACATGACTCAGGACGGGGGTCTTGGGTGTCGTTTGCTTTCATCTGTACATGGGGTTAGGGCTGGGGTTAGATGCTGCTTGTTCAGATGTACTAAAAGACTTCACTGATGTTTTCACACAGCTGTGTTTCCAGATGTCCGTCTCCGATGAGAGGATTTTCTTCATCACATTACTGTAAACTGAGTATTTGTTGTTTCATGGACTAAATGATGACGTTGATCACAGTAAGACGTGCTTCCTGCTGACGTCCTCCAACATTAAAGGTCTGTCAGGATGATATTTCTGACTCTGAATCAGTGTGTTTGGTTGAACCTCGGCTGTCGTATCAGAGCGGCCGCTAACAGATTTCTAATGAAGGCCTGTGATGCTCACCGTAATGGTCGACTGGCCTGATGTCAGAGCTTATCGAGGTGACGGGGAGACAGTTTCCCAGAATCCTTTGAGCCGTCTGTTGTTTGAACAGACTGATCAGGTCAGCAGGGACCCTCAGCTCCTCTGTTTCTGGGAGGTCCGACCTTTTTTACCAAGCAGGCTACAGAATCTGTTTCTCTGTGATGCATGTGAACAGTACAAACTACGTTTTCTTTGTGTCCTGAAGCAACAAACCAGCTGATTGCGTCTGTTTGAAGTGGCGCCGCTCATCCTCCTGCTGCTGTTGTTGATTTCAGAGATTCTCTGATGAAGCTCCAACATCTGCTCAGAGACTCAGAGGGAAGCGAGCTGCTGTTTGATGTTTGCTCTGCAGATTCCTCTGATCAGGTCAAAGACGTTCAACACGCAACAACAGGTTTATTGCAGCTAAAATTCTGTTTCTGTTGGTTGTTGTTCATTTTAGTGTTGCTGTTCAGATTCATAATGAGTTTTCATTGATATTAATTTAAGAAGTGTAGTCTGGTCTCATGTAACCCTCCATCATTATACTGGTTGACAAAAACTAAAAATATGAGTGTAGTTTGATCTGTCTTATGTTTCAAACCATCGTCTTCTAAATTAGTCAAATTAGAGCGAGGTTTATTCTAAAGACTGCTGTTTAGTAACATCCTGTTGTTCTCTGGGAAGCCTCTGACAATCTGAGTGTAGTCTGGTTTCTGGTTCCACAACAAACCATGGTCCTGCTTTAAAAGATGCCGTAGAGTTTGATCTGAATCCAAAGACATCATGACTCACTGCTTCATTATCAGATCCAATCAATGACCAATATCCAGCAGACAGATGATCAACAAGAAGACCTAGAGATTTCCAAAACACAAAACCTTTTACTGCCTATTGAAGTATCAGCAGCAGCCACTGTCTGTAGTAGTACTGCATTATCTCTGAAATAATACGTCCAGAATTCAACATCCAGTTTGCATTAAATCATGAATGACACACATGATGTCTGTCAGGTTAAAAGACATTTTGAAAGAAAGTTGCAGAGTCAGTACATGGCTGAAAACACGTCTTTAGAAAGATGATAAATGAACCACAGAGAACCAGAACTGCTGAGGATGGATGGATGGATGGATGGATGGATGGATGGATGGATGATGGATGGATGGATGTATGATGGATGGATGGATGGATGGATGGATGGATGATGGATGGATGGATGGATGGATGGATGATGGATGGATGGATGGATGGATGGATGGATGGATGGATGGATGGATGGATGGATGTATGATGGATGGATGGATGGATGGATGGATGATGGATGGATGGATGGATGGATGATGGATGGATGGATGGATGGATGGATGGATGGATGATGGATGGATGGATGGATGGATGGATGGATGATGGATGGATGGATGGATGGATGGATGTATGATGGATGGATGGATGGATGGATGGATGGATGATGGATGGATGTATGATGGATGGATGGATGGATGGATGATGGATGGATGTATGATGGATGGATGGATGGATGGATGATGGATGGATGGATGGATGGATGGATGGATGGATGATGGATGTATGATGGATGGATGGATGGATGGATGGATGGATGGATGGATGGATGGATGTATGATGGATGGATGGATGGATGATGGATGGATGGATGGATGGATGGATGTATGATGGATGGATGGATGGATGGATGGATGGATGGATGGATGGATGATGGATGGATGGATGGACGGATGGATGATGGATGGATGGATGGATGGATGGATGATGGATGGATGGATGAATGATGGATGGATGATGGATGGATGGACCATCAGCAAGGAAACACAAACTACCACCTGCTGCTGAGAGACACCTGGTCAGGATGGTCCAGAGTCAACCAGGAACCAGCAGAAAGCAGGTCTGGATGAACCAGAAGCTGCTGGAACACAGCTGTCAGTGTCCACAGGGTTGGACATCAACATGAGCTGAGAGGCTCCATGAAGAAGGAAGTTCTTCCTCTAGAAGCAGAACCTTAAAGCTCCACTGATCACATGGACAAAGAAAAGGCCTTCTGGAGGAAAGTTCTGAGGTCAGATGGAACAAAGACTGAGGAGAAACATGTCTGGAGGAGAGAAGGTGAGTTTCAGATAGTTTAAGCAGATATCAGCTGCTAGCTTATTATTGTACAACCTGAGTCATGTGAAGTTATATCTACAAGACTAACATCAGGAACCTCGTGGCTCTCAGTTCCAGAAATAGCCACAGAAAGCAGCTGTCTTACCTGAGACCAGGTGAGCTCATCAGGTGGATACTAGAAGTCATTACCAGACAGTTGGAGTCATATAAAGTACTACTGTTTGTATGTTTAACCCAGGAAGCCACACATGTTTGGTGTCAATGGATTCTTTGGAGTCTCCAGCTTCGTATGAAACCACACTGACTTCATCAGGTTAGATCAGCCTTGAAAGGCAGCAGTGTTAAAGACTCAACATCATTAGGATCAGTTTTAGATCATGGTGATCAATAAGCATGGTCTGATTAAACTGTAGCCTGTGGCTCTGTTTTTCCCTTCTATATGATTACATTAGAAATGAGTCGACCAGCAGGCTGCAGTTTAAGTTTTGGCTCTTCAAACAAACGATGTCAGTTTCCCCTCTATTTTGTTTAGTTGCGGGTTAGTTTAGCTAGTTTATTATGCAGGACAGTACAAGACTTTTCTCAATGTAGGAAACCTAAGATGGAGCTTTAAAGTCCAATCTCATATTTTGGAAATGATGAATAGTTGATCATAAAAGTAAAGTTAGCAGCAGGCAGACCTCAGGAACCGCAGTAAAAGATCACAGTCATTAATGTGTTGAAGGGTTTATCAGAAACTAATGTGATGAAGAGGGGAGGGGCCACAGAGACCCCCGATCAGCTGACTATCTGTCGTCATGACGACACATTCAGAGTGAAGGAGGAGGAGCTCTCTGATCAGATTTATTGATCAGCTGCAGTTGGGTTCAACTTTATGACACGTTCAGATTCATTAGAAGTAAGGAGCGAGTGAGCTCTGTAGCGTTTTTATAACATCATCTCTGTTGAACAACCGCCGCAGAGACGGAAGCTCGTTTAAGGAAAACTGATAATTCAGCTAAAAACTGTGGAGCTGCTGGACTCTCAGATGAACCTGATCCTACAGGTGAGATCAGCGATCTGATCAGTCGTATTGATCAGCTGAAGCAGCAGATTGTGTCAGACGTGGTTTGATCAGTGCTGTGATGCTTTTGGTCCTAATGGTTATTTGTGAATCGGTCTGGCTGCTGTTTTCAGTGTTAAATTCAGCTTGACTGTGAAATAACTGAATCTTTTAATCCCTCTGAAGACGAGCAGCAGCAGATTAGTTTCCCATCATGCCTCACTCGTCTCTTTGTTTGACCTCAGCAGGTCTGACTGGTTCTGTTTCACCTCTGAGATTTAACCACAAACACCTGGCTGAGACAGGCAAACTAAAAATACTTCAGCTTAGAGCTCTGCAGGGACCAATGAGCTGCCAGGAAACACTGATGAAACTGTTCACAGGTGAAGAGTCTGAGGTTCGTGCATCAAACACGTCGTCAGAGTAAAGATGATACTTGGCCCCTGAGACATTTGACAGAATCTACCTGTGAGGAGTGAAACTGAAGCTCCTCAGTTTGTCTGTAGGACGGAGCGTCGGGGTTTAACTGAGTTTAAACTGTAGATTCGGTGTGTTTGTCCTCCGTAGCTTCGGTGTTTCAGAGAGTAGAAGCCTCACTGTGCTGCAGCTGACTGCTTTTAGCTTGTTGAAGCAGCCAGTTTACCAATAACTCAACTTGTCCAAAAACAGTAGCAGAGCCGAGCAGCGCCCAGTGAAACCAGTGAAACCAGTGAAACCATTCAGTCTGTAATGGCAGCTGTATGATCAGAGCTGTTAAGATTAGCTACTGAATCATTAGTTGACAGAAAGTGAATCAGATGTTGGCTTGAATGTAAACGTCTCATATTTGATCCTCTTCGGTTGCTTTGTTTGATGTTATGTTTCTGTCTTGTTGTTGGGAGAACAAAGGAAGTTGGTCAAACTCAGGTTCTGATGTTTTAAACACTGTCTGAAGTTGTACTGACCAAATGAATAAACCAAGGAAAAGACAGATTCATGGATCATAAAGGTGAAAAGTACATGAAGATTCAACAAACCTCCGGATGTAACCTTTTCCCGCAACTGTGTCATTAGTGGTGTGTTGGTAGGTGGTGTGTTGGTAGGTGTTGTGTATCAGTAGGTGGTGTGTATCAGTAGGTGGTGTGTATCAGTAGGTGGTGTGTTGGTAGGTGTTGTGTATCAGTAGGTGGTGTGTATCAGTAGGTGGTGTGTTGGTAGGTGGTGTGTTGGTAGGTGTTGTGTATCAGTAGGTGGTGTGTATCAGTAGGTGGTGTGTTGGTAGGTGGTGTGTATCAGTAGGTGGTGTGTTGGTAGGTGGTGTGTAACAGTAGGTGGTGTGTTGGTAGGTGGTGTGTTGGTAGGTGGTGTGTTGGTAGGTGGTGTGTTGGTAGGTGGTGTGTATCAGTAGGTGGTGTGTTGGTAGGTGGTGTGTATCAGTAGGTGGTGTGTTGGTAGGTGGTGTGTTGGTAGGTGGTGTGTATCAGTAGGTGGTGTGTTGGTAGGTGGTGTGTATCAGTAGGTGGTGTGTTGGTAGGTGGTGTGTTGGTAGGTGGTGTGTATCAGTAGGTGGTGTCTTGGTAGGTGGTGTGTTGGTAGGTGTTGTGTTGGTAGGTGTTGTGTTGGTAGGTGTTGTGTATCAGTAGGTGTTGTGTTGGTAGGTGGTGTGTTGGTAGGTGTTGTGTATCAGTTGGTGGTGTGTTGGTAGGTGTTGTGTATCAGTAGGTGGTGTGTTGGTAGGTGTTGTGTATCAGTAGGTGGTGTGTATCAGTCGTTGGTGTGTTGGTAGGTGTTGTGTATCAGTAGGTGTTGTGTTGGTAGGTGGTGTGTAACAGTAGGTGGTGTGTATCAGTAGGTGTTGTGTATCAGTAGGTGGTGTGTTGGTTGGTGGTGTGTTGGTAGGTGTTGTGTATCAGTAGGTGTTGTGTTGGTAGGTGGTGTGTATCAGTAGGTGGTGTGTATCAGTAGGTGGTGTGTTGGTAGGTGTTGTGTATCAGTCGGTGGTGTGTTGGTAGGTGTTGTGTATCAGTAGGTGGTGTGTTGGTAGGTGTTGTGTATCAGTAGGTGTTGTGTTGGTAGGTGGTGTGTATCAGTAGGTGGTGTGTTGGTAGGTGGTGTGTTTCAGTAGGTGGTGTGTTGGTAGGTGGTGTGTATCAGTAGGTGGTGTGTTGGTAGGTGGTGTGTTGGTAGGTGTTGTGTATCAGTAGGTGGTGTGTTGGTAGGTGGTGTGTATCAGTAGGTGGTGTGTTGGTAGGTGGTGTGTATCAGTAGGTGGTGTGTTGGTAGGTGTTGTGTATCAGTAGGTGTTGTGTTGGTAAGTGGTGTGTATCAGTAGGTGGTGTGTTGGTAGGTGTTGTGTATCAGTAGGTGTTGTGTTGGTAGGTGGTGTGTATCAGTAGGTGGTGTGTTGGTAGGTGGTGTGTTTCAGTAGGTGGTGTGTTGGTAGGTGGTGTGTATCAGTAGGTGGTGTGTTGGTAGGTGGTGTGTATCAGTAGGTGGTGTGTTGGTAGGTGGTGTGTTGGTAGGTGTTGTGTATCAGTAGGTGGTGTGTTGGTAGGTGTTGTGTATCAGTAGGTGGTGTGTTGGTAGGTGGTGTGTATCAGTAGGTGGTGTGTTGGTAGGTGTTGTGTATCAGTAGGTGGTGTGTTGGTAGGTGGTGTGTATCAGTAGGTGGTGTGTTGGTAGGTGGTGTGTATCAGTAGGTGGTGTGTTGGTAGGTGTTGTGTATCAGTAGGTGGTGTGTTGGTAGGTGGTGTGTATCAGTAGGTGGTGTGTTGGTAGGTGTTGTGTATCAGTAGGTGTTGTGTTGGTAGGTGGTGTGTATCAGTAGGTGGTGTGTTGGTAGGTGTTGTGTATCAGTAGGTGTTGTGTTGGTAAGTGGTGTGTATCAGTAGGTGGTGTGTTGGTAGGTGTTGTGTATCAGTAGGTGTTGTGTTGGTAGGTGGTGTGTATCAGTAGGTGGTGTGTTGGTAGGTGGTGTGTTTCAGTAGGTGGTGTGTTGGTAGGTGGTGTGTATCAGTAGGTGGTGTGTTGGTAGGTGGTGTGTTGGTAGGTGTTGTGTATCAGTAGGTGGTGTGTTGGTAGGTGGTGTGTATCAGTAGGTGGTGTGTTGGTAGGTGGTGTGTATCAGTAGGTGGTGTGTATCAGTAGGTGGTGTGTTGGTAGGTGGTGTGTATCAGTAGGTGGTGTGTATCAGTAGGTGGTGTGTTGGTAGGTGTTGTGTATCAGTAGGTGGTGTGTTGGTAGGTGGTGTGTATCAGTAGGTGTTGTGTTGGTAGGTGTTGTGTATCAGTAGGTGGTGTGTTGGTAGGTGTTGTGTATCAGTAGGTGTTGTGTTGGTAGGTGGTGTGTATCAGTAGGTGGTGTGTTGGTAGGTGTTGTGTATCAGTAGGTGTTGTGTTGGTAGGTGGTGTGTATCAGTAGGTGTTGTGTTGGTAGGTGGTGTGTAACAGTAGGTGGTGTGTATCAGTAGGTGTTGTGTATCAGTAGGTGTTGTGTTGGTAGGTGTTGTGTATCAGTAGGTGTTGTGTATCAGTAGGTGTTGTGTTGGTAGGTGTTGTGTATCAGTAGGTGGTGTGTTGGTAGGTGGTGTGTATCAGTAGGTGTTGTGTTGGTAGGTGTTGTGTATCAGTAGGTGTTGTGTATCAGTAGGTGTTGTGTTGGTAGGTGTTGTGTATCAGTAGGTGTTGTGTATCAGTAGGTGTTGTGTTGGTAGGTGTTGTGTATCAGTAGGTGGTGTGTTGGTAGGTGGTGTGTATCAGTAGGTGTTGTGTTGGTAGGTGGTGTGTAACAGTAGGTGTTGTGTATCAGTTGGTGGTGTGTTGGTAGGTGTTGTGTATCAGTAGGTGTTGTGTTGGTAGGTGTTGTGTATCAGTAGGTGGTGTGTTGGTAGGTGTTGTGTATCAGTAGGTGTTGTGTTGGTAGGTGTTGTGTATCAGTAGGTGGTGTGTTGGTAGGTGTTGTGTATCAGTAGGTGTTGTGTTTGTAGGTGGTGTGTTGGTAGGTGGTGTGTTGGTAGGTGGTGTGTATCAGTAGGTGGTGTGTTGGTAGGTGTTGTGTATCAGTAGGTGTTGTGTTGGTAGGTGGTGTGTAACAGTAGGTGGTGTGTATCAGTAGGTGTTGTGTATCAGTAGGTGGTGTGTTGGTAGGTGTTGTGTATCAGTAGGTGTTGTGTTGGTAGGTGGTGTGTATCAGTAGGTGTTGTGTTGGTAGGTGGTGTGTAACAGTAGGTGGTGTGTATCAGTAGGTGTTGTGTATCAGTAGGTGTTGTGTTGGTAGGTGTTGTGTATCAGTAGGTGTTGTGTATCAGTAGGTGTTGTGTTGGTAGGTGTTGTGTATCAGTAGGTGGTGTGTTGGTAGGTGTTGTGTATCAGTAGGTGGTGTGTTGGTAGGTGTTGTGTATCAGTAGGTGGTGTGTTGGTAGGTGGTGTGTTGGTAGGTGTTGTGTATCAGTAGGTGTTGTGTTGGTAGGTGTTGTGTATCAGTAGGTGGTGTGTTGGTAGGTGTTGTGTATCAGTAGGTGTTGTGTTGGTAGGTGTTGTGTATCAGTAGGTGTTGTGTTGGTAGGTGTTGTGTATCAGTAGGTGTTGTGTATCAGTAGGTGGTGTGTTGGTAGGTGTTGTGTATCAGTAGGTGGTTTGTTGGTAGGTGTTGTGTATCAGTAGGTGTTGTGTTGGTAGGTGTTGTGTATCAGTAGGTGTTGTGTTGGTAGGTGGTGTGTATCAGTAGGTGGTGTGTATCAGTAGGTGGTGTGTTGGTAGGTGTTGTGTATCAGTAGGTGGTGTGTTGGTAGGTGTTGTGTATCAGTAGGTGTTGTGTTGGTAGGTGTTGTGTATCAGTAGGTGGTGTGTTGGTAGGTGTTGTGTATCAGTAGGTGGTGTGTTGGTAGGTGTTGTGTATCAGTAGGTGGTGTGTTGGTAGGTGTTGTGTATCAGTAGGTGTTGTGTTGGTTGGTGTGTTGGTAGGTGGTGTGTATCAGTAGGTGGTGTGTTGGTAGGTGGTGTATCAGTAGGTGGTGTGTTGGTAGGTGTTGTGTATCAGTAGGTGTTGTGTTGGTAGGTGTTGTGTATCAGTAGGTGGTGTGTTGGTAGGTGTTGTGTATCAGTAGGTGTTGTGTTGGTAGGTGGTGTGTATCAGTAGGTGTGTGTTGGTAGGTGTTGTGTATCAGTAGGTGGTGTGTTGGTAGGTGTGTGTATCAGTAGGTGGTGTGTTGGTAGGTGTTGTGTATCAGTAGGTGGTGTGTTGGTAGGTGGTGTGTATCAGTAGGTGTGTGTTGGTAGGTGTTGTGTATCAGTAGGTGTTGTGTTGGTAGGTGTTGTGTATCAGTAGGTGTTGTGTATCAGTAGGTGTGTGTTGGTAGGTGTTGTGTATCAGTAGGTGTTGTGTTGGTAGGTGTTGTGTATCAGTAGGTGGTGTGTTGGTAGGTGGTGTGTATCAGTAGGTGTTGTGTTGGTAGGTGGTGTGTATCAGTAGGTGTTGTGTATCAGTTGGTGGTGTGTTGGTAGGTGTTGTGTATCAGTAGGTGTTGTGTTGGTAGGTGTTGTGTATCAGTAGGTGGTGTGTTGGTAGGTGTTGTGTATCAGTAGGTGTTGTGTTGGTAGGTGTTGTGTATCAGTAGGTGGTGTGTTGGTAGGTGTTGTGTATCAGTAGGTGTTGTGTTTGTAGGTGGTGTGTTGGTAGGTGGTGTGTTGGTAGGTGGTGTGTATCAGTAGGTGGTGTGTTGGTAGGTGTTGTGTATCAGTAGGTGTTGTGTTGGTAGGTGGTGTGTAACAGTAGGTGGTGTGTATCAGTAGGTGTTGTGTATCAGTAGGTGGTGTGTTGGTAGGTGTTGTGTATCAGTAGGTGTTGTGTTGGTAGGTGGTGTGTATCAGTAGGTGTTGTGTTGGTAGGTGGTGTGTAACAGTAGGTGGTGTGTATCAGTAGGTGTTGTGTATCAGTAGGTGTTGTGTTGGTAGGTGTTGTGTATCAGTAGGTGGTGTGTTGGTAGGTGTTGTGTATCAGTAGGTGGTGTGTTGGTAGGTGTTGTGTATCAGTAGGTGGTGTGTTGGTAGGTGGTGTGTTGGTAGGTGTTGTGTATCAGTAGGTGTTGTGTTGGTAGGTGTTGTGTATCAGTAGGTGGTGTGTTGGTAGGTGTTGTGTATCAGTAGGTGTTGTGTTGGTAGGTGTTGTGTATCAGTAGGTGTTGTGTTGGTAGGTGTTGTGTATCAGTAGGTGTTGTGTATCAGTAGGTGGTGTGTTGGTAGGTGTTGTGTATCAGTAGGTGGTGTGTTGGTAGGTGTTGTGTATCAGTAGGTGTTGTGTTGGTAGGTGTTGTGTATCAGTAGGTGTTGTGTTGGTAGGTGGTGTGTATCAGTAGGTGGTGTGTATCAGTAGGTGGTGTGTTGGTAGGTGTTGTGTATCAGTCGGTGTTGTGTTGGTAGGTGTTGTGTATCAGTAGGTGTTGTGTTGGTAGGTGTTGTGTATCAGTAGGTGTTGTGTTGGTAGGTGTTGTGTATCAGTAGGTGTTGTGTTGGTAGGTGTTGTGTATCAGTAGGTGGTGTGTTGGTAGGTGTTGTGTATCAGTAGGTGTTGTGTTGGTAGGTGTTGTGTGTCAGTAGGTGGTGTGTTGGTAGGTGTTGTGTATCAGTCGGTGTTGTGTTGGTAGGTGTTGTGTATCAGTCGGTGTTGTGTTGGTAGGTGGTGTGTATCAGTAGGTGTTGTGTTGGTTGGTGTTGTCTATCAGTAGGTGTTGTGTTGGTAGGTGGTGTGTATCAGTAGGTGTTGTGTATCAGTCGGTGGTGTGTTGGTAGGTGTTGTGTATCAGTCGGTGTTGTGTTGGTAGGTGTTGTGTATCAGTAGGTGTTGTGTTGGTAGGTGTTGTCTATCAGTAGGTGTTGTGTTGGTAGGTGGTGTGTATCAGTAGGTGTTGTGTATCAGTAGGTGGTGTGTTGGTAGGTGTTGTGTATCAGTAGGTGGTGTGTTGGTAGGTGGTGTGTTTCAGTAGGTGGTGTGTTGGTAGGTGGTGTGTATCAGTAGGTGGTGTGTTGGTAGGTGGTGTGTATCAGTAGGTGTTGTGTATCAGTAGGTGGTGTGTTGGTAGGTGTTGTGTATCAGTAGGTGGTGTGTTGGTAGGTGGTGTGTATCAGTAGGTGGTGTGTATCAGTAGGTGGTGTGTTGGTAGGTGTTGTGTATCAGTCGGTGGTGTGTTGGTAGGTGTTGTGTATCAGTAGGTGGTGTGTATCAGTAGGTGGTGTGTTGGTAGATGTTGTGTATCAGTAGGTGGTGTGTATCAGTAGGTGGTGTGTTGGTAGGTGGTGTGTATCAGTAGGTGGTGTGTTGGTCGGTGGTGTGACTTCAGGTGTGCGTCTGCAGCAGGATTTCCTGTTCACCTGAAACCACCTCCTTCTGGAGAGCGTGCTGATCCCTCACTTTAGTCTGTCAGGTCGACTTTAGCAGTTTGACCTCAGCTGCCGAGAGTTAAGTTTTATTCCGGGTCAACTTTGAGACCCGTCTGAACCCGCATGGTTCTGCTGTTTAAACCTGAACCCCATTTGGAAAAACAGTCTCACAAATCAAATCACCTCAACATTCTCATCCATGGTCTGTCTTTTGATGCTCCTTGTAGTTTGTATTCTTTAATCTTAATCATTCCTTTGTGTTTTCCTTCTGTGATGTTAATTCATTTGTTATCTGTTGATTTTCACCGCCTATAGATGGAGGTTCCACTCTGAACAAAGGGAATCATTGTCAGTGATTAGATGACTGTTCATGTTTCAGGTTTAAAGGTTGGTGTTGATGTAACCCTTTAACCACTTCCGGTACGCCCCAACCTCCTAACCTCCTGACCTCCTGACCTCCTGACCTCCTTTAAGGTGCGGGTCAAAGAGTCACTTCCTCCTCCGTCTCCATGGTGGCTGTGGCGTGGTCAAGTTGACGTTTTAAACTTTTGACTGGAGCTCTTTGAATCTTGTGCACCGTCCCGTACTGATGAGTCTTTTACCGACATGTTTAAAATCACTGTCGTTGCCTTCTTTGGCGTGACGCTGCTGTAAATGTAATATTTTGGGTCTTTCACTGTCACCGTTATTCCCTCTGCAGAGTTTCACACCTGTGTGCAGGTAATGCTTCCTGCAGCAGTGCATTCTGGGAGATGTTGCGACCTGTAACATGTTGCCAATCAAGCTGAGCCGTGTTCATGAATGACACAGAGCAAGAGCTGTCAGACCGAGTCCAGAATCCCGTTAAGACTCCCTCGTTAGGAGACTTAATGAGCTGATAATTAGCTGCTGAAGCTTCAGTCTGCGAACTGATGAACACAATGATAACAATTCAGACACACAAAGAGACACACAAACACACTGATAATAAATCAGACACACACGCACTGACCACTTTGCAGTGATGATGCATTCAGGTTCTGTGGGACAAACAGGAGCCTCTAGTTTTAGTTTGTAATAGATTCAATTCACGTTTTGCTCCGTTCAGAGGCAATTACTGCCAACACAAACACACTCTAACACACACACAGAGTCAGACACGCACTTTAAGACGCACACTCTGAGCCCTGAGCTGCCTTCAGGCTCTCAGACGTCAGCGAGAAACATTTCCACCAGATAACAGACAGAAAAATATTTATATTCTGTCTAAAACTGAAGCCGGTTACAGATGAGACTCACTTATTTATTCCCACAGGATCGCTCACTCACTGAGTATCAACACACACTGAATAAAAACACACTCGACACAAACTCGAGCTTTTCTTCGTCCTTCACCTGAATCCAAGGTCGTTTGGTTCTTCGAAGTGGATCCGCTGCTGCTGTGTTTGAGCTTTAATCATAATGTTTTTTCATGCTGTGGTGTGAGTCGGTGATGTCTTCGTCGAGTTTGTGTTTTTCTGGTGTGTGTTGATGCTCAGACGTTCTGCTGGCGTTGGTTATGTGTAGATCATTATTTCACACAGACAGCCGGAGGTTCACTGAGAGAAACTGCAGAAACAGAATCATCGGTTTGATTTCATCATTCTATTCTGGAGTGTAGGTGGGTGAGCTCCTCCTTCACACTGATGTCAAACAGTTCAGCAGGTGAAGGAGCCTCGTTATCTGGAATCCTTATTCGCTCAGTTAACACCAGGAACATCCTTCTTATTGAAGACGTCCCGGACGGATCCGCTGGAGGACGTTCAGGGCTGGTTTCTGTTGTCTCATTTGCAGCCTGACAGGCTCAGAGACAACGAACATGATGGATCATTTTATTATTTGTTAGTTGTTTATTTATCATGACAGTGTTTCTGCAGGTTCTTAAATCCTCCGTGATCATCTGATCCAGAGATTTGCAGACCGGTGCCTCAGAGCAGTTGTTATCTAAGTTCCTCTCTGGCCATTGATTGAGCCAGAGCTGGCTGGTCTATTAGGCAATATAGGCAAATGGTAAGGGCGCCATGGCCTCCAGGGGGCGCCACAAAATCGGGAAGTATATGTAAATCACCAATGGAGGGGGGCGCCATATAAATCTCACCTACGGCACCACACTGGGTAGGGCCGGCTCTGGATTAAGTCCCTAAAAACTCAACTCTGTGTATTAAAGTTAGATATTTAGATTTTTTACCTCTGCCAAGGAGGTTATGTTTTTGCCGGCGTTGGTTTGTTTGTTAATTATATATTTGTTTGTTTGTTTGTTTGTGTGCAAAATAACTCTAAAACTCATGGACGGATTTGGATGAAATTTTCAGGAAATGTGTGAAATGGGACAAAGAAGAAATGATGACATGTTGGGACTGATCCGGATCACCGTCTGCATCCAGGATTTTTTTTAAATCTAAGTGTAACCGGGTGGACAGTTACATGCAGTTTACTCTAAAAGCCACCAGAGGGCATTCTTGTTTTTGGGGTAACTCCCTCTGACCACCTCACATTTTGTTGATTTAATGTGTTTGTAAATGGAAATTAAAAATAAAATACACCCGTGAAAAACTTATTTCTCTACTTCCTGTTGGTTTTGGCTCCGTGACCCGTCTGACTTGTGATGAGGAAGGATCTGGTATCTAAAGCTCCAGTGTTAGCTCACTGTTAGCAGACCTTGCTGTGTGCCGTGGCCTGATGAAGACCCACTGTGGGGTCCAAACGTTGCTTGGCTCACATTGTTCACTATTTCACAGTGGACTTTTCACCAGCGTGGGGTTTATTTGTCCCTTTGGAGGGACCTTGTGGTGCCGCTAGCTCCGCACAAATGCTAGCGCTAAATCGCTAGTATTTGTCTGCTTTCTGGAATGTTTTTGGGAAGGTTTTGAGGTTTTCTGTTCCTTTAGCTTTGCTTTTTGGTTTCCTTATGTTTCCTTAGGGTGGGGGGCTTCTGCCTGGAGCTGTCTTTTCATTTTCAGGGTGTTTTTTGGGGTTATGTTGGTGTTTTCTGCCGTACATTAGTGTAGTGGAGCATTCACTTTCTAACCGATTTTTATTTCATTACCATGGTTAGAAATCACTTAGTTAGCATAGGCTGGGCTTACAAACGGGGGGATTTGATATCCACGGTTAAACTTAATGTTAAGGAGTTTAAAATAAGGTTTAAAGGGCTTTAATTCATATAAAGGACTGTATTGGGGACTGTAAAGTGGGGGACCGGGGTTCAATAAAATGTAAAATATTTTCATGTCATGGGGTTAAAAATTCATTGGGTGGGTTTAATAATTTAAAATACTTTCACAGGTATTTCATAGTTTCAGGGATTTCATATAATTTTGAATAAGTTAAATTAAAAAAGTGGAGACAGAACTGTGGGGATTTTATTTCATTAAGGGGTTTGTTTGGAAGTTTTTTGGTTTCTTTCACCACTTTTCTGTTCATTCTTGGCCTTCAGTTCATCAGCATTTGCAATCCATATCCTCATATTAAATAATACACACCACTCCTTATTGTTTATGCTACAAAGCTCTCAGTATAACAGACATAAGACAAGAGACGCCACATTGTCGGTAGGACATTTGAACTGTCTGTAATTACATTTGTATCTGTAACGTTCCATACAAAATATGTGAATTGGGAGACTGTGTTGGGGGTGGACTGAAGCTCCTTGGTGGAGGTATGTGCTGAGTGCTTTTCTAGTTTTACATTAAAACAATCAGTTTCTTCCTTGAAATGGCTTTGATGTAACATTCACATGTATGGTCTAAGCAGCCCTGTAAAGTGTAAAATGATTCTTAACTATATCTCCTCTTAATAACTCTATTATTTCTAAACTGAACAGCAGAAGGGTTGGGTTACAGTCCAACACAAATCCTTTATAAAGACTATATTAACAATTCACTGACACACAAGTTAAAAAAGCTGTGATCCCGAAACTACACTGAGTCTAGCTGTGGTTCCAGTCAGTCTAACTGATGAACAGGATTCCGAATGAGCTGTGAACAGCCCCTAACCCTAACAGGCAGACCATGGTGCTTGAAGATGCTGTAATTACTTTAATAAACCTTTTTATATATAAACAAGATGGTATCAGTGGAGAATGTCTTCATCATCTTCAGACCATTGGTACACAATAAACAAGAGATGATGGATGGATGATGGATGGATGATGATGGATGATGGATGGATGATGATGGATGGATGATGATGGATGGATGGATGGATGGATGATGGATGGATGATGATGGATGGATGAATGGATGATGGATGGATGATGATGGATGATGGATGGATGATGATAGATGGATGATGGATGATGGATGGATGGATGATGGATGGATGATGATGGATGATGGATGGATGATGATGGATGGATGATGATGGATGATGGATGGATGATGATGGATGGATGATGGATGATGGATGGATGATGATGGATGGATGATGGATGGATGATGATGGATGATGGATGGATGATGATGGATGGATGAATGGATGATGGATGGATGATGATGGATGATGGATGGATGATGATGGATGGATGATGGATGATGGATGGATGGATGATGATGGATGATGATGGATGATGATGGATGATGGATGGATGATGATGGATGGATGAATGGATGATGGATGGATGATGATGGATGATGGATGGATGATGATAGATGGATGATGGATGATGGATGGATGGATGATGGATGGATGATGATGGATGATGGATGGATGATGATGGATGGATGATGATGGATGATGGATGGATGATGATGGATGATGGATGGATGATGATGGATGGATGAATGGATGATGGATGGATGATGATGGATGATGGATGGATGATGATAGATGGATGATGGATGATGGATGGATGGATGATGGATGGATGATGATGGATGATGGATGGATGATGATGGATGGATGATGATGGATGATGGATGGATGATGATGGATGGATGATGGATGATGGATGGATGATGATGGATGGATGATGGATGGATGATGATGGATGATGGATGGATGATGATGGATGGATGAATGGATGATGGATGGATGATGATGGATGATGGATGGATGATGATGGATGGATGATGGATGATGGATGGATGGATGATGATGGATGATGATGGATGATGGATGGATGATGATGGATGGATGATGGATGGCTAAGGGATGATGATGATGGATGGATGAATGATGGATAGCTAATGGATAATGATGGATGATGATGGATGATAATGGATGATGGACGATGATGGATGGATGGATGGATAATGGATGGATGATAGATATATGATGGATGGATGATGATGGATGGATGATGGATGGCTAAGGGATGATGATGGATGGATGGATGAATGATGGATGGCTAATGGATAATGATGGATGATAATGGATGATGGATGATGGATGATGGATGATAATGGATGATGGATGATGATGGATGGATGGATAATGGATGGATGATGGATGCTACGGGATGATGATGGATGGATGGATGGATGGATGATGGATGATAATGGATGGGTGATGGATGATGATGGATGAATGGATGATGATAGATTATAATGGAGGATGGATGGATCAATGATAGATGATGATGGATGATAATGGATGGATGGACGAAGATGGATAATAATGGATGATAATGGATGATAATGGATGATGGATGGATGGATGGATGATGAATAAATGGATGGATGATTAATGGATGATGGATTTATGATGGATGATGACGGATGGTGGATGGATGGATGATGACGGATGATAATGGATGATAATGGATGATGGATCAATGATGGATGATGGATGATGATGGAAGGATGATGATGGATGGATGATAATGGATGATGGATCAATGATGGATGATGGATGATGACGGATGGATGGATGATGGATGGATGAGGATGATGGATGGATGGATGATGAATAAATGGATGGATGATTAATGGATGATGGATGGATGATGGATGATGACGGATGATGGGTGGATGATGATGGATGATAATGGATGATAATGGATGATGGATCAATGATGGATGATGATGGGTGGATGATGATGGATGATAATGGATGATGGATCAATGATGGATGATGATGGATGGATGATGATAGATGATTAATGGATGATGGATGGATGATGGATGATGGATGATGGATGGATGATGGATGGATGATAATGGATGATGGGTGAACAGGGCTGCAGTCACTGCTTCTCTCTGCAGCCCATCACACCAGCTCACATGTGACTCAGCTCAAACTGAGGAGGAATATGGGAACAGACCTCACCACTGTGCAGGCTGACAGGATCAGCTCTTGATGTGTCTGAAACTCTGGAAATGTGAATCTGTGTCTGAGGCATCACGACTCTGCAGCTTCAAGGTGTAAACACTCCACAGTGGTGCTGACTGATGGTTTCAGCAGATTAGAGCTCCATGTGGACATTTAACAAGGTGAAACACTGGCTCTTCATTTCATTGTGTCTTTTAAAAATCTGACTTGTAAATAACTTCATGGGTTGTATTTTCAGTTTGACCTTGAACGTGCTGTATTTCCATCCTTCCAATAAGGGCACTACCAGCTAACCAGAAAATACACCTGAGTCTCATTTTCTGCATTTGTTCAGAAGAAACATTCACACCAAAACCTTAACGGTCTTTATTTCTTCCCGGTTTCATCAGATGCTTCATTTCTCCCCAGAGAGCAGCGAGCTGCAGCGTGGTGTTGTTGTTGTTGTTGTTGTTGTTGTGGTTGTGTTTGTCTCCTCTGCAGTGTGAAATCCTGCAGCACTTTGACAGTTTCAGCTTCCTCACAGTGACTCAGTTCGAGCGTTGCTGCTCACTTGTTGTGTCTCAGTGTGAAATAAATCCAGTTTGGCTTTGAGCTGCCGTTCATGGATGATGTGAAACCTTCACAAACACAAACATCTATTTACTATTTAGAACCCCTTTGATCAGAGGAGGATTATCCCGCCGTCGCTCTGCTGTCGCTCTCACTTCTTTTTTCAGTTCCTCTCTCATCGTCTCTGCTGTAGCTTCTTCACTCTCTTTCCACTTTAACATCGGCTCTTGTTGGTTTTACATGATTCGTCTCCTCTGATGGAGGGATGACGACAAATACCAGGAAGAAGGACTGTTTCTGTAGAGAGGCAGAGCTGCAGTTTTCCATCGACATGGAAACGAGCTGTTTTATTTGCTTCAGTTTCACAGGGAGTTAGAAAAATCAACGAGAGCAAAGGCAGAGAAGATCGTCACCAACCTGCCAGCAAACATGTCGAACTTAGAAAAATACATCTGCAAATAAGAACAACACAAACAAAGACCCCTGCAGGCTTTAGCCAGACTCTAGGGACAGAATCATTATGACTGTTGGTGGACATAGAGGTGGAACCTGGACAGGTGGAAATGTGAGACCGTTGCTTCTGCATGGCTTCAAAGGAGAAACCACCACCGAGGTTTCTGTAGTTCTGCTGGGAGATCTGAACGGTCATGTGTCCTATGATGGAGACACTTGGAGCGTTGACTGGGAGGTGCTAAATAGCCGAGGGCTGGGTCCAACTAGAATTTAATTCAGCAAACATCTCCAGTAGATCTGCTGCTGTCTTCTTCCACCTCTTTATTGATTAGTTTTAATAAATCACATCAGTCGACCTCCTCAGCAGCTGCTGAGTTTCTGCACCTGCAGGTGAACTGCACAAAGTGTAAACACAGAGTCTCACTAAATGTTGTGTTGGACTTATCCTGACCAAACCCAGCGGACTGAGCTGAGGTTAGGGTCACTTTACTGTCCTAATCACCAGATTCTGTTTCTAGTGAACTGTGCTGAGCTGTGATCTGTCGTCTGTAACTGAGCCTTTAGATCAAAGAGTGTTGGCTATCTGAATGTTCCGTTTAATTTGTTCCCTCGGGGGATTAATGTGTCTTCAGGCTTTCGTGTCAGCATGTTTTCTAGCTCCTGACTCCTTGGAGGCCCCTGTTTGTACAGTGTGTACAGTTGTTAGCAGATGAAACCTCACAGCAGCTGATTGGATTTAAACTGGTTGAACTCCTCATCCATTTTCTGGAGAACAAGGGACTCAGAGCAGATGTTCTCCCAGCAGGCTTTGCTCTCCCAGCAGCTCAACGCTGCTCAGGGTCACTGCTTTGGTTCATAAATAAACAGCAGAGTGGGACCTCCTCCTCTGCTTACAGCTGACTGTCACCTGAACAGGTGAACTCATAATGATGATGCTCCAGACTGATGATGATGATGATGATGATGATGCTCCAGACTGATGATGATGCTGTAGACTGATGATGAAGAAGAATAGCAAGAACAGCTGAGCAACAAGAACAAAAATTAATTTGTTTATTCAAGAAACAGAAGCAGCAATGGAGGGCAGGGGGACACCTGCAGGGCTAAACCTGCAGGACTAAACCTGCAGGAGGACACCTGCAGGACTAAACCTGCAGTAGGACACCTGCAGGACTAAACCTGCAGGACTAAACCTGCAGGGCTAAACCTGCAGGACACCTGCAGGACTAAACCTGCAGGGCTAAACCTGCAGGACTAAACCTGCAGGACTAAATCTGCAGGAGGACACCTGCAGGACTAAACCTGCAGGGCTAAACCTGCAGGACACCTGCAGGACTAAACCTGCAGGACTAAACCTGCAGGACTAAATCTGCAGGAGGACACCTTCAGGACTAAACCTGCAGGACTAAACCTGAAGGAGGACACCTTCAGGACTAAACCTGCAGGACTAAACCTGCAGGACTAAATCTGCAGGAGGACACCTTCAGGACTAAACCTGCAGGACTAAACCTGCAGGACTAAATCTGCAGGAAGACACCTTCAGGACTAAACCTGCAGGACTAAACCTGAAGGAGGACACCTTCAGGACTAAACCTGCAGGACTAAACCTGAAGGAGGACACCTTCAGGGCTAAACCTGCAGGACTAAACCTGCAGGACTAAATCTGAAGGAGGACACCTGCAGGACTAAACCTGCAGGACTAAACCTGCAGGACTAAATCTGCAGGACTAAATCTGCAGGAAGACACCTGCATTACTAAACCTGCAGGACTAAATCTGCAGGAGGACACCTGCAGGACTAAATCTGCAGGAAGACACCTGCAGGACTAAATCTGCAGGACTAAATCTGCAGGAGGACACCTGCAGGACTAAACCTGCAGGACTAAACCTGTGGGACTAAACCTGCAGGACTAAACCTGCAGGACTAAACCTGAAGGAGGACATCTTCAGTACTAAACCTGCAGGACTAAACCTGAAGGAGGACACCTTCAGGACTAAACCTGCAGGACTAAACCTGTGGGACTAAACCTGCAGGACTAAACCTGCAGGACTAAACCTGCAGGACTAAACCTGCAGTAGGACACCTGCAGGACTAAATCTGCAGGACTACATCTGCAGGAGGACACCTGTAGGACTAAACCTGCAGGACTAAACCTGTGGGACTAAACCTGTGGGACTAAACCTGCAGGACTAAACCTGCAGGACTAAATCTGCAGGAGGACACCTGCAGGACTAAACCTGCAGGACTAAACCTGCAGGACTAAACCTGTGGGACTAAACTTGCAGGACTAATTCTGCAGGAGGACACCTTCAGGACTAAACCTGCAGGACTAAACCTGCAGGACTAAACCTGCGGGACTAAACCTGCAGAACTAAATCTGCAGGAGGACACCTGCAGGACTAAACCTGCAGGACTAAATCTGCAGGAGGACACCTGCAGGACTAAACCTGCAGGAGGACATCTGCAGGGGGACACCTGCAGGGGGACAGCTGCAGGACTAAACCTGCAGAACTAAATCTGCAGGAGGACACCTGCAGGACTAAACCTGCAGAACTAAATCTGCAGGAGGACACCTGCAGGACTAAACCTGCAGGACTAAATCTGCAGGAGGACATCTGCAGGGGGACACCTGCAGGGGGACACCTGCAGGAGGACATCTGCAGGAGGACACCTGCAGGGGGACAGCTGCAGGACTAAACCTGCAGGACTAAATCTACAGGAGGACACCTGCAGGAGGACACCTGCAGGGGGACAGCTGCAGGACTAAACCTGCAGGACTAAATCTGCAGGAGGACACCTGCAGGGGGACAGCTGCAGGACTAAACCTGCAGGACTAAATCTGCAGGAGGACACCTGCAGGGGGACAGCTGCAGGACTAAACCTGCAGGACTAAATCTACAGGAGGACACCTGCAGGGGGACACCTGCAGGGGGACAGCTGCAGGACTAAACCTGCAGGACTAAATCTGCAGGAGGACACCTGCAGGGGGACAGCTG